>OY987321.1:5072561-5388418 GCA_963920655.1 Geranium rotundifolium | reverse complement strand
AGATGGTTAGTTGGAAGTCAAGGATTCGAGAACCTAAGAAACTAGACATTCATACAAATCAAGTTTTAATTGAACTACTAATCCTAAGCATGCAATTTAATTGAATGACCTATACCTTAAAATATTAAGTCCGTCTCTCGACATTTGTCTTAGCCTAGTCTCGGGTCAATCTTACCCTCTCGGGGTCCAATGTGACTTGCAACCGCATAAAGCACGACAATCTTAAGCCAAGGGTTGTCTATGGGTGTCATGACACGGTCACGAACCCTAACCCTCTACACTATCTAGGTCTGGCACAATCCGTTCCTCTCGATATCGGTGTCGCAACCCATGATATTTAACTCGGGGTGCTAATCTAAGGTAGACACAATCATAACAAGATAGTGCAATTTAAACAACCAAGCATGCATAAAATTAATACCAAACAAAGTACCGAAATATTAGTTCTCATGATGAGTCAAATAAAGAAACTATGCCATAAATACCAATCTCGCCTCTCGGCATTGGGATTGAACTAATTCCGAGTCAATTCTTACCCTCTCGAGTTTGAACCAACGTCGAAACCGCATTCGCCCGACAATGTTAGGCTAACTGCTAGTTCGGGGCGTCTCCGCACGGCTTCGAACCCCTAGTACTCGGGATACAAGCATTCAAATAAGGCAAACACACATCATAATCTTGAACCTAGAACTAATACCTCAATATCAATCAAAACCAATCCATACAAAAGTCTAGCTTCCATGACCTAGTATTTTTAGCCCTAAATCATGGTGTTCAAGCATTCACATACAAGAAATAGCTAGATTCAATAAAAGAAAAAAAAATACAAACCCAAACCCAAAGACATGGGTGTTGGGAACCTCAAAACTCTCTAATCTATCTCCTTCTTGCATCCTCTTGCCTCCTCCTCTTCTTCCCATGGTGGTGGTGGTGGAAACACTCCCTTGGAGCACCAAAAAATGGCCTCCAAGGGAGGTTCATGGAGCCCTTTTCCTCTAGGAACCTTTGGGAGGTCGAAAACCCTCTCAAAACTAAGTGTGGGGGTGAAAAGTGAGAGTTCGATCCTGAAAAATTAGGTTTTCTGCGCTTTCAATTGCAGATTTGCGACTTTGTCACGATCGTGACACCGCTAGTTACGTTCGTGACATCTCTGTGATGCTCGTCGTCTCTCGCTATGGGTTGCTTGCCAAAAATTTAATTTTTCACGATCGTGATAGGTTTTTTCACGATCGTGACACCTTCAAATCATCTCCAGTGGCTAGGATCAATACAATCCATTCAAATCGACACATTATGGGCCACAATCAAACTTAGGATGAGAAATCTACACCACCGGGAAGTTTCAGCTGTTGTGTAAAATTTTCTTAACCGATTAACAGCTCCAATTATGCTCTATCACCTACAAAATGTCAAAATTCCACCAAGAATCAAAAGTACCAAATAATGACTCTAAAAAGCCAAAACGAAGACAATTCGGTTCTAAAATGTGGGATCGAAGTGTAAATGCAAGGTCACATCGGCCCCGCAACAACACAAGAACACGATAAGGGGATCAAAGAATGTTTAATTCTTTGAAAATGTGTGTCAATGAAAAAGGGAATCGTAAGAGTACTGAGGTATATTCGAGAAACTCGTAATTATGGAATGTACTATGCAAGAGAACATGTCGTGCTAGAGGTATACTCTTATGCTTGCTTGATATCTAATGTAAATGATTCCAAAGGCAAGAGGAGATTCGTCTCAACCCTAGCAGAAGGAGTGGTGTCATGGAAATCCTCACAACAAACGATGATGACCAGATTAACATTTAATATGAATTTAAAACTTTGAATAAAGTTGTGGAAGAATCCGAGGAGCTACGTAACTTCCTATAGAATATTCTTAAATGGCGAAAGCTTGTGCCTAAAATGTGTGCATTGTGATCACCAAGCAAATATTTGTAGTGCACAAAGCTTGGGGATAACAGTAAAAATCAACACATGTGTCGTCGACATAACACCGTTAGACAACTGATCTCTACAAGAATTATCTATATTCACTCGATAATGTCAAAAGATAATATTGCGGATTCGCTAACATTTGTGTCAAATAGAGATCAAGTTGATAAACATCGAAAGGAATGGGGCTCAAGCTCATATAATTAAGGCATCGTGTGAAGGAAAACTCAACCTAGTTGACTGGAGATCCCAAGATATAGGTTCAAAGGGACAACCTAATTTCATGAACCTTGTGCGGTCACTGTGGGGTCAACCCCGAGACCATTCCTATGATGTCAAACAATGAGGTGTTCATGACCATAACGAACCCAACCATGAGAACCTAAACATCGGTTCGTTGGTATATGTGTGAAGTATATGATCTCTTACGCAAAACGACAGAGAGTTCAAGAACATCGTGTCTACTCATCCATCAGTAAGATAAGTATTACCCTCACAAGTAAAGTTCAAATGGGGTAACCTACTTATCTTATGCCGATATTGACTGTAGAAAGTAATCACCATGTCGAAATGCTTACACGTTCAATTTCATTCATGTGGGGATTGTTGCACAAATTGTACAATTATGTTCAAAATGGCTTAGTTAATAAGTGTATTAACTTGTGACTACGTCAACGTGAGCCTTGATTCGGAATACCAAAACTCGTCATAGGATAATGTGAAATATGTTTACAAATTATATGAAATGAGATCTTTCCAACAATGTATCAAAATTTCAAGATGAGTAAATGGGTGAATGAGAAATTGAATCCGAAGCATGTCACGTTTAGTTGGGCTCATAATTATGACCCAACAATAAGGATTTGAATTTAATTTTAAATTCAAGAAAAAGGTAAAACGTGGAAAAGCCATTAATAATTAATTTCCATTGATAAATAAATTATGTAAAATTCTATTTTCCCAAAAGAATGATTTGGTAAGATATTTCATTTCTTGTCTTCCAAGTTTTATATTCTTTCCGTAAGAGTGTTATTTTCCTAAAAAAATATTTTCTTAGTAAAATTATATTTTCCTTAAATTATATATTTTCCAAGAATGATGAACTATTTTTCTTCTATAAGTAGAGAAAAATCGCTAGAGCTAAAACACACCAAAAACTCTAGCCGTGGAACCTCTGTCAAATTCATTCCTCCTCGATAACTCTCTATAGCCCGGTTAGAGTTCGACTTCGATTGTTGTTTTATCATGAGAGCAAGTTGCCCATACGAGACAATAATTTTCTTAAGGAAAGCGGATTACCGTGACTCGATGATATTCAATTCCGTCTCTATCAACCGGTCTTGTTGGTTTCAGGTTCTATAATATTTACACAATTATTCTTATTGTATGAGTATTATCAATAAAACTAAGGTATTATTTTAATTGTGTTTGTATCATGTGATTTACTTATTTCAATCTTGCATGATTGTTCGATTCAATTATTCAATTATTCGATTTACGTTTATGGACTAACGTATTATTTATCAGAACTATCCAACTTATTTGACATAATACTGTAATATGAACCGTCTGATTTCTTCTAACATCGTCTCTTACTGTTTCAAATAGAATCTTCACACACTTCGACCTTCCACCTTCATATCCCGGAAGAAATTGTATGGTCTTTTTCGAGATAAATCTTTCAACGAATATTCATTTCTTAAAAATATTTGGTTGGCTAAATCCAATGCAACTCGATTTATTAGTGTACATCTAATTATAAGACTGTCATTTTGATGGAACTTCGATTTGACAACTCATTTATCATCGATGATCATTGTATAAAACCAACTTTCCATATGGTATCTTGTCCATTCGAACAACATATATAAGATCATTAAATGGTATTAATTTTTCATCGAAATTTATCAAACTACATGATATTTCCATCGCATATCATCCCTACTCGAACACTAAACATAGTATCATTGGGTTATGGTGGGATTGCAACATAATTCCATCTGATTTACTCAAAATTCAATTGTATTTAATCAAACTTGCATCAAAATGTATTGAAATGACTCGATAAAAAAAATTCTCTGTAAACAAGTAAAAATGAATATGCTAAATTACAATAATAAACATCATACAAGCATCGAAAACAGCCCATATCCATCGAGAAGTTCAAAATAATTACTAATAATTATAATTTATTTATAATCATTAGTCGAATAATGAACAACCACTTGTGTATATATAATATGCTTGATAGCCAATTTGTTTTCATAAAAAAAATAATGTTAATTGATTTTATAACATTGTTCGCTTGAAGGTATTGACTATATACATCTTCAAAAAATAATTGATTATATATATATAAAGATATTTTGATTCCTAATTTAAAGTAATGAATCAACAATGAATGAGAGATGTTCTGACAAAGTTCTAATTGAGTTGACGATTTTATTATGATAAAGTTTCAAACAAATCAATTGAAAACCACTCGAAGGATGCACACGCGAGGAACTTTATGAAAGTTTCTTTCAAATTTGAGTTGCCGCTTCAACTCAAATTCATCTAGCCTTTCACATAAGTAATATGAAACCTTAATAAGGAGACAAGGACGAACCAGATCAAGAAAAATCAAGTAAAGCACCACAAAGGTCTTAGATGAATGCAGAGTTTCAAAAAAAGGCATAGACTTCCTTTGATACTATATAAAATAGGGTTAATTACACTTTATTATACTTGATTGGAGCATTTTTACATGTATTTTACAAATTACCATTTTCCATCCAAACTAACATAATGTTCCTTTAATTTTTTTTGATCATGATAAGCCAACCCTTTGAATCTTAAATGAATATTGTTTTTTTTTTCAATTTTGAGCATTTACCCAATACCACCAGTTCACCATCACCACTGGTCCTTTTGAGGTCACAAATCATTTGACTCAACGCATTGCTGGCCATGAAGTTCCAACTCCACCTCAAGAAGGGAGGCTTTACCATTTTCGTGTAATGTGGAACATAAAAACTCAATCTTTCCACATGAAAAATGAGCCGAGTTAAGCACACATTCCAGAATAGAAACCACCCTAAAACTAGGTTCCATCTCAACTTCTATATTCATATTGGTTTTTCCAATTGTTTCATTACTCAAAACTCTATTCAAAATCATTATAAGCTATTTTGGAGATTCCCATGGAAATGTGCAAATATGAAAATATCATAAAAAACTATTTTTATTGAGAATAATAACTATACAAATGATTTTTGCATAGCACCACAAGTAATTGCAATGCAAGTCTACAATTCCAGAATGTTTGAAAAAAATCATAACAACATAAAAAAAAGAAGAATACAAAAGAAAGAAGCAAAAGCAAAATCGAAAAAGAGAGAAAAATATTTGGGTTAGAGGGTTGACATAAAAAACATGAACAAGTTTCTCATTTAAATTTGGACCCTTTTGAGGTTTATTTTGTTTTCTTATTCCAATTTTCAAATTATCCCAGTAACAAAAACAAAAAATTCAAATAGCAGTTGAAGGTCTCGTGTACGTCTATGCTACAGTGACACCGATTTAATTAATTAATTTATTAATTATTTCTAAAATTAAAAATATTATTAAACCTTTCCAATCATGACGTGGCGTGTAAGGGCAAAACCAGAACGATCGCGAAAAAAACAAGGACACGATGGGAACAAGAAAAAACCCGCCCGTGGGCCCCATCCAGCCAATCACTGGTCGCCACGTGTGTGTCAAAAAGTCAAGGATGTTAGGTATTCAGATCGGACGGCTGTGGGCTCATTCGGCTCGGGAGCGATTCGGTGAGGCGGTGGTGCATGGATGTGGATGGAGCGGCGGGTCGAGAGAGATATAATCTGGAAAGGCGCAGAGAAAAAAAGCTAATATCGCCGTCCCTCATTATCTTCATCGTCAACAATCACTCTCTAGAGATCTCTTTTTTCTCTTCTCCAAAAACCCTATTTAGGTCTTTTGCTTTTCTCTATACCCTTTTCAATTTCGTTTTCTTGCATACCATTTCAGTTCTTGTGCTTTGGAGATTTAGGTCAGATCGCTGTTGAATGCAAAATATTTTATTTTCTGGGTGTAGTGAATAAATTTTGACGTGGGTGTTGATTGGTTTTTGAGATGTTGGGTCTGATTGCATGTGAATTTGGGTTTGTGGGTACTTCGAAAGCTTAGGTTTTTGCCTTTTTAATTGATTGTGATGGGTAAATTTGTGATCTTTGGAAGTGGTGAGCAGATGAGGATTAGATGCTCGAGGTTTGGATTATGTATTCGTTTTTAGATGATGGGTTTAGCTGTATATGTGTTTGATGTCTTGTGTTTGAGCCTGGGTTGGGTTTTCTTTCATTTTTTTGTTGGTCAAAGATTTTCAATTCATCAGTTACTGAGTTGGGTGTGTTGTGTAAAGTTAAATTTAGGGTCTTTTTGTTTGCTTGCTTGTTTGGGGATTATTATGTGATGTTCTGGTTAATACAGTGTTCCAACTGATGCTATATTGGTTTGTTAACTCAGAAGTGTGGTGTGATTGACTTTTTGTTCTATGTCAAGCAACTTCAACATGGAACCTTCTTTGTTTTCCACCGTCCCCTTCTAGTATTTTTTTTGTGACTGTGAATATGGTTATGCCTGACTTATTTGTCAACTCACCCCATAACCTAGATTAGACATTGAAGCCGTTCAGAGACTAGAATCATGCATGAGAATTTGAATTAGGCCTGGACTTTGGACGGAACATGTAGTTGTCTGGGCATCACTCTGAATGGGATGCTAGATTGATGTTTCTCTGTAGTAGGTCATACTAACTCTAGTAGACTGAACTTACAGTCTTTCTTTCCTTAGAGGTATAATTTCCCGCAGAACAATACATGCAACTACCATTTGTCTAAACTTGTCTCATTATCCCTGCTTTACTTGTTCTTTTCTATATGTTGAAATCAAATTTGACGTGCACCTGAATAGGGTAAAAGTTCAACACGATATTAACAATTACTATCGAATTTAATGAAACAATTATATTTCATAGGATATGATTGTTCTTACTTCCGTAATGGAACCATGTTTGAGTTCTTTTCATCTGTGCCTCATTGTAATGTGTGAATAATCTGAGTCATACCCATATATGATGAATTCTGATAGCTTATGGTGATCAGTTTCTTCTGAAGGTCAATTCCTATACATATTTCCAGATCATACTTTTATAATGTAACACATGCTGGTGATAATGCTAACTGTCATTAAACTTTGATTGTGCATGCTGCATTATAGTTCTCTCTTATATTTATATTGTCGTGGCCGAGCTGGTTATGGGTGTGGATGGTGACAGCATTATGTTCAAATCCTAATGATGAAAAATATTATTCTTCAGTTTATATATGTGGAATTGAATTGAATTTTCCCGCATATGTTCTAACAGAATATTTTTATTATGTAATGCAGGCTGCATAGTCGACAACATGGCAGGGATTCTTTTTCAGACAACTAATATCCCTGGTTTAGCTCATGGCCAGAGCCGTGCTCAATCACGTGGATTTGGGAAATCTAAAAGGCCTGTAAGAATGATGTGCTGTTTGCAAGCAACTCCTTTGAGCATGAGAAGCTTCCCAGGATTACGCTCTAATGCTGTGGGTACAATGCTCAGACCTGGCATCAATTTTCATTCCAGAGGGGCATTGACTATGTCACAGTCCCGAAGAGGAAAGAGAGGTCGCTTTGTAGTCAAAGCCATGTTTGAGCGTTTTACAGAAAAAGCAATCAAGGTTATTATGCTTGCGCAAGAGGAAGCACGAAGGCTTGGCCACAATTTTGTTGGGACAGAACAGATTCTATTGGGTCTTGTTGGTGAGGGAACTGGAATTGCTGCAAAGGTTCTCAAATCCACGGGAATAAACCTGAAAGATGCTCGTGTAGAAGTGGAAAAAATTATTGGACGGGGTAGTGGATTTGTAGCAGTTGAGATTCCATTCACTCCTCGAGCAAAACGAGTCTTAGAACTCTCACTCGAGGAAGCCCGCCAACTCAGTAATAATTTTTTTCCTTTTCATCTGTTTTTCCTTCATAGTTTTGCAAAGTTGAGTGACTGAGGAGTCTTTGGTTATTATCAGTTTCATGTTTTCCCACACATCATATGAAAATGAGTTTGCAACTGTGTCCATATGTCTGTTTCCCTTGGTAGAATTTGCAATGACATTGCATCCTTTTCTTCCCACTTAAACCCAGGGTTATGTTGAAATGAGGCACTGTTTAATCCAAGTTTCTGTGCTGCTTGTTAGAAGTTCATATGTGAATCTTAAATCTTTTATTTATCAGCTTGAATCTTAAATCTACATTGAGTAAATATAGGGCTAAGGAAGATTCTCTCTCAATATATATATCTTGTTGTAACTATGCCTTGAAGCTTTATAGAGTAACCTTTGGGTCAAAGTAGTTTCTGATATAGAAGTCATGTGCTTCGCTTTTTGCTCCTCCTTGTTAGACTGTTCTCCCCAACAAGTGGGTATCAAAACCCGATTCTATTAACTCATTAGGTTAAGGGCTAGGAAATCTTCTAGTTGAACTGCGCTCAGGTAGCATTTGGAACCGTGACCTTTAGACCTCATGATGACATGTCTTGATTAAGATGAGATGGGTTTATAAGGGATTAGTAGAACATATACAATTTAAGTTAAGGAATATGCTAATGTGATGAGATGGTGAATTGGAGGGGCACCCACTATCGATTGAATTTATTGTCTAGAAAGGTTGAGGCTTATACTTGGGTATTTGGTTTTATGTAGGTTATTTTGAATAGTACAATCAAATTGAGTAATGATTTACCATTCAACATGATTTTCTTGGCTACTCATGTAAATATGAAGCTCTATGTGCTATGTGATATCCAAATTTAGATTTAAGTTGAGAAAAATTCTGATGAATTGGTTGGGGTATATTTGTATTTTATGAAATTTCAGGCCATAACTACATTGGATCTGAGCACTTACTCCTTGGATTGTTGCGTGAGGGTGAAGGTGTAGCTGCACGTGTTCTTGAGAATTTGGGTGCTGACCCTAGCAACATCCGCACTCAGGCAAGCATGTTTCCTTGTTGCATTAAGTAAATCTCAGTTCACTATCAAAATCAATTAATTAATGTGCCAAAATCTGCAAGCAGGTTATTCGTATGGTGGGTGAGAGTACAGAAGCTGTTGGTGCTGGTGTTCGAAGCTCAAGTGACAATAAAATGCCTACACTGGAGGAGTATGGCACTAATTTGACCAAGCTAGCGGAGGAGGTAACATATTGCTTTCTTTCTGGTTGTCCTAATAAAACATATTGATACTTGAGCTGCTTTTTATCCTCAACTGTTTCTTGATCTTATAGGGAAAGTTGGATCCTGTTGTTGGGAGGCAGCCCCAAATTGAAAGAGTCACCCAGATTTTGGGACGTCGAACAAAAAATAACCCTTGCCTTATTGGAGAACCTGGTGTTGGGAAAACAGCTATTGCTGAAGGCCTTGCTCAGAGGATTGCAACTGGTGATGTTCCAGAAACACTTGAGGGAAAGAAGGTAATCATATGTTTATGTGTAATACTTGGTAGTTGCATGATATGATTGGAATGTCAGTCCTGGAATATTGATACAAATGATGAATCCCATTAGGTTACATGTCATCCTTTGAGTCAAGCATTGATGAATTTTTGTATGTGATTAATGATTGATGGATGTCTTTGTCTAGTTGATGTTCTTGTGTTTGAGGCCTGCCTAATCTTGTGGATTATCTGCCATCTCTATAAAAGTCGTTTGTGTTTTTCCCCTTACTATTTTTAAACATGTGTGTTCATTTCTGCTAACTAGGTCATAACATTGGATATGGGTCTTCTTGTGGCTGGTACAAAATATCGTGGAGAATTTGAAGAAAGGCTAAAGAAGCTTATGGAGGAAATCAAACAAAGTGACGAAATTATTCTTTTTATCGATGAAGTGCACACCTTAATTGGAGCAGGTGCTGCTGAAGGGGCTATTGATGCTGCAAACATTTTAAAACCAGCTCTTGCAAGAGGTGAATTGCAGGTACGATTTTGTCCTTCCACATGTCTAATCAGTAATTTTTGTCAGATTCTTTGGGTTGGGCTTATAATTCTCTGTACGAATGTAGTTTAAGATGATGACTTTTTAGTTGTTTCTGTTGTGATTCAACAATGTATATAGGCCTATGATGAATGTGCAAATTGTTTTATGAAATCTTGATTCATGTATTTGCCTTGTATTTTGGAGCATAATTCTTCTTGTCTTCACATATGCTTGAGAACCTAAAAGTTTCTATGCAATTGTTTGCCTATGAAAACATCTGCAGCTGGTCAGTTTGGAAGTTCTTATAACTGTATTATAATTGTTCACGTCAGTTGGCAAAGTAGAATGGCCATTGTACTTACTACTAATTAACCTTAAGAATCTTCTCTGCTAAATATTTATGTGGTGAACAATGGTTTATGTTGCTTGTTCTAGTTTAGAGGTAACTAATTATATGTAAATTATTGCTTTTCATGCAGTGTATTGGAGCTACAACGTTAGATGAATACAGAAAACACATTGAGAAAGACCCAGCCTTAGAGAGAAGATTCCAGCCAGTCAAAGTTCCTGAACCAACTGTGGATGAAACAATCCAGATTTTGAAGGGACTTCGAGAGAGATATGAGATTCACCACAAGCTTCGTTACACCGATGATTCCTTGGCGGCTGCTGCACAGCTTTCATACCAGTATATCAGGTATCAAGTTCATCATGAATTAGTTATACATTTATTATTTTCTTCACCACAGTACTTGAACTTTTACTTCTTTGTCTTGCAACATTCGCAACCCTTAACACCTGTAAGTTTCAGTTTTTCTTTATATATAAAAGAGCTGCCTATTATTATAGGATTACAAGAGATTACAGAAAAATCCCTACACTAACCCCTACTCTGCGCCTGCTCACAAGCATGTGACACACTAGGATCTGAACCCATGATCTCAGTTCGTAATAATGATTTTGTGCATGTGCAGCGACCGCTTTTTGCCAGACAAAGCCATTGACTTGATCGATGAAGCTGGTTCTCGAGTCCGGCTTCGCCATGCACAGGTAAAAGCTACTATAAGTTGTGCTTTGTTTAATTTATTCTCACCATTATTTAGAATTAATTATCCCTCATTTGTTGCATTGCAGCTTCCTGAGGAAGCAAGAGAGCTTGAGAAGGAACTCAGACAACTCACCAAAGAGAAAAATGAAGCAGTTCGGAGTCAGGACTTCGAAAAGGTAAAGTAATTTGATTTTGTTGTGTCTTGGCATCTTCCCTTTTGGATTTTTCAGATATCTTAAATATTCATGGAATAAAATCTATGTATGCTAGCTAGATATAGCCATTTTAGATTTTTTTTGTTACATTGCATGGCATATATCTTGTGAGTTGTGTAACGTTCGAAAAGTTTATGTTCTTAATAGCCTGGTGAAATAGAGTGAATATAATGCTAGCAAATTGCTATACATGCAAAGAAATCTATTTGGTATAAATTGTTAAGACTACTCAGTGACTGGAAACTGCTTCGTCACATTTGTTTATTATTTTGTTTGCTGAATAAATAAATTGTAATTTTGTTTTGTCTGGACCTCGCTTGCATTTTCTCATTTATCTATTAATTAGTTTGATAAATAATTCCTTTCTCGAACAGGCTGGGGAGTTACGTGACAGAGAAATGGACCTCAAGGCACAAATCTCAGCTCTCATAGACAAAGGCAAAGAATTGAGTAAGGCAGAGACAGAGTCGGGAGATGATGAAGGTCCTACTGTGACCGAAGTTGACATTCAGCACATTGTTGCTTCTTGGACTGGCATTCCTGTAGACAAAGTGTCGATCGATGAATCCAACCGCCTCCTGAAGATGGAAGAGACCCTCCACCAGCGAATCATTGGTCAAGATGAAGCTGTGAAGGCCATCAGCCGTGCCATCCGCCGTGCTCGTGTTGGGCTCAAAAACCCTAACCGGCCTATTGCCAGCTTCATCTTTTCTGGTCCTACTGGTGTGGGGAAGTCTGAGCTGGCAAAAGCTCTTGCCTCTTACTACTTTGGGTCTGAAGAGTCTATGATCAGACTCGACATGAGTGAGTTCATGGAAAGACACACCGTGTCCAAGCTCATAGGTTCACCTCCCGGTTATGTTGGTTATTCGGAAGGCGGTCAACTGACTGAGGCCGTTAGGCGCCGGCCTTACACCGTGGTGCTTTTTGACGAGATTGAAAAGGCTCATCCCGACGTCTTCAACATGATGCTTCAAATTCTGGAAGACGGGAGGTTGACAGACAGTAAAGGTAGAACCGTCGACTTCAAGAACACGCTCTTGATAATGACATCGAATGTTGGAAGTAGTGTGATAGAGAGAGGAGAGCAGCCGCGTCCCAAAATAGGATTTCATCTTGATTTTGATGAGGATAAGAAGAAGAAGGAGAGTGTGGATGATATGGGTTATAAACACCTAAAGAGCTTGGTGACCAAGGAGCTAAAGGCCTATTTCAGGCCGGAGTTCTTGAATAGATTGGATGAGACGATAGTGTTCAGGAAGCTGACGAGGCCAGAGGTGAAAGAGATAGCGGATATAATGCTGAAGGAGGTGTTTGAGAGACTCAAGGGGAAAGATATAGAGCTGCAGGTGACTGAGAGGTTTAGAGATAGGGTGGTCAAGGAAGGGTATCAGCCGAGCTATGGAGCAAGGCCGTTGAGAAGGGCCATAATGAGGCTATTGGAGGACAGCATGGCTGAGAAAATGCTGGCGAGAGAGATAAAGGAGGGTGATTCAGTCATAGTAGATATTGATGAGAAAGGAAAGGTCACCGTGCTCAATGGCAGCACAGGCGCTCCTCCTCTTCCAGCTCCTGATTCTTTACCAGCGGCAGAGGAGGCGATCCCAGTTTAAACAAACAAGCAAACAAACCAGTTAGTTGGCCAATATGCTATGTTGTCTGTACCTTTTCCCTTAAAAGAAATTGCTTGCTCAATCTCAGTCATAGTGTTTTTATTCTTTTGTTGGAGAGGACAATAGAGAGATTAGGAGTTGGTAGTATTGGGATTGGATTGGATTGGCTGTTAAATTTGAATTGATAGACCATTACAGACGGGCAGTAGGTTTTCTATTGCCCAGATAAAGAGAAGTAGCATGTTTCTTGCTTACACTTACATTGATGTCCGATGAGAGTTTGTTATATTCTCAAGTATCGATTCTCAAGTGTGTATTATGTTATGCAGTAGCTTCAAAATGATGAGAGACTATTTTAGCTGCTGGAAATGGTTTTTTTTACCAGTATTGGCTTTGATAGTTGTATTGTTAGTAATATTTGTGAATCATACAGCTTAAAGCTGCATTGTCAGCATCATTGATGTCTTTAAAACCTTGAGCTTTTGATCCTGTTTTCAGCTCTACACAATTAAATACAAAAATGAATGCAAAACTACATGAGAAGTTAGAAAACAAAATTTAATCTTATTGTACGTGGGACCTGTATAATAAAACATGGGAGAATCTAGCAAATAGTGGGCAATGTAAAACTTGTGATGAAGGAAATGTATATAGTAGCATGTGGATTCCAGGAAAAATTCATGACTGATGTGTATGTATATATTGGTGAAGGTCATCATCATTCTTCCGCTGCAGGTCCGGGATTGGCGACTGAGGTAAGATCTGACTGGTCGATTTCTTTCCGAGATGCTTCCCAAAGTTGTTGTTCTATCCCCAACTTCCTCAGCTCCAACAATCCTCTCTCAACTATGAAGGGGGAAAACAAAATATCATCAAATTCCTTATAGTTGACATCACCTACCATTATATGTCATATCTTATTGGAACTGTAATGTTTTGTTTTCGTGCAAAAAATAACTGAAATCATCAAATAGCCAAAGAATTACCGTCAACAGCATCATGTGAAGTTGGTGATTGTGCACTGCGGCTGATCCATAACTGAAGCCGTTCTTCTGCAATATCTTCTTCAACACCATGTACTTTTGCTCTTCTCCAGAAATATGTCAACCAAGCCTGCATACATACACATCACACAAGTTCTGGATGTAATGAAACCTATTTCATACTATAAACATCCTATTCTATTTTTAACCCCTTGACGGGGAAAGTATAATATCAGAACTGAATAAGAGCAAACATGTTCATAAAGCAAATGGCTCGTGTATGATCGATACATTAGCCGACTGAGGTAAGAAAGCAGCATACCTCTTTGAATTTAACATCTTCTGATTCCTCTTTACTTAGATCTGCAAAGAAGTGTAGGTGAAAAAATTGGTTTTAGGATAACCATGTCAAAGTTCATTTGTGGGAAAACAATTTGTTTCATGCACTGATTTAGGTGCAATGTCTTTATCTTAGATCATGTTAGATATGTCAACGTATTATAATGACGCATCAGAAATCTTTCTTACCAAATGCTTCCATGAACTTGGGATCGCCAGGTGGCTTAGAATCTGAAATTAAAAAGTTATCAACTGATAGTGAGTAAATACAAAGCACATACATTTAATGCACAACTTTCATCTCTAGTCTTCTATTTGGTAACGTTATGATTCTCTGAAAGCGACAATTGCAGGAGCAAATGAGCTTTATATAACTAATCATACCAAACAACAATCTTCCAATGTAACAGCTAAAGAATAAAACTGTTCACTGATAAACATAGCATCTAGAGGATTCAGCTAGGGCAATACGAATCTGATGAAGATCAAAGCATTTTAAGGGCAGATACGAACTTTACTACCATAAGTAACCAAAACAATAACACACATTTCCAACAAAAATAAATGAAAATAGTAACACATCTTTGAGATGGTCAGCTGAATGATACACAGTTCTTAACCTGTGAAAGAAGTAGCTTATCTAATATGATTGATCCAGAGAAAATATATGTGAAGTCATAAGAGAAAATTAATGGAACCATACCCAAGAACGATTGCCGAACCAAACTTGGTCTTCTGTGTAGGCCCAATGCAATTACAACAGCATCCTCAACCTAACAATGGCAACACAGAAAAACAATATACGTCTTTACACAAATACTTCAAAGGAGGGAGAGAGAATATATTAAATGCTGCATACAGATGTGCTCCTCAAATGTGTATTTACTTATGCAAAATAATTTAACAAACAGAACCCTTAAGACATTAACATATGTTTCAGGTTTCAGTTCTGACATGAGATAGTCAAAGAAAGAGAAAGGAAGGTAAAGAGGACCATACTTTGAAAAGATAAATCAAATGTGAACATATTAAGATGATCTAGAACGTAATTTAACATGGGAAACTAATAGAGAACCTTCAAAGATGCTAATTCCCTCAAACCCATTTCAACTGAAAGCATACTCTCAATATTTCCTTCTCCGGTCAAATCATTTAAATCACGAACAAGGTTGCTCCTACTTGGATCGCTCCCACCTGCTCCATGCCACAATTTAAGCATTATTACAAATGCAGGTGACAATGAAGTAGATAAACAATGACAAATAAACTAGTATAACAGATGATAGGTATACTAGCCTCCACCCCAGGTCTCCTCCTTAGCCTGTTGTCCAGCGGAATAGACAACTTCAAATGGAAGAGGGGCTAAAGATGACCAATGTTCATGTTTTGACGCAGCTATATCAGCACAGATGCCTGCAAAAAATATTAAAACAAAATAAAGAAAGAAACCACATGACAGGCTGCTAATGTAACTAAATAAACTATCAATGCAGTTATTCATTTATCATTAATTTTTTATGAGGATGAAGAGTGAGTCAAACATGAGCTAAGCATAGAAAACGAAAACTACAGAGCCAACATCATGTAAATAGAAAGGTAAGAACAAAAAAAAATGATTACCGTGTTTTACAGCTAAATCCCAGTAACGGGCTAGCCAACACCTCTTCAAAACAACTTCCTCCTAAAGAGTAGATACAGTGAAACGGTTATACTCTTAACATTCACTAGTATATCTCATTTCAATTTCTAAAGACAGACCATCTCTTCTTGAGTTAAAATCATTCTCTGTGTCATTGTCCGAAGAGCCTTTGCTTCAGACTCTGCTTCCTGAAGCTGCTCCACAGCCTTTGCAGCCTCATCTTTTATGTTCTAAGAGAACAAACAATATCATACATTAAACTATGGCACAAACTAGAATATTAACCATATAGGGAAAAGAAGAGAATACTTCATACTTACCTCAATTTCAGAACGAAGATTTGCAAGTTCCACATCTTTTCCATCTTTGGTCTGTTTTGTAGCTTTAAGAGCAGCCTATGACGAGGAAACTTTGTAGTCTATAAATAACATCTAACCAGATAATGTATTTCACTAAAGAAGACACAAGAAGAAAGGAACTAGACGGTATATACTGATTCTGCTAACAGATGCAAAACAAATGATTGATAGGAGGCATGTGCATACATTAAGGGATTTTAAAACAAAAGATAATATGAATTATTGCAATCTTCATCTTGTCTACTAAATTCTCATATAAGATCTTACCTCTCTTTGACGCAGGGCAGCTTCCTTTCTTCAGATGAATCATGCAAGAAAAATCATAATTATATATGAATATTTGTGTATCGAGGGGGTGTTTATACAGGCAGTTGTGTCTAGATTTACCTGCTCAACAATTTAGCTTCCAGGGATACACCTTCACCAAGAGAAGCTACCTATAAAGCACATAATTACGCAACTGAGATACAAAATAAAGGTAGGATTGCTATTAGTGATGGTAAAATTCAATTTTGAAAAAAAAAAAGAGAAGGGTAGGAGACCACGTGTTCTGGTAACAACTCCATTAATTTCAGTTATCTCACAAGAATTGAAAAATGGAAGTATTGTTTAGTGTTTACTGAAAATATGTTATGTAATTACACAGAAAAATGACATTTGATATGAAAAGATCTAATCACAAGCAACCATGTAATCTGATATTTAAAGCATTGACATGGACCTCTGATAGGACGAAATTGAAGTAGGAGATTGTAAACTGCCTCCATATAACAAGGTAAATATAAGGAACTCAGATTAAGCCAAATACACACTTCATTCTTATAAAGAACTTATTGCAATAAGCGTCAATTTCCAAACGCAACATATAATACCCGTGACCTAAATATAATCAATAAAAACAATTATAAACTAACCTGCTTCTCTAGCTCCCTAGCTCTGGCTTCAGCTTCCTCTCGCCTTTCTTCTGCACTTCGAAGCTGCATAATATGGTCATTTTAAAAATCTTTTGTTTGTTCCTTTTAGGGTGTAACATCACAGACACCAACTACAAATGAATTAACTACACTTATGGAGAACACACCTTGTCAAGTATAATATCATTTTCTTCTTGTAGCATATCAAGCTGCAGCATTAGACATGTTAGCCTCTAAGATTTAGATATTAAAGTTTAGAAAATAGCAGAACTGGTATCTACATGAACACAAATGAGTGGCATACTTCATCTCGAAGTGCAGAAGCTTCCCGCTGGTCACCCTTGTCTTTAATGTCTGGACTGAATCTGTAGTAATTGCAGATGAAAATATTATACCAAGTAAATGCATCTAAGGAAAAACATGTATCGGGCAGTTAAAAAAAATCAAAGGACAGACCTACCACAACCAACAAAAATCACCAAGCCATTATCCAACTAGTGTTGAGGTCAGCTACATGAATCTGCTAGCAAGACTTTCCTTTTCCCAACTTGGGAATTGTCTCTTTTTTCTTTAATGTAATCGTTTTAAATCACTGATAAAAAAAACTTCTGGGGATCTTCTACACATATTATCTTTCTTCTTTTCATCCTATCTCATGTCACTCTTCATTAATCCATGTGTTGTCTCATTTACTATTTTCCACATTAACTTAGGTTCAGCTCTTATAATTTATCCTATTTGAATATTCACCTCTTTACCAGTCATATTAATTTTATCAATATATATGAAATTTATAAACATTTTCACACTGCGAAAACATAAGTTTCTCGACATTTTGAGAAATGAAAGGCTTTATGAAATATGGTAATGTACTTCGAGGTTTGAATAAGGGTGAGCTGTAGTGCATGCCAATGGTGGTAAGCATAAGGTTGTTGAATTGTTACGCAACAGAACAATAGGAGTACGTTCATATAAATTACTTCTGTTTATCAACACATATCATGATGGGTCATAAACAACAATAATGCCTAGTACCTAAAGGGAAAAAAGTTTCCATGCTTACCAATTGTCAAAGGATGGATAAAACACTAGGATTAAGAACCTAGCTAGCTATTATGGTGATAGGAAATCAATTAAAGACATCGTAGCAAAATTATTTAAGTTTATTAGGCAAAGTTCATTAATAGAATAGACATACGACACATTTTAATGAAGAATGAAATAAAATTTCATGCATATTAAACAGAGCCAACTCATACACAAAATCAACATTTTTTTTTATCAGCACAAAATCAACATAAAGGAGAAAGCAAATTATACATACCTTGTATCTCTGCTCCTACTATTATTTGGAGGCTCTATGGGAGGTATAAAGATGGGACTTCTCAACGATGATTTACTAGGTGGTGCCAAGGTTGCCGGACGAACAGACATTGATGGTCTTCCGGCTGATGTGGACCTGACAGTATTGCCAGTACTATGCTCCATAAAGTTCCGACCTAACTAGTTACAATGGCAGAAACCCAATTAGCCTTCTATACATCATTCCGAACCAAACACAACCAGAATGCTAAAAATATACTAAAAATAGAGAAAATATCCAAAAAACATGAAGCATCCAAGCCAAAACTCTAGATATTTAGTTCTGTACAAGTATGACATGAACTCATTTCATGATGATCCAACACATATCCACATACCAAGCCTCGGATCTCATTACTGCCTTTGACTACAACGGAAAATTTTCTACCAACTGTCAATTCTACTCAATTTCAAAAATATCAAGAAATTCAACTAATTTTCCAACAAATGAAACTAAAATTAGCACTGGGCGATCGAAATTACCGCAGGTGACGGCGATCGATTCGGTCTGGCTGCCAGATTCGCAGGCTTAGAGATAGTGTTATTATGATTGTTAAAAGAGCTTGATAGAGACGAGAGAGCAGGTGTCGTAGGGGCGGCGAATCGGAACCCTTGGTCGTCGTCGTCGTCTTCGTCCTCGTCGTCATCATCGGCCGTTCGCGACGCCATGACCTGAGCCAGGCGCTGCGCCGCCGCCTTTGCAGCGACGTTCTGGTTGCGCTTGACGGTGGAGATCCCGTTCGCTCCGAGCCTCGAGCTGGAGCGCGCCGGAGACATCACCGGAGACGACGACCCTGTGCTGCTTCCGCTCCACTGGCGCGAGTACACCGGACTCGCGGCTCTCCTCCGATCCATGTGGGCTCGTCGCGGTTCGTGCTTTGACAGTGAATTTTCTCCGATCAAGATTTTCTCGAGAAAGTTGGGGATGCGGAACAGGTCTTCTGAGCTGTGGGGTCAAAGACAGGAGGTCGCTTGAACGACACCGTTTTGAGCTGGGTCGATTCTGGTAGGCGTTTCGCGGGAGAAGAGGGTGACTGGTAAAATGAGTGACCCAATCATTGATGTGGCTGCCTTCTTTTATGAGTTATTAACTTGTAATTGTAATCATTATTGTTGATCAAGCATCGGTTACCTAAAATTTATATATTTCAACCAAGTGTTTTAATTAATTTTAGTATAGGGATAGCAAGTGAATTACAACAGAAACTAAGAAGAAAAAATTCACTAGTTATGATACTTAAAATTTCGGGGATCCTAAACTTACGTTTAATACGTAAACCACTAGTTATGAATATAACTGACAAATATTATTATTGTAAATATAAGAATTGTACTGAAGACGTTTAGAAGACTGAGATTGTAAATTGTGTGAAAAAATGTATGAGTCCAACTGATCGTTGTTTCCTTACTACAATATTACTTTATATTTTGATTGAGTTGTAATAATTAAATCTTAATGTTCAATTTTTATCAGTACATTTTATAATTACAAATAAAATGTTTTTTTTTTCATGTAAATCAAGATTAAAATTGTCTAGTTTGACTCATAAATAAACTAAATTAAATATTGAGACTCACCCGATTTTGATAGAGTAGAACTAAATTACCAAGTTAAAAACCAAATCGATCCCTGGCGTTATTTCGGGTAAAGATTTCATAAATTAAGAACGGGAGAGTTTAGCCAGTCTGGTTCCAAAACCATACCCACCCCTATCCAAGAGGATCGTGGTACTACTATTCGTAATTTTTTCATTGTAAACTAGTTTTAAATATCATATTAACTGTAAATTATAATTATTTTATTCCTCTAAATTACAATGCTAATTTGAATATGAATTTATGAATAGATACTCGTGTCACATTTTAGAGTTTACAATAAAAACTCGAGTTTAACACAAAAAACTTTCATTTTGTTAATTTAATAGTTGAACCCGCATACCAGCTGAGTTTGGTTTGATGGTCTAACTATTCAGTATTTAACTTAAAGTCAAGAGTTCGAGTCTCAAAAAAAATAGTTGAACAAGCATTTATATAATAACTCTTGAACCTCATCTTCGGGTCACGTTTCCATGGGTGGAGCCAGCAGTCAAGGATCCACACGTTTGTGGAGAAAACGTCGTGGATCAAAATAATATGTTTGGAACGATGAATACCCATAATAAGAATATTTGAACATCAAGGGCAAGAGATATTAGTACTTGTTACTTGATGGTGTAAATGAAGAAACTATTAAACCCCATTGAAATTCTTGTAGTCAGCCATGTGTATATATTTCAAACCCAAATTCAATATTCAAAATATGATGAAATAAAAAAAATTTATTTATGCACTTCATATATATCATGCTTAATTACAAATAAATTGAACTATTAAAAAATACACGATAATTAATTGAATGATTGAATATCAAATAAAAAAATGTATATTGTATAATTTATTTATTTTCAAATCTCCCAATCGATTCCACTTCCTCTTCCATCTCTCTATTTTGTGATCTATAAATGTGGTTGAATCTGCAATAGCCAAACCCAATTTGATGGAGTGCCACCTCGGCTCATGGCTTACCTCGACCAGCCTTAGATGTCCGAAATTTGATAGGCCTTACCTTATTGCTATGTATTTGTTTAGTTCTCGTGTTCATAACAAATGTCAAATAGTCTTCTACATGGCTCTGTTTGTTAACTTGTTCATTTCTACTTGTGTTTGGCTTGTTTAACATTACAGACAATGTTTCGGATGCACTATCTGCAAAAAGGATATCCATTTCGCTCTCTGATAGACTTTCCGCCAGATCTAATGGGGCATAAGTAATTTATCTTTGCGTTAAAGGCTATGGCTCGCTTTCATTTCCTAGGTTATGTTTTGTTTCCAATAAAATTGTACGATAAGCAAGAACACAAATCATAGTCAGGGGCAGCCCTAACATTCTCGAGGCTTTAAATAGAAATTCATATTAGACTTAAACTTTTATAAAGAGATGATACTCATATATTTTTATTAATTAAGTAAAAATAGATAAATCTATAACAATAAACTATATATAATCTATCTTATATATACAATGTCAAAATTTTATTTTTTTTCGTCGTGATCCAATTGTTTTTTATGAAATCATCCAGTTGTTTCTAAAAGTTTAATACACAAAAACTCTTCTTATTATTTACTTGTATAACTTTGGGGACTTTTTTTTGGTTAGAGGCCTTAAGCGGTTGCTTCACTTGCTTAATGGTAGGGACGCCCCTGGTCATAACCAAAACCGAGTCCTATAAGACCAATGAATAAGAAGCTCTATCTTTTTTTACTTTAAACCGAAATTCATTTAAAGCAAACATGATCTTAAAGGATCAAACACACTCGTGATAGAAATGTTGCAATTGAGGGTAATAAAAATAAAGAATATTAACTATTGTTTTTAGGGTAAATTCCACATGACCCCCCTTAACTATAAGCGTGTCTCACATGCCCCCCCCCCCCCCCTAACTACAAAATCAATCTGTGAGGTGCCTTAACTATCCAAAAATCTCACTTTACCTTTTTTCAAAATTCTGTTAAGTTTTTTGTGAAATGACAAAAATACCCTTGTATCTGAAAAATTAAAATAAATAAATAAATATGATTTTGAACTTTTTTTTTCTATTTTCTCGTTGTACAAAATAAAGAATAAAAATAATATTTTAGTATTAATTTTTTATTTAAAAAAAATTATTTATAAAAATTAATAAAAAAAAACGATATTTAAAAGTAACTTTTTATTTTTAAATTTTTTTTATAAAAAAAACTTTTTAAAAATTATTTTTACTATTTACAAAATTTTATTCTTTATTTTGTAGAACGAGAAAATTAAAAAAAAAGTTCAAAATCATATTTATTTATTTATTTTAATTTTTCAAATACAAGGGTATTTTTGTCATTTCACAAAAACTTAACAGAATTTTGAAGAAAGTCAACAAAAAAAGGTAAAGTGGGATTTTTGGATAGTTAAGGCACCTCACAGATTGATTTTGTAGTTAAAGGGGTGCATGTGAGACACGCTTATAGTTAGGGGGGGGGGGGATCATGTGGAATTTACACTTGTTTTTACTAATTAAAGGAAAAAAAGTACGAGTTCATCATATATTATGACATTTTCTCTAAAAGACAAAAACATCTTTTAAGCTATACATTTTCTACCAAGAACAAAACATTCTTCGGCGTCTGCATCACGCTTCCATTCCATGGGATAGGCTTCAATTTGTCGTCAAGGATAATATGAATTTCCTTGAGGACAGAGTTCTGCGAATCAATTTGTTTGAATACTACTTTTATCTCAGGCACGATCGGGCCTAAACAGGTCTCTCTGGTCGTCAGAAAATGCCTACCCTTGTGACTTTCGGGCATCAGCATCCTATCATTGAGCAGGGTTGCATTTAGCCACTTGAGTGGTTTCTCTTAAATAGGTGGGGAATCCATCCCCACCTCCTAAGCATGGTGTAGATACTCATGATCCCACATATATAGATGTCAGATATTGATGTATGGCTCGGGATCAGGGTGCTGGTAAGGAAATCGCTCCACATGATCATTCGCCATCATATCCTTGTAGTCTTGTTTCGATAAACTATTTACTCAGTCAGCCCAAAACACGTGTATCTTTACTTCGGTGCCCTTGTCAGCAAGTGTAACACCTGGCAGTATAATCCACGAAGGTGGCCACAATAAAGAAAGAAGATGAGTTGAAGGCGCGGGGTTGGGCCCATATGGCTTGGTAGCATGCTCCAACCGAAGTGTAGGGTTGGGCCCAAGTGGCTTGGGAGCAGGTTGCGTCCCAAGTGAGGAACCAGCCCACCTTTTGTAGTGAACACGAGTCTAAAGAAAACTCTGCAAAAATTAATTATTTTATAGATTAACAATTATAATATCAACATCCACGATTAAGCAAGTGAAACAACCACTTATGGCCCATAACTAAAAAGACCTCAAAATTATACAAGTAGATAATAAGAGAATTTTTTGGGTTAAATTTATAGAACAACTGGATGATTTCATAAAAAACAATTTGATGACGACGAAAATAAGAAAATTTTAGCATTGTACATATACGATAGATTATCTATAGTTTATTGTTATATACTTATTTATTTTTACTTAATTAATATAAATATGTGAGTATCATCTCCTTACAAAAGTTAGGACTTTTACCAAATTAATGCTACTAAATAACAAAAGTGCAAATATGTGTTCCGTTGAAAATAATTTGAAAATTATGTTTGGGGTCCACTAACTTTACACATGTCAAGCACCAGTTAAATGAAAATTTTAACAAATAAATCAGAGAAAAAATGTCTTGAGTTATTTAGTAGTGCCAATTATTTGTTCAACTAGTTCCATCCAATTTTACAGGATAATATATATCTAAAAATATTTTTTATTATTTAAAAATATTCTTACACTATTTAAATTTAATACAGCCTAGTATATTAAAATGTTAATTATTTAACGTAAATAAATTGAATTTTTACTTATATAAATGTCACTATTTAAAATGTCACAGGTTAGTTAAGGTAAATAAAATATCACTTATTAATTTTTTCTTGACTTGACTGGATTGTGTATGAAATTTTATGATTTGAAATATATATAATGAAATATAATTTCTTTTAAACATAGTGGCTACGGGGATAAAGTGCATTTTCTCTTATCCAACTTGATTGTAAATAAATATTTGATAAATCTACCTCTTTACAACTAGTTCTTAAACTTTATTTTTGGATTTGATCAAGTCAAAATCATCTTTTTTTCATTCGGTACATAAATTTATTTTTTTATCTTGACAAAAATATTAAGGAGTAACATAATAAATATATTCGTAAATCAATCACATTATATTATATTCTTTTATTTGATTATATATATATATTTCAAATAATCTAATTCCATACTCGATCGAGTCAGGTCAAGAAAAAAGTATATATTAAGTGAGTTCGAGCCTCGAAAGCCAGAATTATGTTACTGGAAAAATTACCTCCATATTATTTCTAACCATAAAATCACAGTCTTGTATTTATATTTTAATGTAATTCAAAAGAATAAGTACTCAATAAAATAAAACTATATATTACTATCAGGAAGATATAAAAATTTATTTACTCTATATAACATTATAAAATAAAAACACTTTGACTGTGTGTTAGATTTTAATAGTTGATACATTCTATTTTAATGATAAAATATATTATATAAAAAAATTGTCATTTAAGATGGTAAATTATTTTATGAAAGTAGATTAAAACCACTAGATGCCATGTGGCAAATCTCTCCAACACCAGCACTTATATGCACCTATTATTTGGTTGATTTATTTAGTTAAAAATATCCTCCAAGTAGTGCTTGACAAATGTAAAGTAAGTCGCCCCAAAACATAGATTTCAAATTATTTGTAACAGTAACACATTTTTGTAATTTTTGCATTTAATGACTATAATTTTGTAAAAAGTCCTAAAAGTTAAGGTCTAATATGAATTTTCGGTTAAGGCTCCGAGAATGTTAGGGCCGCCCCTAGCTATGACTCTTGTCTTTGCTTATCGTATAATGTTGTTGGAAACAAAACATAACCCAAGAAATGAAAGTGAGTCATGGCCTCTGTGATACAGCGTACGTGGTTAGGAAGAATTCTTTATCAAGTTCGTTGATTCATAAGAATACCGAAGATGATAGATATTGAGGAAACTCTCGCATTTTATAAATTCTTAATAAAAAATAACTTTTTTAACAAGAACGTATGAGAGTGCTTAAATAATGAAACACAAATTGCAGAAAAGGAAACCCTAATTCGCTAGAAAGGAAAAATGGAAAAAAATGCTAGAACGAAAAAAAGGAAAAAAAAGAAAAGAAAGAAACAACTAGAAAGCTGGATCGTAAATGTGTAGCTCTTCATCTCGGGTTACATGTTGAATTTCTGGACTTTCCTTATGAAAGTACACGTCCCTTGATCGATTACCCAATCTTGGAATTTGAGCCTTCTATCGTTCATACATAATGCTGGTATCAGGTTCTCGTTACTGATTTAAGGCAACAATATACGTGTAAGGCTCCCAATAATTTTCGGCTATTCGTGCAAGACTTTCACCAAACACATTGATTGTTGCACCACTTAACAACTCAAATTTCTCGGTCATGTCTTCTTCGTACAAGTTCTTGATGACCTCCAAAAATTGTTCGTAACTATTGTTTTATGAATCAGCTAAGAACAAGTATTTGACGCAACATAAAGTTACATCCTTTGCTAACAAAGCTTCCCTTTCTCGAATTAACTGCTCATGTTAATCTATGAACTCCTCTAGTTTGTAACTGACATCGGATTGTGGAATTTTCACCTTGAAACCCTGTTCCAACCGTTGGTTAGGGTGTTCGGGTGAACGATTCTGGTAACCGGCGAAAGGATTCTCGTCTATGACAGTATCATCATCACGACGACGCAATGCATCCATTTGCCGCATCAATAATTTAACCTACCGCCTCAGATCGTCGTTCTCACGGCGAAATTCAGCGTGTTCACGTCGTAACTCAGCATGATCATCATCAGCAACATGGGCTCGCGACTGTCTACGGGGTGACATACTTCAGGATTGACTGTATCTGATACCAACTGATGCAGCGTACGTGGCTAGGAAGAACTCTTTATCAATGATAGAAATAAGAGAGGAATATATTATTGATGTGTTTGTTGTGAATTACAAGAGACCTCTATTTATAGAGGCGATAGAAATAGAATAAGAAACTCTAATATATGTGAGAAATGAAACATAAATATAGGAAACCTAATATAATCTAACAGCCCCCCTCAAACTCAATGCGGTGAAATAAGAATTGAGTTTGAAGCTAGATAATATTGAGTTGCAGCAGGGTTGCGGCTGCCGAGGATGATGTCGAGATGATGCGGCGAGGATTGAGGATGGAGGATGCGCGCCGATGTTTGAGGATGGAGGATGCGCGCCGATGTTTGATGTATGATGCCTGATGCTTGATGATGCATGTTGGCTGATGGCGAGATGACAACGGCTGATGGCATATAGATGATGCATGATGCCTGATGCCCGATGATGCCTGCTGGCTGATGGCGAGATGACAACGGCTGATGGCATATAGATGATGCCTGATGCCCAATGATGCCTGATGGCGAGATGACAACAGCTGATGGCATATAAATGATGCCTGATGAGGGGTTGTTGGTTTTTTATTGTGAAGATCGTTAAGATGAGTTGATTTGATGAGATTGAATTAGTGATAATTCAATTGATGGCGGAAGCACAAGGATTAGGGTTAGAGATTGAGATTGAATTGCCTCGCCCACCCATCAGAATCACGAATCATTGACGAGTGGGCAAAGCGAAATATGCGTACAGATTTAACCAATGATCGATTATAGCTCTGATACCATGATAGAAATAAGAGAGAAATATATTATTGATTTGTTTGTTGTGAATTACAAGAGACCTCTGTTTATAGAGACAATAGGAATAGAATAAGAAACTCTAATATATGTGAGAAAGGAAACATAAATATAGGAAACCTGATATAATCTAATAATCAAGTTCGTTGATTCACAACAATACCGAAAATAATAGATATTGAGGAAACCCTCAAATTTTATAAATTCTTAATCAAAAATAACTTTTTTAACAAGAAAGTATGAGAGTGCTTAAATAATGAAACACAAATTGCAGAAAAGGAAACCCTAACTCGCTAGAAAGGAAAAAGGAAAAAAAATGCTAGAAAGGAAAAGAAAGAAACAACTATTAAAAATTATAAAAACTGCCTGAAACTTATAAAACACAATTTTGACCCTCCAGATGATCTCGGATGGCCGAAATTTGTCGTATCACATGACATAACCATGATTTTAACTAAGACAGCCGTTCCTGCCCAAAAAACACTAGTCTTTTGTTCAAATCTGACACTTTCGTGTTCTACCTTATGCGTACCAACTTCTTCGACCGCACTGCATCACTCTGACACAAAGATCGACTATTCATATTACTATTGAGCAATTCCCTCCAAACTCGCTTCAATCCTCTCCATCGTCGCTCGCTCCTTCGACGCTCACGTCGTCTCTCAGTCACTCACTCCTTCGCCCTCGCTTGTTCCCCACAGTCGTCGATCTTTAAGAGGTAAGAACTCTTCAACTTTCAAAAGTTTTTGTATATAAATTTTAGAGTTTGATAACATGGATTGTCTCATCCTCATATTTCATTCAAAGATGGGGATCTGAGTGAACTTGCATTATTGACTTTGTGTTGGTCAATGAGATTGAGAGTGACAACCCCAGAGGTGTTTATCTCTGTAAGAACAAAAAAAAATGGATTTTTAATTATTTGTACTGTTGTTGCTTGGTGTCTGTGATTTGTTTTTTTTATAGTTTGCTTACTCATCATGGTTCTCTATATCTATTATATGTATATAAATTTCACTGAACTGATATGTTGGCTTCGTATTAGCTTCACTTGGATGGCATGCACTATATGTTAGAGTGTTGTGTGTGTTCTCAAGATTTTTTATCTTTGTTATTCAATTGTTGCCTATGCCATTTTAGTCACTTGAACTAGGAAAATGCAATATTTTCTTAAGAAAACAATGATCAGCTGGACTCGGACGTTCTTTCACACAATCTACAATCTCGGTCTTCCAGACGTCTTCGGTTTAATTCTTATATTCACTCATTACATTTACAATAGTATTATTTTAAATTTATATTCATAACTAATGGTCTACAAGTTTAAGACAATATCTAGCATAATCGTCAATAAATGTAATGAAATACCTCTTTCCACCTATGGTTTGGCACATTTTGATCTACATGACTAAGTCCAAAGGTTCTGTATTCATTTAAATCGTGTGAAAATATGATCTTGTCGTTTTTGCTTCAACACAAATTTGACATTTATCTTTTGGATTAATTCTACACTTAGGAATTGCATCTAAAGACATTAAACGACGAATGGAATCAAAGTTAACATGTCTTAATCTAGCATGTCAAATATTAGATGACTCAGCGTTATAAGCGGAAGACTCAGTTTTATTTATTGACATAGGTACATCCTTAGGTACAATAGTCATTACATTCATTTTGAATAAACTCTCACTCACATATCCCCTCCCAACTTGCACTTTGTTTTTCGACAAGACAAACTTATCAGATACCAAAACTATTTTGAAGCCATTCTTTGTCAGTAATGATTCGGAGACTAGGTTCTTCCGGATCTCTAAAACGTAGAGAACATTTTTTTTAATGTAACTTCCTTTTCAGACGTCATTCTCAGCATTATCTTCCTTATGCCTTCGACCTTTGATGTTGAAGAATTACCCATAAAGATATGGTCTTCCTCTGCAACTGCCTTAAAAGTGGAGAACATCCACTTGTTGCACATATGTGTCGATTGACTCCAATGTCTACGAACCATTCTTTGTTATTTCCAACTAGGTTACATTTAATATCCATAGCACATAGGTTCATTTATGACACGGCTCCGGAAAGGTTATCAATCATTGTGACGTGCACATGAGTTTTCTTATGCTTCTTGAAGTTTCTGCCTTTACGACACTCTTCTTCTTTGTATCCTTTTATACCACATTTGTTGCATTTTCCCATAAGCTTGTTGGTCTTCTTGGGTTGACCACCATCATTTCGCTTTCTTTTGTGAAAGCCCTCCTTCTCAATATTGTTGGCTATTGCAGCCATATTGTTTTCATATGCCTTTTTCTCCGACTTGCGATTATCGTCTTCTATCCTCAGACGAACAATGAGATCTTTAAGTGACATCTTCTTACGCTTATGCTTCAGATAATTCTGGAAATCCTTCCATCCTGGAGGTAACTTCTCGACTGTTGCGGCCACTTGAAATGACTCGCTCAGAGACATCCCCTCATCATGGATGTGGTGGATGATCAGTTGTAGCTCCTGAATCTGACTGATAACAATCTTGGAGTCTACCATCTTGAAGTCGAGAAATCTACCGACAATTAATTTCTTCATTCCAGCATCTTCAGTTTTGTAGTTTTTCTTCAAGGAAGCCTAGAGTTCCTTTGCAGTTTTGTACACAATATATACCGTAGAATTCATTTTTAGACGATTGAGAATATAGTTCCTGCATAGATGATCATAATTTTCCATGCATTGGAAGTCATTGGTATAACTTTTTCAAATTCATCTTCTCCAATAATAGGAGCAGTCTCTGTAAGAAATTTGTCTACGCCGAGCGTAGTTAACCAGAACAACATCTATGGTTGCCAACGCTTGAAATATGTACCATTGAACTTCTCCAATTTTTCACTGTGAGATACGGCCAACGATGGATGAAAAAGGGCTAGTCCAACAGGAGTGATTGGGATACTCGAAAATGCCCGGGTTTGGGTGGATTTTGAAGTGGAGGTGGAATAGTCATTGTTATCACAATATGTTTCAGAAACAATTTTTTTATAAAAAAAATTATGTAAATAACATTTTGAATGGAACAGAAAGTTGGAGAAAAATATTGTCTTAAACTTGTAGACCACTAGTTATGATTGTAAATGACAAATAATATTATTGTAAATATAATAAGTGAAATATAAGAATTGTATCGAAGACGTCTAGAAGACCGAGATTGTAGATTGTGTGAAAGAACGTTCGAGTCCAACTGATCGTTGTTTCCTTAAGACAATATTATTGCTCCCTCTTTGGCACTTGAAGAATTATCGAGCAATTTCCTCCCAATGTAAAACATACTTACACCACTATCGAGTGATGAGAATAGTAGAGACTGACGAACTAACGATTGATATGTATTTAAGGAGTGGAGAGAAGATGGTAGAAAGAAGATAATTGTTTCCTACCTAATTTCAATCTTTTAAATATGAGAATTGACACCGTTTCGAACACACATTTATTTGTAACATGCCTCTTTTGGAATGGTAGCGACCTTTCGACCAAAAGGCGCTCCATTTAAAAGTCAAAAACATTGAATAGTTGAAATGAAAAGATGTGTCCATTGAATGAAAAAATCATCTGAATTCAATGTTTGGAATGATAATATACATATGGGATAATTCCAGGTGGCTACACTTAGATATAGGTTTTTCACCTGGGTACACATAGAATATTTTTTTTAAACTGGTGACGCCTAGGATGTGCAAAATTTCACTTTGCATTTTCCGTCCAATTCAGTTAGTTCTTAACATTTTTTACATGTGAAATAACTAAAATACCCTTAAGGTTTAATGAGTTATTATAATTGAATTAAAAAGACTAAAATTTCCTCACATATTCATCTAATTTTCAAACATATGCCACTCAAGCTCCCCTTCTTCGCCTGAACCAGCTGCGACCTCGTAAACAACCTCACAAACTCCCTAACATCGACCTTCTTAAAATCCTCCACCACGACGCACGCGCCGCCGTGGGCCACCACCCTCTCCATCTCTATCGCGAACCGCGACGAGAACAACGCGTTTGCCAGGTGCACGCTGAACGACATGTCGAAAACACCGTCAAAGAAGGGCAGATTGTGGGGGTTGGCGTGGTCGACGAGCGGCGGGGACTCGACGAGGTCGACCCCAACGGGTCTAGGTCCCCATGATTTGGACCAGAAGGCGCTCCTGCCGATCTGGAGCGATATGGCGGCGATGGGGAGGTCGAGAGAGGTGCGGAGGTGGCGGCGGGCGCCGGGAGAGCGCCAATTGGAGAAGCCGGGGGCGGTGGGCAGGGTGGCGGCGAGGACGACGCGGAGGTCGGGAGGGAAGGCCAAGCCGAACTCGGCCTCGGCGAGAGCAAAGTCGGGGTCGGAGAGGCCCGACTGGACCTCGACGCCGGAGCGACGGAGGTGGGCGGTGACTTTGGCGGCGAGGGAGGAGAAATTGAGGAGGTTGTTGCGGAAAGGGAGGGAGGAGGGGACGGCGGCGGCAGAGTCCGACGGCGTGGGACGGTGCCATTCTCCGATCGACGTCCACCATGATTATTGGTTAACCAAAGTGTCTACTTTGCTTGCTTTGCTCTGAGAAAATATTCTTTGGTTGAGAAACGAATGCAATATAGCACTTTTGAGAAAACTAGTGTTTTATGGCCAATTTACAATCAATCCCACATTGTTAAATAGTTGTCCGTTCGCTGGTGTGGATGACCATCTATGTCCCAAACAATTATTTGCAATCAATCCCTCTAGTAATGACCCGTATTTGTTTCTCCATCACTTTCTCGGACATTATTGATTTGGGGATTGACCCCTATTCTTCTGGTTCGGTTCGACCATTGCTTGAGGGAGGAGGGAGGAGGGAGAATGAATGAAATGAGAAAGAGAGGGAGTGGCGTATGTTTGAAAAGTAGATGAATAGGTGAGGGCATTTTAGTCTTTTTAATTCAATTATAATATCTCATTAACCTTTAAGGGTATTTTAGTCATTTCACATGTACAAAACGTTAAAAACTAACTGAATTGGACGGAAAGTGCAAAGTGAAAATTTTGCACATTTTAAGCGTCGCCAGCTGAAAATAAATATTCTAAATGTACCCATGTAAAAAACAGTCATATCTAAATGTAGTCACCTGAAATTATACCTATACATATTTACATGCTAATATTTCATTCAATTTAATGATTTCTAACTATATCTAATTTCAAAATGTTAGTAAGAGGTTAATTGAGTTTGTTTATCGATTGAAATCAACGTTAAATTTGTATTGTCAATCCTTTCTTCATAGTCGTTAAAGGAGTCCACACTTATGAGCTGCTCTCGGATTTGATCACTTGGCTCAACATATTAGGCGGCATGTCAAATTGGCTTTTACCAGTCACTGAAGCCACTAACAGTCAAAATCAAATATCATGACCTTGTACGATTCCGTATAGAAGTTACACTAGGATAGACTGAATTCATACCCACCCATTAAATCAAATAAAAATACACAATTCAATACCCAGTAATAAATAATCCTCATCGATTACATCTCATAAACAGAGAGGCTAAAACTCATGTTTAATCATACACAATTGGAGACAATAAACTAATAGAATCCCAAAATTGCAACACTAGGAATCAAGCTTCAGCCTTTTGTTGGATCAGTTTATCAATGAGATCAGCTGCTTGTTGCACTGTGGCAATGTTCTCAGAGTTCTCTTCTTCCACATTGATGTCGAACTCTTCCTCCAAACCCATCACTATCTCCACCTGCACACACATATTAGTAAACTTTATAATTAATCAACCAAATCAATAATATAGGAATAAAGTAATTAACTTACAGTGTCAAGTGAATCTGCGCCGAGATCTGAGAACTTGGACTCAGGGGTGAGCTCGGTTTCTGCAGGCAGAGCCAGTTGCTTCTTCACTATCTCACACACTTTCTGTACCGTCTCTGTCGTTGCCTATTTATCATTAATTAGTTGAGTTAAGTGTTTTTTGTTAGAGTAATAGGAATATATTTTTTTTGAAGGAGGAATATTTCGTATTATTTCTTATTAATTAAAACCTTTTACTAATTACAAATTCTTTTGTTTCGACTGTCATGTGTCATGCTGAGTTAGTTGCTAAAAAATATTAGTGATTTTCCCTAAAAAAAAATAAGCGGGACATATATAAAGAGGTATCTCTTAATGTAATTTATATCACAAAACAACAAAATCTATAAAAAAAAAAAAACATATAACCATCTTCAATTGTACGTCGTTCTTACTACACACAACTCAAATTTGGGTCATTCAACTAATTCAGCTTATTTTTCTGGACACCGTTAACAATTTTGGATAGAAAATATTAATTTCAAAAGTAACAGGACGAAAATAACCCTGGATAAGTCTAATTTTTAAACATAAAAAATCTAATTTTGAAAATTAAAAATCAACAAATTAATTTAAAAATCTAAAATTACATTTTTCATTCAAAAATGTTGATGGTGCCAAAAAAAAGTTAATTTCAAAATCTAAAATTAGATTTTTATTTGAAAGGCATTTTGGAAATTTCATTTTAAAACTTAATATTTTGGGAAAACTACACATATCCACACACAACTAAAGCCAAAAGACACATAGTTATCCTCATCTTTCAAACTGGACACCTAACTACACCCAGAGATTGAAAAATGGACACTTAACACCTACCGTTAGATTTTCTGTTAAAATTTTAAGTAAAAAGACGAAAATGCTCTTGGGCAGACTTCAAATTTTCAAATCATGCCATTTCTGAATTTATGCGTGTTTTTCCGATCAAGCTTCTCCACGACCACCGTGTTCCTCGCCTGCCTCGTCTTCGACCGACTTCTCCGGTCGTCCTCGCCTCCTAGCCGTTGACCGGAGGTTCGTCGGAGCCCGTCGCCGGAGCAAGTTATGATCACAATTTGCTGACCAGAGCTCCGCTTCCTCGTCACTGTTCGAGAACCCTCTTAGCTTCTTCAATCCGACCGTTCATCACCAGCCACCGCGGCAACTCTGGCTTTGCGAAGACCCCTAATCCGATCCCGATCCCCGGCACGGCGGCGAGGCCGACCTTGAGCCACCATTATGAGGTCACAACCACGACCCGATTTCGAACTGGGCTCACCATAGCCGAGCAAGATTGAGGTGGTGGAGGCCAAAACGGCACATAGCAGTACATATTTGTTGAGTCGGCGATTCCTAGGAGCAGTTTGAGGTGGTGGGTCGGATTCAGGCATTTGTGAGGTCATGAGAAACAGAGGAGGCCAAAGCGACGAGCTCCGACGAGCCTTCGGTCAGCGGCTAGGAGGCGAGGACGACCGGAGAAGTCGGTCGGAGGTCGAAGACGAGACCGGCGAGGAACACGGTGGTCGTGGAGAAGCTTGATCGGAAAAACACGCATAAACTCATAAATGGCATGATTTGAAAATTTGAAGTCTGCCCAAGGACATTTTCGTTTTTTACTTAAAATTTTAACAGAAAATCTAACGGTAGGTGTTAAGTGTCTATTTTTCAATCTCTGGGTGCAGCTAGGTGTCCAATTTGAAAGATGAGGATAACTATGTATCTTTTGGCCTTAATTAAGTGTGATTATGTATAGTTTTCCCTAACATGTTCTATCAAATTATTTTTATTATTGATGTCAAAAAAAAGTTGAGTGCATTTGAATAATTCAAATCGTAATAATTTAGTATAATCAAGGGGAAACAATCTATAGTTGGAAATAACTATATATATATATATATATATATAATATTTTCTATCAATCATTTGTCTATGATAAAGTAAACTACTAGCTTTGTTAATCCATAAATATGGTAAAATGGGAGATGAAATTACAGAGCACGAGAAACGGAAGCGAGAGGTCCTCGTAGAAGGAAATGATACAGTTGCTGCCATTGGAAACAGCTTCACATTTTGAGGCCTCACAGACAGCTGCACAGAAACAAACAAACTATTATTAAAAGCTTCATAGCTTATTATGTGGCTGAGCTGAAGAGGTTTGTTTTTACCTGGGAAAATCCGAAATTGAGACAAGTAGCAGAGACAGAGGCCATTGAAGCAGAAGAGAGGAAAGTTGGTAGTCTAAAATCTTGGAAAGAAGATAGGATGAGGATAAGCAAAGCTGCTGATTTTTTCAGCGTGTATCATCGAAACGGTGACGTATTGGAAGCAAGGGGGCTGAGAAAATGTGAGTGGCGACCAATCATTCTTCTGGTTCTGGTTGATAAATGACCCTATCTATCTTGCATACGTGGCACGTGTTTCAAGGGACCCATATTGCCAGCTGTTTAGCTTGCTTGATTGAATCATTCACCAACTCAAACTACTGAAAATTTTCTGTAATTTCCCTTCTTTATACCTACTAAATATGAAAAATTAAAACACGAAAATGAATAAATTTCTATTAATAAAAACTTTAAATTGTTATTTTTTTAATTCCAGTTCAATACAGTCAATTATCTAACATTTTTAATTCATTGTACTTAACTAAAAAGTGTGTCTATTCATTACAATAAACTCTTTTTTTACATTTAATTTTTCTATAACGTCGTTAAAACAGATGAAATTTACTGTTTAAGGCCAGCTTTTTTAAAATATAGAAATTGCCCTTATATTAAAAACTTAAAAAAATACTAAAATTAATCTTCTTCTTCGTTGAAACCAGAGTTGAGAATTGTTGAACTTCCTTCGGCGGATACAAATGCTCGACCCTTCTTTTTTCTCTGTGAGATTTAAGAATATGTGTCATACAAATGATCGACCCTCCTATAGATTTGAGATTCGGTGACCCTTCTCTAGTGAGATTTGAGTGCTCGACCCTCCTTCTTTCTCCAGACCATCTGCTTCTCCGCCCTGTCCAAAGCTGCCACCCTCAGAGAAATTAACTACAACCTCGCCCAATTCTGAATTTGCACCACCCCGCCTCCTCCTCGCCGATTTCGTTTCAAGATCTTTACAAGAAAAAATTTAGCAACTCGTTAATTCTACTCCGACCTCCGATTCTAGTTTCAAGTTTGGTTCTTCGTGCTTGAGGTCGCCGAAATTTCAGATTGGGACACTTGAGAATTTGTCTGAAAATTTATTTCTAGTCTTCCAATAGAGAGATCGTTGGCGACAATAGAGGAGAAAATGAAGTCGATGAAATCAGAGAGGTCATGGAAGAAAGAGAGAAGGACAGTGACGTAGGAGGAGAGGATTGAATATGGGAAAGAAAATTCCATATTCATTCCCAAAATCAAAATTTTCTTACATACTAATGAGTCAAATCAACACAACCAAATAAAATTGTTAAATTATATTAGATTTCTTATATATAGTTTTCTATATTTATGTTTCATTTTCTCACATGTATTAAGGTTTACGTATCCCTCTATAAACAAATGTCTCTTGTCCATCATAATATACACATCAATGATATCTCCCTCATTATTTCTATCATGGTATGAAAAGAATAATCGATCTTTGGTTAAATCTCTACGAAATTCTCGCTTTGCCCACTCGTTGATGATTTGTGATTCGTACGGATGGGCGAGACATCTCAATCTCAATCTATAACATCGCGCTTCCGCAAAAAATCAAATCAACAATTACTATAATCAATCTTGTAACCAATCGGTGATTCACAATACTCAAACCTTTCTCAATCAACATCACTACCCACGACAAAACCATCGCATCAAACTCCCTCCTCAATTGAATATCAACCACCACAAAATCACTCAAGCCTCAACCAATTCAGCATCGTCTCAGTATAAACCCTGTCATCGTATTGGCATCATGTCAGTATCAACCCAGTCATCGTTTCGGCATCATCGTGTCATCATCAATTGCCACAAAGTCCCATCCTATATACATCGAGCAGCAGCTTCATCTCAGAAGTCGCCACCGCAAGCCTTAGCCTCCAGATCTATCTGTGCAAGCTCTAAACACCGCCTTCTCTGGTTCGTCTCTTCCATGCTCTGTCACCTCTCACCACCGCCATGTGCACGTCTCTCTTCTCGAATTCACTCAGTCTGTGTTGTCACCGAAGCCATCGCCACGCCCAAGCTTCCTCACGCGCCACCAGCTCAGTTTGGCTCTTGGGTTCCCCAAATCGACGCTTTCCAATACGATTTTTGTCTCACCTCCGGCGAGTGAAGCATCAGGACTCCAAATCCGGCTGATTAGCACCTTCGCTGCTCCTCCAAGAAGCGCGTGAACCACACGCGCCACCGCCAAAATTTTCCAGATTTTCGTTTTTTTTTCGCAAAACTTCAAATATTTCTAGGCTTATCTTAGTGTCGGATTTCCGTAACTCAAACACCCGTAAATCGGAATCCCGTAATCCGGACACAGCATGTGAGAGGATAGCATCGACTGAATTCAGCCATCAGCCAGTGGGCATCAGGCGTCTGGCATCATTGGACATTTGTTATCTCGCCATCAGCCATCAGGCATCTGACATCACTGGGCATCTGCTATCTCGCCATCGGCATCAGCCATCGGGCAGCATCAAGCATCAGACATCAAACATCGGCGTGCATCCTCCATCCTCAAGCATATGGCATCTGCTATCTCGTCATCGCCATCAGCCAGCAGGCAGCATCAAGCATCAGGCATCAAACATCGGCGCACATTCTCCATCCTCAATCCTCGCCGCATTACTTCGACAACATTCTCGGCAGCCGCAACCCTCGCCACAACTCAATACTATATAGCTTTAAACTCAATTTTTGTTTCACTGCATTGAGTATGAGGGGGGCTGTTAGATTATATTAGGTTTCTTATATTTAGTTTCCTATATTTATGTTTCATTTTCTCACATGTATTAGGGTTTACATATCCCTCTATAAATAGGGGTCTCTTGTCCATCATAATACACACATCAATGATATCTCCTTCATTATTTTTATCAAAAAATTATATGGAATTAAAACTACTATAGCTCAAAAAATGATATTTATGTCCAACAATTACATTTCCCCCTTCAAAATCAAAACAAGTGATCGAAAAGTTGATTTTTTAGTGTTCTTAAGCTACGAAGAATTGTTGGATAAGAAACCATTAACTGATGAGTTGATGAATTAACGAACTAACTTAAAAAGGCTAACACAAATAATATAGATATTTTAAATTAAATTTAACTTTGTTAGAAACGATAATGATTAATGAAACATTTTTGTAATAAACTGGCATTTTTTTTAGTTGACGTAACAAATTATAAATGTGACATAATTAATAATTAATGGTAGTGAACTATAATTAAAAATGATTGATTAACAAAAGTTTCTTCATTCTCTCTAAATTTAAACAAAGGACAAAAAGGTTTCCTCGGAAATGGCATATATAAAACGAACCATTTAGAAAAAATCGCGGGGACAACTGGTATTCTAGGCCACCTCCACATTTTCCTCCATCTTCGTCGCTCCCCCAGATCGATCACTCCCTATGGCTATTGCTATAGAAAATGCATTACACAGAAACAATCGCAGACCTCAATCGATCCCAAATCACAACAAACAATGGCTCTACCCGAGACTACCTCTCGCCAATCTCTCATCCCAACCTTCCTCTATTCTCCTTCCTCCACCAGTAAGGCGATGAAGACGTCATCGTCGCCGTCCGTTTCATCAAATGATGGAGTTTTTGTGATTCCGGCGCCCAAGGAGAAGATCGAGATGCACTCTCCGGCGTACTATGCGGCCTGCACCGCCGGCGGCATTTTCAGCTGCGGCCTCACTCACATGACCGTCACTCCTCTAGATCTCGTCAAATGCAACATGCAGGTCCTTTTGAGTTTCTCTTCGATAAATTCCATTTTAATTTGATTTATCGCATATAGGCTATGGATCATCTTAACTACATTTGTCTGGTTCGTTTAATTTTACGGACTGTCTCATGTTTCTAATGTTTGGATTTTTTGGATGTTATTTGGGGGTTTGAATCACTAGAACTGGTGTCTAAACAGCTAGAATTTGAATTTCTGTTCATAATACTCTTGGAATATTATGGTGTACGAGAGCTTGACCTTTCATTTTGACTGACCAATGTGAATTCCTCTTAAGGGTACCGTTAGAGTACCACATCTGAAAGATGTGAATTCGTAACTCCGGCTATCAGCTTGACCTTTTAGGTGGGTTGGTTTCTAACATGGTATAAAGTCCTAGTTGGATTTGGATGTGGCATCCTTTAGGTGAGTTGAGCTTCTAACATATACATGTATTTATTCTTTTTTCTTGAGCGTGCTATGATACAGAAATGTCATATGTTTCTCTACGAAAAAATGCTTTACTTTCTAATCTGGTTTTTGGTTCAACTTGTCGTACTACTTCAGTTTATCACTACATTGGCATTGATATCATCAAATAAATGCTTCTTAGATTAATCCTGCAAAGTACACGGGCATCACTTCTGGGTTTGGAGTTTTGCTCAAAGAACAGGGAATGAAAGGTTTCTTCAGGGGCTGGGCGCCTACCTTGATTGGTTACAGTGCCCAGGGTGCCTGCAAGTTTGGATTCTATGAGTTCTTCAAGAAATACTACTCTGACATTTCTGGCCCCGAGTATGCAGCCAAGTACAAGACCTTGATCTATCTTGCTGGTTCTGCATCTGCTGAGTTGATTGCTGATGTTGCTCTCTGCCCCATGGAGGCAGTGAAGGTTCGTGTCCAGACTCAGCCTGGTTTTGCCAGGGGATTGTCTGACGGGTTCCCAAAGTTTCTCAGGTCTGAAGGTGCAGGAGGGTATGTTACTACTTCACAAAAGGTTTTTGGCCTTTGTTCCAGTTCTGCAAGTGTTGTTTATGAGTTGTAGTTTGATACTTGTTGTGGTTTGCAGGTTGTATAAAGGAATTGTTCCTCTTTGGGGGCGTCAAATTCCATGTAAGCCGGACCATTTCCATATGTATATTATATACATAATTTTTGTTGATATGCTTGGGCGTTACTTTGTTCTATTTGCTTACTGAAGTAGTAGAAAATTATTTGATTGGTTGATGGGAGCTATAATCTTCCAATATGAGTTACAAATATGATATGTGAGGCCTGACCACATTTACACTTCCCGTCATCACTCAGATAATTCACTCCTTTGGAGAATTTATTTATACTATGGCCAATATTGCTTGATTTGAAGTAAGGTTGCCTGCTGGTTTCTTCTGTATTCTCTTCTTGTGCATAAATTGTTATCCTCATTGCTTCAGCCTTTCACTTTATATACTTTTAATCAAGTTCTGATGCACCTACTCACAAATTCATGCAACCATCTTGCTTTCTCTTGGCCACTGATCTCTACGGTCCTTTCAACTTGATGAGAAACGCATAGCAAGTTGTTATGATTTTCCCACTTCTCAAACTGTGTTTCCCCATTCACTTTTAGGAGCCCTATGATTACAGTAAATATGCTCATGTTCTCTCTTTTATCACCACAACCATTTCTTAGGTGGGATTCTGATGATCTGAATTGCTACATAACAGATACAATGATGAAATTTGCATCGTTTGAAACCATTGTGGAGATGTTGTACAAGTATGCCATCCCAGCACCAAAAGACCAATGCAGCAAATCGCTTCAGCTTGGTGTAAGCTTTGCCGGAGGATATGTTGCCGGAGTTTTCTGTGCAATTGTCTCGCACCCTGCAGACAACTTGGTGTCTTATCTCAACAATGCCAAGGGTGCAACTGTTGGTGATGTGAGTAAACCTTACCTCCTATGCCTCCATTGCTATACATATCATCTTCCTTGATGTCCAATCTATCTCTTTCGCTTCTGCGTTGCAGGCTGTGAAGGAAATAGGATTGGTGGGTCTTTTCACTCGAGGCCTTCCTCTTCGCATTGTCATGATCGGAACACTTACTGGAGCCCAGTGGGGAATTTATGATGCTTTCAAAGTCTTTGTTGGGCTGTAAGTTGTTCACTCCCATTGTGTTTGTTTTAACATATCTGAAACATTCTATTCCTCGGATTGCTATAATTATATTCATTATTCGATCGAAATGACTGATAATGTTGCTTGTTTTCTAGGCCTACTACTGGTGGTGTCGCTCCCCCTCCAACGGATCAAGCAAAACCAAAGGCGTGAACTCTCCAGAGCTTATGGTGGCAAAAACACATTCTTATTCTTGAATAATATGACGGGATTTTCGTTCCTAGAACTTATTGTGGTTCATATCAGTTTTGGCTTGCATTTACTTATTTAAGTGAACCATATGTGACATTGTTTAGAGGATATAAATTAGAGTACTTGAGAAAATCTATGACCTTCTACCATATCTGCCGTTAATGGATCGACCATGCGTCATATTCTGCTCTTTGTATGATCCATGTTTTGTTCAGTATAGAGGTTTTGTATGCTATTATGAATCAATAGAGCTGCTTAACTTACAAAACCTTTTTTTAGGAAAATAATCTATAATTTTATTTATGAGAAAAAATTCAGTGGGTCATTTGTGTAATTTTATAGATTAAAATGTGTGAATATTAAAAACTTGAGCCACAAGAGTACAAATCTCAAGCAAGGTTCTGAAATTCGGAGATACATCGGCCAGCTGACAAAAATAAAGATTTGGCAAACTTGAAAAAATCGCAAGGAGATCGCGGCAAAATACGTTTTGTAATAAATAATTAAATATACATATACTCATATTTATTATTTATTAAAGACGAAAAAATGATATTTAATAATTTTAATTTCAAACTTGTCAATATCATTATTTTGCATTACGTAATTACTTATAAACTAAGTGTCTAACCATAATTAATCAGGTCAACTCAATTAGACTATAATTAATTAAATCTAATTAAAAGCAATTGATCCAAACCAAATTTAATTTGATTTTGTTCAGTTGACCAATATTTTAGCCGATATTTGCAATGTTGTCGCGGGAAGTTGGAAAATTCCAATATATCGCCGGTATCTACCACTGAGACTCTCAAGTCATTATGTGCAAAAACTCAAACCAACATTGACTTTCAAAAGATGTACTGTACTGCAAAACAATTTGCAGTATTGAAAATCATAGAAGTAAGTTTTAAGCTTTGGGGGTGGATAGAAATTTATTTCATGACTACTCAAAGCACTACATTCTTAACATGACCTCCCTCTTCAGTCCATTTGCCTAACCAATGAATTAAATTGTAGGGCATACTCAAAACATTTTGAAGTCAATAAGACTCTCTTGCTACTTACTCTATCTAGAGTTGCGTATAGTGATTCAGGCATTTCCACTCATTTATGTAAAGGATGCCTGAACTACCCGTCTTCGTTTAAGCCGAGAGGGAATACGGTATCAAACACAACCCTTGCAAATACATGCCTGTTTTCCGCCAGATCTCCACAAGCTAAAGCTCCATAGTCAATCTCGCTGCCTTTCTTTGCCACGAAGCCGGACTCTCTGCCTTCTCGCACACACACAAAAATCTCGAACACCTTTATATACTGCCCGTGTGGAATTAACACCTGACAGAGTACACGGAACGGCCATTAGAGTTGTCAACAAATTAAGTGGACTCGGAAATGATTGTTAGCTGTCGATTCAAAGGGAGTACTTTTCTTTTTGCCGTTTGACCTCCTACCAAGGTTTAAAAAGGCAAAATCGGGAACTGAAGCGTTTTCAGCCTCAATAATAAGAATAATAAATCATAAAATATTATATATCTCATAAAATTCATAACAAACAATGGACACCTGTCCATTGCATACTCTTCTCCCTAGGAGCAGAGAGAGATACTGAGAAAACTACATCAGATGGAAAAGTTAAAAGTGCTCACCAGATCTGAACAAGGTGCTTGGGGATACGCTGCCATTGCCTGGGAGATGAAACGTCTATCGGTCATACTCTGTAGTGCTTCCTTAACAGACGTGGCAAGATCCTTGGCCTCTTTCACTAATACCTTTGGTTTCATATCACTAGGTTCCAATAATTCATGAAAACCTGTGTCATGTGATATGGGAATCTGCTTCGCAATCTTGGCTGCTTCTGACAAATCTCCACCACTGTGGACAGATAGGCTAAATGCAGCAACGACCAAAGGATCCCTAGGTTGGTCGCACAGCGCTTGATGGAATGCTAAGATCGCAAACCTGTGAGCATAAAGCACTGATGAGCCTCCCCTAGTTATAGCGGCCTTATTTTAAGAGATACAAATGAAGACTGAAGCAATCCCAGACATAGCAAAAATTTAAAACAAATGTCCCAAAATAAGTTGGTTAATAAACCATAGATTACCAATGTTATCACCCATAAGTTAGATATAACAACTTAAATAGTGAGGACATAAAGATAAATGGAAATCCAACCACTAAAAAATTAAATTCTGAAATATTTGCAATTAGTCAAATGAGACACTTGTTTTTGGTTAGAGAGTAGCTTTTAAGAGGGTTTATCAAAAAAAAGAATAACAAGTATCATGAAAGATGAAACGAGAACATGTATATAGACAATTCCCGTGAAAATAACAGAGTATTTTAACAAAGATCATACCATAAGCTACTGTCACATGGTCTGTTAGGAGCCAGTAGTTTATCCAAATTAGAGAATAGAGACTGCATAGGTGAAACAATAGACCAAATAAGTTATATTAGTTCCAAATGCTCTGGAAAAACACATGTATACAGCTACAACAGACATCAAACATTTAGAAGCCGTGACGATCTTTATGTGCATCATTGATACAATCTGATAAGTATTGAGAAGTGAGCTCTTAGGGTTACGAGGATAAATATGATGACGTGAGGTTTCTGGGGCCTCAGAAAGTCTACCGTCTTCTGAAACGTGCATGCAATATAATAGAGAAATAATAGCACTGTTGGTATAAGAGGAGGTTACAATAATCAATTCAATTGTCATGTGAATGTTAGTAAATTGTTGTTGATTTATCAGCTATTGTCTATTGATATTTAAAATATCAGGGGCACGAAAACAATCTCTACTTGTAACTCTTGGTACGCAAAACCTTGATAACAACTTAAATATGAGAGACGAGAAAACAAGTAACAAAAATTACCAGAAGCATGTTAGATCTCTTGTCACGTCTAAGGAAACCAGTTTGAACCAAATATGCTGCCTGCAAAGAGAAACAATATTGACGATCTATAATCCTGACCAATTAGAATAAAATGAATGATTGATTGTCCAAAAATAAACCTGAATAGGTAGAAGTATTTCTAGAAGTCCAAATTTCCATAGCAACCTCAAGGAAGCTTCAGCAGAACCATATGCTAACAGGTAGTTCATTTCCATATGAAGCCTTGACTGAAATTGTTTTGCATCAATAAGCACAGTCAAGAACATTCACTTGTACGCTAAATAGAACCCAAATTGTAAAAGAGGGTGAAAATTCAATATGGGCACCTTATCAAGTCTTGATATTGAGAGAGCTAGGTCTTTCAGAGCACGAGCTGTTTCCCTCGTAAAGCGAAATCCTAAGCGGGCGGCAATTCTTATTCCACGTAAAATGCGAGCTGAAAGTGTTTTTGAGTTAGATATATATTTGTGGTTAAAATAAAAAACTAAACTGCTAAACGCATTTGTGTGTCCAATATAAAGATGGGGAATCTAGAAGAGAGCTAATGATCAATCAAAATAAACTGCATTGACTCACCACAATCCTCTTGAAAAGACGTATGTGCAGGGAGAATAGTTCGCACCTACGATATCAAACAAATAGTTTAAGGACAAATGTACATTCCAAACACGTTGAATACAATTGAAGATTTCAATTATTAAGAAATACATGCACACTTTAGCCCTTTTAATATCTTCTATTCCTCCTGTGTAGTCATAAACAATTTTTGCATAGGGATCAAACATCAATCTGTCAGAAAAAAAGGAAGAAGTGTGTTAAGGAGATGGTAAAAGTAAAAACATAATCACGACCACTACTATTTAAGTACTAGAAATAAGGGTCAGATGAATAACCCATTGATTGTAAAATCCCGACGCAGACTGTCTTTCCAGCGAATAAAATCCTCATTGTCACAACCAGTAGGTCTTTCGGGCTCAGAATGCAAGCTCTTATCACGTGTTTTTTCAGTGGTACTAAAACTTGAGACCTAAATTGCAAATAAAATTAAGCTTACATAAGGATTTAGGAAGAAACACAAGACAGGCACTATGAACATCCTTACTGCACAACAATTATCTCTTCACTCATTCCAGACAACTGATAATAAATAAATATGAAAAACAAACACAAAGACAGAGATAACATACCTCAATATATGTATTGCCAACGTACACGTGGCAAATTGGAAATCGCCTCCCTACTATTACACACCGTGGAAACGTTCTTCTCACCTGCACCATGGGAAAAATATGCTTGAGGGTACTATGACTGATCTGACACTAGAATGTAGATTTCCATGACGATAGAGAATGTAACCATATGATAAAGCAGTTATGTAAGGCTACAGATATAGATGCCCCCACTGAAAACTTGCAAGTAAAAAAGAAAAAATAGCATATTTTTGGACATAATTTCCAGATCATTGTGTTATTATTTTAAAATTTTAAAGACGTGTATGGTGAGAGTAAAATGGGGCATGGTAGGGTACAAGAACGAACAACCCATTCCTGATATGCAGAAACAAGTTATAATTTCAGATAGCAAGTAGGCATAAACAAAAATAAACCACGAGTCAAGAACCTGCGTAAGTTCAGCTGAAGTTAATATATCAAAGTCTTTTGGCTCTAACTTCAATGTAAGATCCCGCACACATCCTCCAACAAGGTAAACCTGGTAACCTATAAGAATGAAAGAAAGAGGGTAGAATTTATCAATCAAAATTAAAACAAGCGTTCAGAAACAGGAAATGACACACCAGACGTGTAATCCAGTATAGGTCTTCACAAATAACTGTTGGGGAAATTCCATCTTATCTCATATTCTCATGCCTAAAGGCTCAAATGGCAGTGTTCCGTCAAACTTCAAAATGCATTGATTTACTTGTTTGATGCGTGGAAAAGCACAGTGAGTAGGAAGTGCCATCCTCTAATAAACCACTACATACCATCCAAATATAAACACCCTAATTTGTGGAGTCAAGAGGATTTGAAGATGATTTTTCATCCCAAATACATGACTCAGCTACCAGTATATCCAGAATTAGTCCCTTTAGAAAATCAGATGTGGCAATTCAATACCTTTTCTCTTGAGACCATTAAGGACCTTCTTAGCATTCCTTGAAATCATGGAACTGGTGATTCCCAGGTCCTCGGAGCTGAACCTCCTCCACTCTGGGACCTTGCTACCCTCTTCACTCACACAAACAAATGACAACATCAAAACACAAATATTTACAAACAAATTCCTGGATAAGATGAAAACAAACAAAAAAACCCAATGCATAAAAAATGAAAAAGATAAGAACTGGACATACCATTTCCAATGTAATTCCCATCCGAATTGTCCTCAACAACAACCTCCGCCTCATCAATTGTCCGTATAGCCACAACCGACCTGACCCGAGCTTGCTGAGAAAAAAGAAACGAAACCCAGATTCGATACAATTGCGCAGGGCAAGAAATATACACGGACAGTGAGATTGAGGTAATAGATACAGACCTTTCGAGCACAGCGAGAAAAGGAGGGTCGGGGAGGTAAATGGGTCCTGCAAGCGAAACCTAAGCCCAGAAACTGCCATTGCAGGAGCTGTGAAGAACTCACCATGTCATCGAGCTTAAACCCTTAGCCGAAACAAAGAGAAGCTGAGTCGAGTCTTAGGGTTTTAGAACAGAGCACCACACATCACTCCAAAGCAGATAGATATGGTTCTACTTTGCCGCCGTTAAGATTTTTTTTCTTTTTTCTTTTCAATTTTTAATTTCTTTTTTTCACGAGAAGATATTGCAGAATTATCATGGCCGAACCAGACCGCGAACCGTCGACCAAAATCACATAACCGAAGGGTTTCGGTTTGAGCGGTCCGGTTTTGAACAAATGGCAGACATTACCCTCAAATATGTTTCGAGCCATGTTAGGAATGGAACAAAATCACTTATCTAGAACTAAAAGTGCGAATATTACTCTGATGATAAGATAGTAGATCCTAAACGATAAATCTTAAGTAGTGTTAAAAATAAATAAAGACGGTGCGGAAAGATGAGTTCGGAGACGGTGCAAGATATTGGACTTCGAGCGGCCTTGCAGTGGGCTAGAGATTTGGGGATTGAATCGCAAATCTGTATTGAGTCTGATAGTTAGACAGTGATTAAAACGGTGTGTTTGAACTCATCTATCTTTTCTTCATTTGGGGCGGTTATCTATGATTATATTAACTTTCTAACGTGAGAGTTTCGTTTGTGAAATGGTTAGAAAATAGGGTTACCCATTATTTTGGTAGGAAAGATATTTTAAAGAGGTAATTACAGATCAGTACACTCGCTGAAACCTCGTTTCAGGATTGGTACCCCAAGTTTGATTTTTTTTTTCGGTCCCCCGAGTTTAAAACGTTAACACTTAAGTCCAAATTCTGTTAGATCTAACAGTGATACTGTTAAAATTAATTTTAATACCCAAAATGCCCCCGGTTATAATGTAGATGGTATAATTATTTTATAAATGTGAAAATATCATTTTACCCTCCATGATGTATAAAATATATTTTTTTATGAGGGTGTATTTGTCTTTTTAAAAAACAAATAAAATTTTAAAAGCACAATAACTTTAATACCCTTGTCTCTCTCATAACAACTCTCTCTACCCTTCTCTCTCATCTCAACTCTCTCTCCTCCCTCTCAACTTTATGTTGCAACGTTGTTCTTTGGGCAAAAAGTTCTTTAAATGCTCAGAGAAAAATTAAAATTTTATTAAGGTGTAAAACAATTATAATCACAATTACAAATCTATTCAATCCGTGTCACCGTCTTCGGCTGAGCTCCGCCGCATGGGCCACCGCGTGTGGAGGGCCTACGTCGGAGCCTCCATTCAGATCCCTCCTCGATTCTAAAGTTTAGGTAGTGGCGAATCAGAGGACGGAATCGTGTCGCTGAGGGCCGCCGCTGCGGTCCTAAGCCATCGATCTGGGTCGGCTGATACACTGCCGCCATTCTTGGTCGGAAGAATTTGTGCTAAGATGGACAGATCTGTGCAAAAATCGAATCAAATTTTCGCACAGATTTGTGTGAAAATCCATTTGGGCGCGAAGTCAAGAAGAGGGAGGGTTCGGCTAGATCTGTGCAGTGGTAACGGCGAGGAGTTCGGGCGGAGGCAGGCCGACGAGGCGGCGGCTATGACCAGGAACAAAGATGTTTCGCGACAGAGGCCTCCAACAGCGACCCTGATGACTCTGGAAGTAGTGTCGAAAAAATTCAGGGAACCATGGCAACGAAAATTATGGAGGCTTATGGAGGAGATGGAAAGCCATGGTGGTAGTGCGATTGAGTTTGGGTTTAGATGGCTTAAGGTTTAGATGATTAGGTTTAGAGGATAAGAGACAGAGAGGGCTGAGAGGAGGAGAGTGATTTGATGAGGGCAATATGGTCAATTTAACATTTAAAAATAATTTTATTTGTTTTACAAAAGACTAATATACCCTTCATTCTTAACTTCAATTTATTAGTTAGAGGAGGGTAAAGGGGTCATTTCGCATTTATCAAAACAATTACATTATTTACTAATAATATTGCGAGGGCATTTTAGACTTTTTATAAACCACATCAGTTAAATTTAACAGATTTGAACTTAAGTGTGACAAAATGAAACTCGGGGGACCGAGAAAAAAAAAAATTAAACTTGGGGTACCAATCCTGAAACGAGGTTTCAGCAGGTGTACTGATCTGTAATTACCCTTACATTAAACTCTTATTAGGAGTTGGGAGAGGGTCATGTTCCTCCCAGTTTGTTGCATGTATCAGGTCTCGACTGTTTCTAATGCATAATAGATTTTTACCTAAAAAAATAAGTAATAAATGGGTTATGTTAATATCTCGGCACATTGATTAATAATTTTTCAAAGTGTTTTAGGCGAGATTTTAGTTACAAAAAATTAAGTTTGTAAAGAGGTAAGATTTTAAAAAATTTATGCACATACTTCATTCTCATTTCAAAGTTCCCTCTAGAAAAATATACGCTATGGGTGTCTTTGGAATTATGAATATAAAAAAACAAGATACATTATGTTTTTAAAGTAGTTCTCCTAGGATGTCACCAGCAATAAACACATATACATCAAATCAAATTGTTAATTACCTGAGCACACACTAATCGATGATGACGATTGAGTAATAAAATTTATAATTGCTAATTGATGATGACGATTGAGTAATAAAATTTATAATTAACTTTTGTCATATTGTTTCTGTCATAAGGGATATGACTTGTGTGAATATATTTAGGGGTGTCTTCAGCTATGAGGTCTTACAAAGATTATCACGACTGATAGCGTAAACAATCTTGGTGACAATAGTGTGTGATTGGGTGATGCATTTGCATTAGACTATATGTTTGTGATATCTTTTCTCATTCTATCGATATATGTTCAATTGTCTTCAATTTGGACTTAGGATGTGGAAGGTACGTCGCTTCTAAGTTCGGTCGAAGGTGATGGAATAAACTAACGGTGGTTGGTGATGGTGGAGCATACCGTCTTGTTTCACCCAAATACTTCAAGTGTCGGAGGTAGGTGACGGTGGTCACCTCCGACCTCCACTACCGTCACTATCTCCTGATGTTTGTTATGTATGTGACGGTAGTAGCCTCATGTCTGAACTACTGTTACTAACTCCTTATTGTTTCAGCCTCTGTGCTTTGGTGGTGCCCTGCTTCTGGCGGTAGTTGGTATCGGTAACGAGTACCAACTCCGATTTTCGTTACTCACTATGCTCCAAGTTCTTTTTCGTTCCAAATTGCCCGGGTTTTCTACAATTTAACCCAATATACTCATGACGTTCATCTGCTCATGTGGTACAAATATGATTAGGACAAAAGCAGGTTTAAATGTGAAGATTTGACTCGAGAGGTTATTATTGAATTAGATAATTAGAAGGTAGCGTCTCTTTAACGTCCCGTTAATTATGCTCTTTGATTTTAGAGTCTATTATCTTTGATTGTCGCCGGTTGCATTATTTCTCTACTAATGTTTTTGGTATTTTTAATAATAGTTCGATAAACAAGTTTGTTCATTTTCTTGCGAAAAAGATCTTTGATCGAGTCTAATTAAGAGATTAGAGAGGGTCATGTCCCTCCAACTTTGACTTCTTTGTTGGTTTCTGATGCACTCTAAAGTTTTTATATATCGTTTTCTTTATAAAAAAAACAAGTAGTTAAATTTGATCATACAAAGGGATAAAAGATAAATCCTCAAAACTCATACCCAACAAAATGAAAGGAATTATGTTCATGAATGCAATATGTGTAGTTCATTATTATAGAGATCCACGTAATTTGAAGAACGGGACGATTGCTTCCATCATTTCGGGCCAGGCCCGTATAATATAAGCTGAGTCGAAATCTTGGGCCTAGCCCAAATCATATAGGCCCATGATCGAATCATAAGGAGTGAAATACACCACTAGGCCCCTTATATGCTCGATAACAATTATTGAGAATGTTTCGAGACGATTTTTGAACCATCCACAATACACTATATTTCTATTTCATTCTGAAATTTGTGTAAATTCATATATTATTAATATCTACACGATTTTTTCCAATTATTTGATTGCCCTATTATTATTATTATAGTGAAGACAAAATAAATTATGCTATTCTCAACTCTTTTGAAGAAATTGAGCACTATAAATTTGAGTAGCAACGGACCCCATTTTACATAACCCAAAGCCGCACGCATTTCTCCGTGTTGGGAGCAAGTTTTAATGGCTAAATATCAATAACATCTATTTCTAGACTATTTTTGATCCATCTATTTGGTTTTTATCGATAAATCAAAACAAGACTAACAATAAAACTATTATTATCAGCATTTCTAACCAAAAACATATGTCTTCTTCTCCGTCAATCAAACAATCATAGTTTATAGCATTATTTACGTCATATCTTTGTAAGATGAATTAACTGTTTTCAATTAAAATTGAAATGTATTTCTTCCTCTTAGTCTATTAAAAATGTGGATACTGAGTGTTCTTTCATGGCGCCCCATTTCGAAAAAACAATGTTACTTAAACTATTATCATCTACTAAAATTTCAATGATTTTAATTATTCTCTCTATCTAAATCAAGAGTTAAAAGTGTTTTTTTGAGTAAAACATGATATGTTATTCGACCTGACAAAAGGTCAATGTTCAAGTAAACAGTGAAATAACTATTTCAAAACAAATAAGTGAAATATTCGATGTTACTAACAGTATTTTAAAGAAAGTTGTGGCAAGCAAAGATTTCTGAAGGCCATCGTACCAAAACCTAGGCCAAATTGAAGACTGAAAAATATCTGCAACCAAATCTTCATGCATTACCATTTTCAACAACTTTTCCTCTACCCCATTTGCCATTTAGGCCACATATTATTCATCTTTGTGGATTTAATTACCACGACTTTGTATTTAATTTGTCCATAATCCCCATTAGGCATTGTATGCCTTAATTATTAATGACAAATTTTCTCCACCCATTAACACATCCAAACATCGACCTGAACTCAAGTTGGAGAATAACATCTTAAACCATTGTTTTAAAATAAATAGTTGATTAGTTATAAATAAGTGAAACCCTTATTTTGAGACATCACAAATGTATATTTATATAACATAGTCGTCATAAAATGTCGAAACTACCTGTCTACGTATGTATAACATTGGAGAAATAAAAATCAGCGTATCTGTATTAAGAGAAAATATAGTTAGATCAAAATAAGTATATTTAACCATTTAAGTAAATTAATATGTCACTCTCTTTGTGTAATATTGTTTCATCACTTAATATAATAATATAGTGGCAAAATTGGTATGAATGAGTGTGACCGGACAACAAATTTTGTGCAATTTGAGGGGTGAAGTTTCAAGTCAAAGACACAGGTACTTCATAGGACAGCAATTTATGAATACGAAATAGATCATCATTGTTTCAGCAGACTGTGAAGGCAGTGAAAACCAAGAACATTATTATAACTCATCTCTCAATTCAATTCTACAGTTCTCTGCTGACAATGACTTTTTTTACTCTTTCTGATTTTTTTACCCTTCAATTGTTTTGAATCAACACCTCCACTACAATACACATTGCCACCTTCACTTAGATTGCATCACTATTTCAATGATTTATACTCCTAACAATAAATGTCAGTTTTAAAATACCAAAAAATTTTCCTATATTATTTTAGTCTTGTCATAAAATCTTTGTCCATTGTTTTTGTTGCTATTTTTTTGTACCGCCAGTGTAATTCCGTTAAAATAAATGGAAATCTTGAAATATTTTCATAATCTTGAAAATACATTCACAACTTAGTATATAAAATTGCAAAAAAAAATCATATATTATTGCACTTTTGCAGAGAGTCTAGGTATACAATATATTTTTTTTACAATTAGAATAATAAAAATAATATATATATATACACAATCAAAATATGAATTATATTCATTTAGAAAAAAATGAATTATATTATATTTCAAGATTTTAGTTTATTTTAACGGAAATACAATGTTGTAAAAAAATACAAGGTGGACAGAGAGTTTTTGCAACAGAAACTCAAACAGGGGACCGAGACTTTCTGAAAAACTGAAGTAACTCGGGAAAGTTTTTGCAATTTTTCCTGAAAAATATGTGCATTATCAATAAATAAATAAATACCCAACTTCTTGATCTTCTTAGAAAGCCAAGATACGGTCAATACAATTACAACCCAGAAACCGCCCACTTCAGGTGTAGTTAATAGGTATAGGCCGGTCCTCTTCTATAAAAACATGGTCCATCTCTTATTTGTTTTCATTCAAAAGCAGAGTCTTCTGCTTTCTCTCTCTTTTTTCTAAATATTCATATTTAAAACATTTGTCCAATGTATGGGTACTAGTTGGTGTTGTCCATAAATGAAAGTAACAGAACTGATGTAATGGTAGTTTCAGCTCTCTCACAGAGCTGAAGCTGTGCAGAAATGAATCTCTCTTTTTGCATTGAGAAGTAAATGTGAAACCTTGATGGCTCATGGCTGAAGCCTGACACTGTGTGTTTGGCTTTAAAGACTAAGGAAAGGAAAGGAAAGGAAAGGAAAAGAAAAGAAAGGAAAATGTTGGATCAGAATGTTTTTTTTCTTGTTACCTTACATTTTTTTATGCTAACAAAATGGGCACCGATTCTAAAATAAAGGAAACAGATGAGTCTAGAGATCTAAGCTTAGATCCTAAACTACCCCACTTCACTTTTGTACTCAACCCTCTTATTGATTTTTCTCTCTTTGTTTTTAATGATTTTTTATATATTATATTATATAGTTACAATAACTAGATAGGATAGGACCAGTCAAATATTTGTAAATAGGCTTTTGCATGGCAATAAGTTCCTGATCTTTATATAAGGCAGGCTCTTGGGTTTGCAAAAGACTCACTTCTCTTCACTTAGAGAACTTAGCTTCTTTCAAAGCATCCACTTTTTGTTAGAGACTTTCCATTCTTGAACTCTCTCAAATGGCAGGCTTTTCAAATCACCAAGACAATAGTGGCATGAACCCTTTTCTCCTAGACTTAGTTTACTTGCAGAACCATCCCATGGCCATGAAGATGATCATGCCTGGTTTCATGGAGGATCATGGGAGCAACATGGCCTTAAACACTAGCTGCTTCTCCCAATTTTACCCTCCAGAAACTGGGCCAAATGTTGAGGGCACTGCCCCAGCAACCATAGTTCATGAGAGTAGTTGTGTTGACCATAGCTCCAAAGTGGCTCTGAGTGATGACAATGAGCCCTCTGTTACCAAACAACAGAGCTCTGAGTCCTCCACAGTGGTGGACAAGCTTGAGAGCGGTGAGCAGGTCACCCAGAAGCTCATCACCCCCATTGACAAGAAAAGGAAGACCAGAAATGGGTCTTCCCCAAATTCCGCTCAATCCAAGGTGACCCACAAGAACTTGAACCAAACAGTTCACTCTTTATGCAATTAGGTTGTACTTAAAATTTCAAAAGCTTAAACCTTTGTTATGATCTCACCCTTTGATTTGATCTTACCAGGAAGCAAGAGAAGAGAAAGGCAAGAAACAGAAGCAATGCATAGGAGAAGCCAAAGTGAAGCAGCCGAAACCTAAAGGTGACAAGAAAGACCAGAAAAAAACAGATCAAGAACCACCAACTGGGTACATTCATGTTAGAGCAAGAAGAGGTCAAGCAACAGATAGCCATAGCCTTGCAGAAAGGGTACTATACCGTTAACCTGTTATTTTCCAATAACCCATTAAACATATCAGACCAGAAACCATCCTGCAATTTAGTACTTCACACAGTATATGTAGGAAATTGGTCATTAAATGATTTCCCTTATTTGCAGGTGAGACGAGAGAAGATCAGTGAGAGGATGAAGGTTTTGCAAAAGCTTGTTCCTGGGTGTGACAGGGTGAGTTTGAGTTTCATCACAAGTAGAATTATTTGTCTTCATTTTGTCTCTCTAAAAATGTACATTAGAGCCTGCTTCTCTTCTCTCTTTCCATATTTTATACGTTTTCTGACAGCTTTCATGTGCTCTGGTTCAAAAACAGGTAACTGGGAAGGCCCTCATGTTGGATGAGATAATCAATTATGTGCAGTCCCTACAAGATCAAGTAGAGGTGATTATTATTTGATATTTTAACTGCTCAACTTACATATCATAATCTAACCAGCACAGCACTAATTAGCAATGATGTGTTTTGGTCCCATTTTCATTACAGTTCCTCTCAATGAAGATTGCCTCTGCCAATCCCATGTTCTATGACTTTGGCATGGACCAAGATTCTTTCATCTTCAGGCCTTCAGAGGTACCAATTAAACTATAAACATGGAAAATGAAAATTATGTGTACCCTTCCTTAACATTAAATTAAAGAAGCTAATGAGGTCTTTGTCTCTGACATGAAATATTCAGAGGTTATACTTTCAGACATCACCAGTTCCACAATGCAGCCCAAACCAAGCCACAGTTTTTGCTGATACACAGACACCAGCCATCACCACTACAACCACTGCACCAAACAACAGCTACACTCTTATGGACACTTCTGCTTCAATTTCACTCCATGGACAGAGCCAGAGGCCTAGCACTTTTTCTCAGGTACTATATTGTAATTACTTTAATATTATAATGAAAATCTATTGTTATACTAATTTTTAATGGTTTTTATTAGAGTATTAAGGTTTATGTCCCAACTTAACAGGCATGTCATTTTCAGGATAATACTACTCTATTATGGGATGTGGAGGAGCAGGGACAAAAGTTTCTCAATCCATCTGGGTTCAATGACAACTTGCATTCTTTCAATTAACTTGATGTACAAGAAGCTGCCCTACAAAAAAACTATAACATAAAATAGTAAGCCCCTGAAGTTTAAGAACAAACAATTTTCTATTTGCTCTTTATCCTTAACTGACTTATTTTTATGTTTTCCCAGTTTGGTAGAGGATGAGACTTCAAATCAGGCAGAGGATAAAAAAACGAATTAAGAGCAAGCCCCAAGAAGACACATAAAAACCTAATGTACAAAGATTGGAAAAGGAAGTTCCAGTGGAGGCTTGAGTTTCTGATTCCAAGGTCCAAAGAACACATTAAAGAGAGTCTCAGAATCTGATCAAAATGAATAAAGGTTTAGGGGCAGCAAGAAACAGGAAAATCCATAGATGAATGGATGGAGAAGAAAGGGGCAGAGATGCAATCAGACCAAATAAAACCAGATTCTCTCTCTATCTGATTCCCATGCACAAATGCCAAAATACCCTGTCTAGTTAGAAAAAAAGCCTAGAAACTTTTTATTTTAGAAAAGGTAGTTATTAATTAATTTAAATCTTTTGTTTCTTGGGGTGTCTGGTTCTGTTACTTCTGTTACATTTACAGTTATCTATCTTTCCTTCACTCTTCCTTTGTTTTTTTTTCTTCTCTATGAAAAATTAAAGAAGAGTGTTGTTGACACGACAATTTCAGCATTTATTGGTTTCATTGGCTTGTATTGACAGTGGAATCTTCTCTGTTTTGGAATTATTATGGGTTTAGGTTTCTGAGGTGCACCTCCCTTGTCCACTTTCTGCAACCCTTGTCCCCAGAGCATCTTATGCTAAACATTTTATTTTCTTTGAAATCTAGTAACAATAATAATAACAATATATTTGAAATTAAATAGCATGTATAGAAGAAACATAAACAGTGGCAAATAATAATATAAACATTTCCCTGAAACTGGGATGACACAAGCTCTGCAGTTGAATAGTACTAAATAATTTCTTGTTGGGTCAGTTCCAATTATTAAAAGGGATTTATGGACATGTCTGACTGGAAATGGCCAAAACATTATGGAGATTTTTAAAAATTACTTTTTTGACCATAGATTGGAGTTGGAACAGAGCATATATTGGGTGTCAAGCTATGAGCCATTGCAATTTTTCTCGAGGGATTTGATTGATGGATGGTGGATGTGAAAGCTTCTGCAATAAATATGAACCTTTGTTCCCCACAATTGTGAAATTTAGTTCCTGATTTTTGCTTATTGGCATCAGAATATTGGAGAGTTAGAGGGAGAGAATTAGAATCAGCTGGGGAAGTATTAATGTGAGGGTTTGATTGGGAAATGGTTGGAGAAGGAATTTAGGATTGAGAAAAGGTAAATCAAACATTTTTTATGACAAAGCAAATCAAAGATATTTGTCTTAGTAGTGCAACACTTGTTTTCTTTTCTAAACTCCTTACTAAGGTAACAGAGTTAATTATGGTATAAATATTGACTGCAAGGTACAACAGAACATATATTTCACGGATAAGTTTTTAACTACTAATCACAAAATATATGTTATTGGACATTAATTTTATTGAACATGAGATATATTTATCATATATACATAAACTTTTAACAATATAATATATGTTATTGGACATTAATTTTATTGAACATGAGATATATTTATCATATATACATAAATTTTTAACAATATCTTTTAATGATAAAAAGTTTATGGAAGATAATGTTACCTCAATGCAAACTTATGAGTTGATGCACTATGCCAACCTCATCACAATCACCTTCCAATAAAGAAGCCCAAACTAAAATTTTGTCATATGATAAAAGTAATTTGATGATGAAAATACAGATTACTATTCCATGAGTTTCAATCACATTGAATACAACAAATATCATATTTTCAAGACATTGTGAGACATATGCATCCCAACTAATTAATAGCACATAAATTATACATTAACTCACCATTTCTTGAACATATTGATCTATATAATTTCAACAGTTCATTCAGACAATCCATGTGGTTATTATGTTGCATTTAAATTTTGGAGTTGACCCACATGCTGAATAATTCAGATAAAACACTTTGCAAAACCATCAGAATGCATGTGTCCTTCTGTTAGCAGCATATTGAACAAAATGGGTTCTTGCTTATCATCTTGTACCATTTGGTCACAGACCCATGGATATGTAGCAATAGAAAACCAATATAAGGAGGGAAAAAAAGAAAGAAAATAAAAATTTAGCCTTTTAGGAGGTCAAGTTCCATCCATTGTACAGTAGTGATTAGTGTAAGGTTCCAGAAACAACTAGAATTGCATGTTTTGTGTTAGGTGTGATCTATCAGTGTATACCACAAAAGAGAGGGTTTTTAGATCATATGGTCATGATGATGATAATGATTATTTCTCTTTCAGAAGATGATGAAAGCATTTATCATAAGTCATAGCCAATCAGCAGGAAAAGAAAAAGAAGCCAAATAAAGAGTGACCCACAAGAAAATGCAAAATTTAATTGTAACACATGGATCATCACCTGCCTCAAGACCGGATCTGAAAGTGCAAAGCCCCAACCTGCTGTCTTTTCTTCAAAAATGGAGATGCTGCTGCCTATAGCCAACCATAAAATATGATTAATTGTTTTTTAACTATGCATTAACACACAGATTAGTAAATGCTGTAACACATGTGTGCCTCACCCACTCATCAACTCATGGTTTAAGGGTCCCTTGTGTCCTTTACTTGTTTTTTAGGGGGTGACCCATAATTTTAATACCTACGAAGTATGAAATGCTAGCACTGTTTCACTCTAGATAGGCTTGAATCTTGATTGGTGGCATGCACTACCTGTTTGGTTATGAGTTTTGATGAACTATAAAACAAATTAGCCCCAAGGTTTAGACAGAAACATGATTACTTCCATGTTTTTCCCCACAACAGTAATAAAGTAACCTTCCAGCCTAGAAATAGAGGGAGGTTGCCATAAGTTTTGAGAGCCACCATCTTCTTCTTTTTTTGACAAAGTTAATTACATAATTGTTTTTCACAGTCCAATCTGCATTTTTTAAAGAATAGAGGAAACTATTTTCACTTGATTTCTTGATTATAATTTAATTACTGATTATTATCATATAATTCACAAAGAAACTAGAATGTTCAAGTTACCTACCAATGGAGCCAAGTTAAGCAATGGTCTGAAATCTACACTATTCCCTTGACAAATCAGCGTCTTTCTAAAGGTAAGTAGCTGACCTGCACAAACCGACGTCATATGAAGCTCAGAGTCCGTAAAAAATCATAGCTCTGTAATGACAAATAGTTCCATCTAGGCGCCCAAAAATGGATATGAACCTAAGGTCATATGCTTTCCGCCCCCAACCCAACAGAGCCAAGCAGGGTTGCCACCTATGCATTACCTGGAGACTTCTTACTTCAGTTCCATCATAAGCCTATAACCCAAGCGAGACATGCATGGCCCCATTAAAAAATTTCTGAACCGGAAATGACACATCAGCTGTATTCTTTCCACATGGACATACATGTATATATACTACATGCCCTATTGGCCATGCCAAGGTCCTCTCACAAAAGAGCCACTTCACTGTAGCAACATTGTAAAAATCACCAACGTATCCTCTATAATTCTCGATTAATCCTTTAATCTGATTTATTTTCCAATTAATTCCCGACTAATCTCCGACTAGTCCTTAGAAGACTCCCTCCGACCAACTAGCGTCTAGCAGTTTTTACAACACTGCACTGTAGCCATACAAGGGTATTTGGTTAGTAGTGGTCATGTCATGAAGTGTCATTAGTAACAGAACCGCAACATTTTAGTCCAACTGGCATGTATGGTCAGTATACATGTGTTGAAATGTTGGGTTCTTGTCCCTGCAAATTTCACCATTGAAATGGAAATGAGACTTGAACCGCTAATGATTATCTCTCTCTAGCTATTTTCTACTATACTATAGTATTAATTAATGCTCAAACATGGACCAAAGCCATTAATGCAGATGAATGAATTGAACCATTAAACATCAATAACCACCAGGCAGATGCTAGCTATAAGGGTCTCAAGTTCTTCTCCCAGTCCACGTGGTCTATATGGGTAACCAAGAAACATCAAATATTTTTCTGATTTTATTGGTGGGGATTTTTTTTATTATTGGTGGGTAGAGATCTATGTCTTTTCTTTCCTCTAAACAAGTAAACTATTTCAATTTCAAACCCAGCCCTTTCTATAAGTTTTTATGCCTAGTAAAAAATCAACTATCTAGAATCATAATTCTCATAACACACTAAAAGATTATTTTCAAGTTAGCGCCATGATAGTTTCCTAATACTTGTAATGATGACAACGGCGTGTCGACATAAATATATTGGACACGAGGAAGAAATTTGAGTTGTAAGACAAATGACTTGATGAACATATATAGCCAAACCTTGCTTGGTCCAGTTAACATTTTTTGTAATTGCTCACCATATAATCTTACGTAATTTTTCTCCTTTCTCCTCCACCCCTCTTTTGTCGCCTCTTAGGAAAAACATGTCCCTTTCATTTAAATGTTGTTTTCTGAACCCTGGAAGTACATCACAAGCGGACCAAATCAGACACCATATATTATCATCCAACAAACTTTCTCTTGACGTATATTTAAGGCACTATCCATCACCCATATTTTTATTTCCTTTTACTTAGTTGAAGTAATCAGAACCAAAATTTCTTCATATACAGGTATAAAGCAATTATAAATTTAAAACTTTAGATACCCTTATAGAACAATTGAAAGACAAGTAATTATTATCAGCTCTCGTCCAAGTACGGGGAGATTATCAATCAGCATAGTACGTTAGGAAACATGGAAGGAGACTATATACCTAAACTAAACAAGGGCATGCATTTTACCAAAATCTTGTGAAATTGCTTATTTTTGTTTGTTCTTTTAGCTAAAAGATAAGGAGGGGAGGGATAATCAAGATGAAATGCGGGGAGGGAGGGGGGGCTGGGGACCCAGGGACAAGGCCAATGGTTGGAACGGTGCAGGACCAGGGTCGCGTACAGTTGGACCCACAACCCCCAAAGGGGCTACTAGAGAAGGGCCCCCATAGGGAGTACTGGGGAAGGGGCAAGCCAGCGTGGAATGGCTCCGTGGCCATTGAAATGCCTTGTCCCATTTCTCTCTTAGCTAGCTAAGGTTGAAAGGAGAGGACGATGGGGAAGGTGACATTGTTTTCCCATTTGATGTTATCTCTAATGTAGCCAAGGCATGGGATGTCCAAAACATATGCCCACTAGACTTGAGAGCACTTGTTTTGTCTATTGTTTTTATCTCCCCTTCTCCTCCAATTTGGAAATTGTAGATATTATTTGCAATTATGCATAGCATAACTATCAGTAATAGATACAAAACAAAACAAAACAAAAAATAGAGTTGCCTAGATATATTACTAGGAACCAGTGACTCAGGAAAGTACCTAAGATTGGGAGCAGGTCGTATCAATTACTGTAGTGAACTCTTTAGGCTAGCTGCACGAGGCCATGTCTGGGACAACAATTTATCGTTTCAAATCTCTTCCGACATTATGTAACCATTGCTGCGAAAGGAGACAAAAAATATAGAAATAAAATTTACTAAATGCTCCATGGTAGAACTTCTTATTTCTACATTCAACTATTCACATACTCTGAGAAACCTTTACTAATAGATCACCAATTTTTTGCCAGTACTCTGTTGGCACAAATATGATTGTAAATAAGTTAGTAATCAGGCAAAAGAAAACTGTAGGTAATTGTAGCACCTGCCACCTCCCATTCCCCGTATGGGTGGATCAATTAAGAAGAATTAGTATACACAGATGGTAAAAACTTAATAAATGAGTTACTGCTATTTGGACCAACCAGTTCAGCACTCAATCAATAGGCAATATGTATAGATAGCTAAAGCAAGAGACATTATGAAAATTAACTGATCATACATTTCATTAAACACTACCCTCCATCATTGTGCCAGAAAAAATTGCTCTAGTTATCTCATAAATGCATAGGTTGGGGACCGATCTGAAAAGAAAGAAAAGCTAATCTCATGTCTGACCTCAAATCTAGCTAAATGATAATATCGTAGATATTTTAATCAGAAGGACCAAACATAAAAAAAGTTAGGCCAGTCTCATATCTAACCACATATGTAGTTAAATGTACCGTAAAGTCAAGTTTGCTACAAGTTTGAAGGGGCCATGAAGTGCATCATAAGAACTCCTAAATTGAATTTATTACAAAAAAGTTAAGATTTTGAATGACCGTAGAAAAAGAGAAAAGTACAGAAATTGAATGAGAGTAAATAGATGAGTAAAATTTCTATAACACATACATGTACTGTGTGCATGATCAAAGCAAGGAAAACAGCTCATTAGTGTATCGTGTACATCTTATTTTAGTTCGATAAAGCTGGTTGAAATATTGCTACTTGTGACTAGTTTTTTTCTTCTCCTTTTCACTTCCTATGTACAAAACAATTATTTCCTTTGCATCATTTTCCAGATGATTACTAAAGAATATGTTAAGGGCTTTCACAAACACGATATTTTTATTTTCATGAAATAACTAGTGTGTTAGCCACATAAAAGAACAGAGAAAATGATGCAAGGAACACTTCTGCAGTACATATTTTCCACTTTTCATTCAATTTCAAGTTTAAACCTTTGGTTGAGATAAAATCCAAGCAATGCATGCAGCTTGCCCAACTGCTTACTGGTCAAAGAACAAGTAGCTACAAGCATGTAAGCTTGCATCATTTCTTCGAAGTGGCAATATTTCCTCATGATCAAGCCACTTGCATTTAAGCAACAATTACACTATATTGTAATATTAATGAAGAAAACTGCACAATTTCACAAGGTAAGCAGAGTCCAAAACAATACTCCAAGCCTCAACAGAGACAACTACATAAGGCTTCCAAAAATGGGCTCATATTTTCATCATCTATGCAGATGCCATTTTTCCAGTCTTTTAGAAACGAGACCAAATTCAACACTCCAAGGCATGGCATACCAGTAAAATAGTTTATGCTAGTAGTTCCAAACATATTCATATAATGTCAAGACCCACCGTTTGAATGGCGTCAAATTGGGATTACTAAGTTGTAGTTTCCAAAGGATATGACATTCCTCGAAACTATACAAATCCTATAGAAGAAACCTCATTTCCTCTAATATTATGACTAACCTGCACATTGAGATTCTGGACACCTAAATTAAGTTAAAATGTATACTCATCAATTACCACACTAATTATAGAAAATAGCAATCCCAGCCATCAGTGAAGTGCGCTGTGTCACATTTGAATTTCTGCTGCAAGCCTGCAATCTAACGTCTGTTCCCACTCTTAGAGCAATATCTCGAGCACAGTTTGTATTAAGCTAAAATGTGATTCCTATAATTCCATTGATGAAATTGAAAACAACATTGGTACACAATAATTTCACTTAGTAAAGTATGAAATTGTTAGCTCTTTGATTATCTTTCCTACTCTATCTGCCATCTAAACTATGACATTTGCAGGCCAGCAAAGCAACAGCATAACCAACACCAAACCTGAATTTCTTGGGCGGGTCAACAATTAAAATAAAGTAGGACGACAATACAATTAAGAAATCTTTATCCAACTTTGAAATTCAAAAAATAGACAACACAGAATGATTTGGTCACTAGATTGATTGCGAAGACATGAATATGAGATTCTTCATACACTAATAAACAGCCCATCGAACTACTTCTGCATTGGGATTTCCAGTAGGTGTAACAGACCTCTCTATCTGTTGTGTCAGTTTCATTAAATCCTCAGTCAGACTTGATCATTATTACCAGAAGAACTCAGGCGGTCCAGGGACCATGGTGGTCATTCCTGTCACATGACAGCACCAAAATGATTAAACCACCTAAATTAATTGATATCAGGACCACCTGAGTTTTAAATAGCATAAGTTTCTAAACTATGCACTTCTTATTTTCTTCCTGAACCTCTTGTCTTTTCTTAATGTAATTTTACATGTGTGCAAAAGAGCTATATAAGTATATATCAAAACAGTCCTGCCAAGTGTCAAGGAACTATATAATCATATGCAGGGTAAATGAATTTTGAGATTATTGTTACCTAATCAGGAGCACATTCAATCATAACTTTTCCCTTCATCCCATATAACATATACTATAAGCGGAGGGGCTTACTGGGTTTGGTAAGGACCAACTCAACATAGATCAGCAAAATATTATTAAATTAAATCTAAAACAATATATTAGGGCAGACATAGTAGAAAACACAACAGCTTACTGGAAAGTGGACAAGAATGACTGAGCAGGAGGCACCCAAAAACTGGCATCATTGTAGACAATTTTTTATATGCAGAGAATATGTGAAAGGCTATCATTGGACTTAAAAAGCATTACCTATATCTCTGTTTTAAGTTCATTTGTCACTTCATAAATTGCCAAGTCCTCGTTGAGGCAAGAGAGCCTACAGCTTTTATCATCTTCTCGTATTTTTTAGTGATAACTAAGTGGTTGCTGAAGTCATCTTCACAAAAGTAAGAGAATCTTGATCTTTTCCATCCTTGCTGGGTCATCTCAATAAAACTTACCATTTGTTGATAAAAAAAGAGTAAGAGAATCTTAAGACCTTGTTCCCTTCCCACGATTCTATCCGAGACACTGGTCGATTCAGTTAAAATTCTGGCTGTGACAATGGGTGAGTAATATGGTTATCCAGGCAACCACACCCTAATAAAACAAGTTTGTGGAGGTCTTAAACATGGAACAAGTGCGAGAACAACTATAGAACTAACTTTGAAGTGGTTAGAATATGGGATTCACAAAAATATGTGTATATTGACTGGTTAGTATTGTTGAATACTGTTTAAATGTTTTCAGAGTTAAGTATGACATAAATGATTAGACTTATGATGAATATGTTCACGAGCTGGACCAGGATACTTAAAATAAACAAGATCCATTTTGTTGTCTCATAGCACGATCATAATGGCACGTTGTTTTTTTTGTCTTGTTCAGACGGCATTGAAACAGATTGGTTGACCAAAATACAAACAACTAAATCTGAAAATCATATCAATCTTCCATATCACCTATTCTCTTTGTCATTTTGTAGAAATAGGAAACGAAATGTCATATTGATATCATGGAATAGTACATAATAGTGCTTATTTATATGCTTCATAGATTACTAGTGACAATCATGAAAAGGAATCAGAATAATTTAGGAGATTGTGACAGAGAGAATGAGAAAAACTGATGCAGTTGATTAACTGTGTTGCCTTTGGAGTTGAAAAGAAATAGATTTCAATTGGATCAATCTCAAGTTCACCTCTTGCAAGCTAAAGAGCTAACTATCATTTTAATAATGTTAATGGCCCAATCCTCTCCCCTCTCTCTACTATTATCTCCCCTCGCTTAGCAGTATCATCCTATATGGTTTTTAAAGATTGAGTCGTACTTTAGAAAGAAGGGAAGAGAGGCTCAAGACTTGTTGATCAATAGGAACAATCTTTTGTTTTCCTCTTGATGCTTAGGAGATGATCAATGATAATTTTCCTGAACGTCTTTCGCGAGGCATAAGGGTAGATTAATTTCAAATCTTAGCTACAAAATAAACATAAGGGCATGCTTCAACATTGAGTCAAGACCAAGAGAGAATAAATACAAGAATTAACATTATACTCACTTCTCAACAAGTAGATTGACTTTGTATCCTAATTCAGCAGGTCCCTTCCAAACCTTTGAAACATTTTTGTGCCCTCTAAGTGACTTCCATGGGTACTCCTAGACAAGGACAACCTCCCAATTTATGAAACCCAAAATTGCATGTAAGGCTGAAGAACAATGAAGACTGGTGCTAGAGTGAGTCTAAAGTCTAATTATGTGCAACTTCCCCATCATAGAAAAATAAGAAATAAGTTTTTCACTAAGATCACAATCGGAAGTGTCAGTCACACTAGATAAAAAAGATGAAAAAATTATAACAACAAACTCCATACCAAACACAATTACAAGGTTTCATTGCTTGCAACAATCCATGGTCACGAACTACCAGTTAGTGATTTCATGGTCAGTAGCATTGTGCAGCTACCAATTGATGCGCCAAGTCAATACATTTCCATAGACGCAACAAATGCAAAATAATCATAATTTTTTTTATATAATCCGTTTAACAAGATCCTAACAAGCTTAAATTCACAAAAGAGTTAACAGATCAATACATAAGCAAACAGATAGAGATTTCCAACCTCATCAAAGATTTAGTGAATCTAACGCCGCAATCTCCTCCAATAGTGCCTCATCCCTTATAATCCTGCATATAATTATTCAAAACAAACCTTTAAACCGATTATCAGAGTTCCTCAAACAAATTAGGTTCTGGTTAATTTGCAATTACCTAGACAGAAACGAACTGAAAGCGAAGAGACAAATGCTCAATGCACCATTCCGAAGGCTTCGAACCCTAACCGAATCGGAGACTCCATTTCAGGCGCTCACGGCCGTGGGCGATTCAATACGAGCCGATCGTCGGAGAAGAAGGAAAAAAATAACCAGGAGGACCGCGCCACGATTTCGCTTTATATATGTTCCCTACTCTAGAAATACAAATATTTAAAAGGGATAATTTCAAATACCACCCCTAAAATATACCAAATCTCAGACAACACCTCTTAAAACCATTATTCTCACCAGCACCCCCTTAAAATGGGTAAAAATCTCAGTTGTCAAAAATTTATTGAAAAAGACAAAAATACCCCTCTCCCTCACCACTCCTCACCTCTCCAGAACCGAAATTGCTCCACCGGACCCTCCCTCCACCGTTGCAGCCTCCCTCCGGCCAATCCCCTCCCGCCGCGTGTCCACCGTCCTGACCTTCCAACACAAGAGAGTATGAAGATGGAGGGGCGGAGAAGAAGAGGAAAGCGAGGCTGACAGTGGCGACGGAGGTGTTCGAGGTGGCACCAGGAGTGGCGGTGGTGGAGGGGATTGGTCGAAGTGAGGCTCGCCGACGACGGTGGAGGGAGGGAGGGAGGAGAGAGAGAGAGAGAATATGGTGAGGGAGAGGTGAGAGAGGGGTGAGGGGGAGGGGTATTTTTGTCTTTTTACAATAAATTTTTGACAACTGAGATTTTTGCCCATTTTAAGGGGGTGCTAGTGAGAATAATGGTTTAGGGGCGCTGGATGAGATTTGGTATATTTTAGGGGGTGGTATATGGAATTATCCCTATTTAAAATAATTCATAATTATGAAATGACTATTTCACCCTCCACAAAAAATTGCAAATATAAATGGGCTGAGCTTTTGACGAGCCGTTCGAATTCGACTCATTAAATATTCAGTTTGGGCTCGTTATGATTAAACTCAAGCCGAATTTGAGCTCAAGATATTAAACGAGCCGAACTCGGGCCTAACCTTTTAAGACTCGATAGGCTCGCGAGCCGTCTCGTTTAATATTTAATTAGTTATATATTTATATGAATGTAATTTAAATTTTATAATAAATACTTATTATAGAATCGAGTCGAGCCAATTTAAATTATGTTCATTATTTGATAAATTATGTATTGTTTGTTTAATTTTTAACGAGGATTTGTATTGAAATTCAAGTGAATCGAATCGAATCGAGCCGAGATCGAGTGTGTCTATTTTATTTCGAGTCAAACTTGAGATTAGTTGCATAAGCTCGTTCGAGCCTGAACCAAATTCGAGACAAACACTTTTTTCTCGAGCTGAGTCAATTGAACCCTATTAGAGTGAGACTCAATTCAACTCGTTTACATCCATACGCATAACGCAGGAATTTGCCAATTCCTCTCCTGACAGGGACAGATCGAGCTCGGAACTTATAGGATGGGTTTTTTATTACTATGTTAGGGGTGATTATTGATTGAAATTGTTTTACGGAATTTACAGGAACTGGTACAATAGTAAACATATGTGCCAACATATTTGGTTCCTTATGGTAATGAAGTCGAAAGGGTGTAGTGTAAATTTGATTGGTTACTCGTTTACTTCTTCTAGCAATAAACATCTGCACCATCTTCATTTTGTACTTACTATGTCTATTGTCTTCCCCATAACCAGAATTGGTCTCTCGTTCAAGAATAGTCGATGCATGGACTTCTATGATCATGATTAATGTTCAATAATAAGAACTTCATTGGCGCTAGTGGTCCAGTGTGTTCTCCCCAGACCACGACCAGGGTTCGAGAGTGAACAATTGTCTTGTGGGGTGAATTGGGGTTGGGGTAAATTTAAGGGCAAGGGCGGATCCCGCTCTCCTTGAACCGGCAATTTTTACCTAAGTGGTAAATGTGTAATATTTTAACCATGAGGCCTGACTTTTTAAACTCATTTTATTATAATTGTTTTTTACTAATTATCTTATTAGTTAAATTGGAAAACTTTACATAGCTTCCCCGGTTTTTTCACGTTTTTCACTTATCACTTCTAAAAGATGAAAACGTTTGGTAAACTCTCTAAACTTATTTAACTTCTCATTTAGCCTTACAATGTTAGATTTCTGGAAAATTCTATTAACTTTTTCAGAAATGACAAAAATGCCTTATATTTAAAAAAAATGTTGTGAGAAAAAGTTTTAAATTTTTTTTTAAATACAGGGACATCTTTGTCATTTCTGACAAAATTAACATAATTTTCAAAAAAATTTAATGTCGTAAGGTTAAGTGAGAAGTTAGGTAAGTTTAGGGAGTTCACAAAACGTTTTCATCTTTCGGAGGATGTAAGTGAAAAACGTAAAAAGTTTGGGGGAGGTATGTGAAATTTTCCCTAGTTAAGTTATTATTATTTTCATTAATTTTTATTTTATCTAGTATAATTTATTGGGTTAATTACACTATACCCATATCATAGTGGCCCGTTTTACACTTTACTACAGTTATACCAAAAATGTTCAAATTGAGGTCAACTAATTACGTTTTTTTACATTTTATCCTAACATCGTTAGAATTTGGATGGAAATAATGATATTTTTCAAAAAACACCAAAATTACCCTGAATTGATAATTTGGTTTGGATCAGACTCGTACTTAACCAGAATTGGATATGGTTTGAACAATTGGACGGTTTCCACCAGTTCAATCTCTTTCTCATTCGTCGAGCAACATGTCCCCTGGCGAGGCCACTGCCCGGTGAGGAGGCCACTGTCCTCCAGTCACCGTCACTTGAGTGGGTAACTCCGACGAGGACCAAACCGAGATTCTGTTGATAGCTCGCCAATTCGATTCCATATTTTAAGTATGCGAGCAATTTTTTTGGCGAATTTGTCATTGTTTCTCTCGCACAAGTTGACGGCGAGTTTGAGGCATTATGGCGATGTCAATCTCAACCAGGTCTCCGACCGAAACCCCATCTTCGGCTTACGCTGGCCAAAATCGACGAAGATGAGGTTGCCCAGCGTTGAAATGAACGAATCGATTTGAAATCAATTTGCATGTCTGAGAAACCAAAACAACTTCGCCAATTCTGCGAATTTCCATCAGTCTCAACGACGGTGATGATGACTCTTCTCCCATCAGCCGCGTCTTTACACAAATAACTTGAAGTAGACTATGAACCAAGAAAATAACATACCCACCAATCTTTGAACCAATGGCCTACAGGTTATTTTGCGAGCTCACAACCACTGAACTAAATGACTTATTTTCTTAATTGTACTTCATGATTTACATAATATATATGTAACGAAAGAAAAATCATAAAACGATGTCGTTTACTTTATCATCTACCTCCAACTCATCTGTCTTCGTTTTTTGTAACATTTACCTGAATTTTGGTCATATCTTTGCCTACAAAACTCCAAATTTAGTGATTTAAATTATAAATTTTAATTAGCTACACGTTCACATCAAAATCAAGGACAAATTCGAAACTAATAAAAATAATCACAAAAATGAGATTCATATTTTAGGTTGCTGAAAACTCGTCGACGGCAGGAGGTTCTCGGCCTGGTGCTTGTGGTGATTATGGGATTTGCCTTCCGCTGCTAGGATATAGGTCTCCTCCGTATCTCCGCTGGATTTCGAAATGGGCTTCTCTGGTCAAAATATGGAATCGAATCGGCGAGTTGTTAACGAAGTCCTTGGTTTGGTCCTCGTCCTTGGTTTGACGGCGACCGGAGGATAGTGGCCTCGCCGGAGAAGAGGCTGCCCGACAAAGGAGAAGGAGATTGGACCGGTGGAATCGATTCAATTTCCCAAACTAGATCCAATTATAGTTTATACCAGTCCGATCCAAACCATATTGAATTTATTCAAATCAATTTAGAGGTATTTTGGTCATTTTTTAAAAAAAATATCAAGTTTTTTTTATCTAAATTTTAACTGTATTAGAGTAAAGTGTAATAAAATACAATTAACTAACTTAATTTGAACTTTTTAGTATAGTTGTAGTAAAATTTAAAACGTGTCACTTTTAAAATGGACAAAGTTTTATTTACCTAATTTATTAATTAAATTATTACCTACAAATTAAATAGAAACGAGGGTAGCAAATTGTGAATTCGCTTCCAATTTTGGCCTTCACAAGTTGCAAATGGCAAGAGTGCAGAGATAAACTGGGAGGCACGCGCTTCTTTCGCGCGTGAGAAGCGGTCTATGATATGAAGTCAAATATCAGGGCATAGAGACACGCGTCTACCAAAAAACAACACATGAAGAACACAACACACTCTCACTTACTCACTTCAAAAATCAAAACCCTTCCTTCTCCTTCTTCTTCGCTGTTCGTCGCTTCACATCACTCTCAGTGGAAAAAAAACCCAGAATCCAAAATCCAAACCCTCTCGTCCCCACCCAATCTATGCAGACCCACACTCTGAAACCGAAAGCCCTAGACTGAGGAACCGAGATCTCCGAGTTTTGCCACAAATGGCGGAGACACAGCCGCCGGAGGGCCAGGTCAACATCGGAGCACCCCCAATGGTGGCTTCCCTCGACACCGTCGGATCCAAGCGCCAGCGCCGTCCCAGCGTCCGATTGGGCGACATCGGAGACCAGCCCTACGAGACCCAAATCCGCAGCAGGACCAACAAGCAATGGAAGCATCACCACTCCTTCGATCTCAAGAAGGACCCGCCTAAGTCCTCCAAGACCCGACCCTTGATTAATTTCCACGACACCCATCACGACAAGATTGAGAATTTGGACAGTGTGGCAATTGGGTCATGGAAGGTCAAGGACCCCAAGAGGCGCGGGTCATCGAAGAGGGTCCGGTCCAATTGGGCGTCCAAGGTCGACGAGGGCGGAGGGGAGAGGAATGAGGGCGAGGACATTGATGATGGGGTTGAGAATTCGGGCAGTCCGGTGAAGGAGCAGAGCCCAGTTCATTCCTTGGAGAATGATAGGGAGGGGGTTTATGGGAGGGCGGTCAGGGGTAGAGATCAGCACGATGGAGTGGACGTGTCGGGGCCGTCCGATAATGATGTGAGGGATTGGAAGAGTGTGGAGAGGAATGAGAGAGGGAGGTGTGGAGAAGATGGGGTGAGGATTTGGCTGAATAGCTTGGGGTTGGGACGGTACGCTCCCTTGTTTGAGATTCATGAGGTGGACGACGAGGTGTTGCCAATGCTGACCTTGGAGGATCTCAAGGACATGGGGATTACGGCGGTGGGGTCGAGGAGGAAAATGTATTGCGCGATTCAGAAGCTCGGGAAGGGGTTCTCGTGAGCGAGGGCCTCTTTTTTTGTGCTAAATGTAGTCAGCAGAAGAATCTTCAGCCATAGCAATGTAAGATGCATGTCTGAACTAGTTTGGTTTTTTTTTTGGATATATTCTCTTTAACCCAGCAGTGATAGTTTTGGAGTGAAAGGAAATGATGCTGATAATTTTGCTGAATTGGTCTTAAAGTTTATTGATGACAAAAGTATGATGAAGGAATATTTTGCCTCTGTTTGGATACTAGAAAGAACTAGGGTAGGAAGAATGTTATTGATCGCCGCCTTCTTAGCATGGTTTTCCCGGACCTTAATTTTGAGGTATAATGGAGCTGTTGAAAGAAACTTGCTAGCATTGTTGCCAATATTATTTAACATTTTCTCTCAGTCTTAGCCATACATACACGAAGGTGATATTAATTTCTCTGTCGTTACTAGTTGCTAAATTCTTCCTCTAGATATGGTCTTGGAATTAGGATGTTATTGCATATCATGCCTTCACTGCGTCATCTTTTCCTTAGTCTCCTGCTCTTGCAAACAATAATGAGTACTTTGTAAGGTTTACTTTTATTATCATGTTGTGTATGCTGTACATTGAGATATTCCCAGTTCCAAAGTATCAGAAGTTATCTTATTAATTTTAAATGGGAAGTTATCTTGTAAACTTCATCCTCTAGTGAATATTCCCTCCACATATATTTTTCAAATTTGGCTACTGAAGCAACCTTTGAGCCCTTGACTTAGATGAAAGGTTACTTGTAGAATAGATAGCTTCAATTGTATGGTGAGCTGCATTAGCTTATTGTTAACTATGGATATTTTATGAGTTTGAAGGTAACTACTAGTAATGTTTTCTTTCAAACTTAGACTGCGCAAAAAATCTCAGAGTCCAACATACTTTCCTTGATAGGAGCTGATTTAAAGGATGCATTGGACCTGCATAGAAATTCCATATTATTAAACCCTTTCTGATAATTGATCAAAAGTATTTATTGTACATCTCCCTTGTACTGTCTGCTTTGGGAGCTTCTTCTTCGTAATACTAAGATTGGTTCCATCAGAAGTACAGAACCACATGCTGTAAATGAAGTTTATTCTTATATTCAACGTGCTTCAAGTCTCTTAGTCCCTCAAGATGTGGGGTAGAGTAGTCAAAGTACGAATGTATATTGTACATTATAATGCTTAAGTTACTTTTCTGCAAAAAGAAATTGCTCAGATTTATAGATATATAACTGTAAAGCTAAGCATTTCAAGTCTTATGTTTCAAAAGGAAATGCGAAGTGGTTCACCGGTTTGAATTTACGGTTTGATGCATGTGTATCCTATCACTTCTATCGATATGCAAAATGACATACCTCGTGTCTCTCTCTTTGCCTTGTTTGATGGAAAACCTTAGGGTATCAAGTGATAGTCGTAGTTAATGAACTGTCATGTGAACATTTATGCAGGTATTAATTTATATAATCATGGAGTTGGTATAAAATTTTTGGCTCATTTTGTATGATACAACCGAATAATTGTGTAAAATGGTTCAAACGATGGCATTAGGTAATATTGTGATATTATTAGCTAATCTTGTAATTATCTCTTTATTATTCGACCTGTGTTTTACTTATCTGATTGATTGAATGCAATCTGATGAGAATGAGCATTATAGGTTATGCCAACTGGTATTTTCTTATGAGGTTCATTATCTGTATTATTTTTAAGCTAGTAGTGGATAATGTGACCTAGCTGGTTTGTGTCATGTTGGGTCCAGGATTGAGAACATGCCTTGAATAGCAAGACATGATGAATGACTCCTCGTGAATGTGGGAAGGGTGTGTACACAACACAAGGTATTAGATATTGAATATGACATTGACAGGAAAGAACATGCTCTGTTTTATTCTGGGTAACATGTGAAAGTGGGTAAAGCAAGTATCAAAATATGGCCAACACTACACACACCATGTTGATGTAGTCACACTCATCACCCAAGCACACCTTCTCTTTTGCTGATGACTATGTATATAAATTGTTTGTCATATGACTATAATATCAATTGTCCATATAAGAGTTACTTCAGTTTGCGTTCACTGGCCTAGTTAGGGTTTATCACATTGAAATTTTGTAGTCTATCTTTGGTTGATCCTGTATCTTATGCATTTTTTATTTGAAATTGAGATGATTCGAAAACAAGGATTTTATTAAAATTTTCAAAAGGTTTGTTTCTGTAATTTAGTCGAACGGAGAGAATATATGGAAAAAAAATGAAAAGCCAATCATTGCTATATCAGTGATTGTTTTGACTCCACGATGCAATAGCAACACAATACAATTAGAATGACAATGAAGCATGTTCTGTACCTAAAATTTGGATGCAATAGGAACAAATTACAGCGAAACCTGTACACATAAATAACTAAAATAACATGATGAGAAATGCCAAAAGAACGCACAAATTAGCTGCCATGCACGTTCTCAGGAGTGCATGCCAAAACGTCTAACCATCTTTAGACTTGAAACAAATTTAACTTGAACCTACTGAATTCGGAATGTTTACTCCAACTTGATCGTGTTTTTCTCCTGCATCTGCTGCTTCTTCGGCTCAGCCGGGAAGTATTTTATGCCCACTAAGTCGCCAACTTTACTAATCACCTGTTTAAATACAAACCAGCATTGATCATTTCTGAGGATCAATCAGTGACCACTACAATCACATGGTCCTTAAAAATGAAATGCCCAAACAAATTACTTAAAGCAGCCTATGATCTGATCCTAATGGCAACTCCAGTCAATCGAACAAAACCCTAGTTACTGAAAGGCACTGAGCCAGAAAATGTTTAGTTTTGTTGTATTTTACTAGTTCTGTTATATCTTTCTATTATATGGATATCCAATATCAGATGATTTTGTTTTTGATGAGAATTTGGCAATGTTCAAATATAATACCAATCAACAGTAAAAAATGTAACTCTCCTAGTACCTTCAGATAAAAAAAGTAGTCTTAATTGGGAACTCAATAAAGATGTAAAGTTATGACACTAGTGGAAACCCGTTGTTTCTGAACAGTTGAAAAGAAATCTGATACTGATGAAATATAATCTTTAGTATGGATGTGCTATATGAATAAAAAAGAAATTTAGTGATGTAAATAATGTTTACCTCCAAGCCCTTGAGGAGGTCTTCTCTGGTGTGAGACGCGGATATGCAAATTCTGGCCCTGGCCAACAATAGTGGAGTGGCTGGAAAAGCAACAGTGACAACAGCCACCTGTAAGAGCATAATACAAAGTACAGTAATCAGTGATACAAGCAAGAACTGAAATATACAGTAAACAGCTATGAGAGACTACAAGTATATATTATTAGTTGAGAAATAAAGATCAGAATGGCACTCGCAAATTAACAAGAAACATACATTTTGTTTAAGACACTCCCTAGAAAAGGCAGGGATTTTGGCTGGATTGTAAAGCATTATAGGCATCACGGGAGAATCATTATCTCCAAGAACCTCAAAGCCCATCTTCTGCAGCTCAGACCTGAAAAAGTTGCTGTTTTCACGAATTCGTGCCAATTTCTGAGCCCCTGCGTCAACACAAAGTACCTCAAGTTTTTCAATGGATGAAATCAGGAAACTGAATATCACAATAGCTGAAGGATTAGAATTATATTTGCCTCTACTAGAACCATCCTCTCCTAAAATAACTTTAATGGAAGATATAATTTGCTGTGCAGCTGGAGGTGATACTGAAGTAGCATATAAATGAGCTGGACAAGTATACTTCAGAAATTGTATCAGCTCCTGAAATTAACAATAAGAATGCAGTCACTGATCAACGCAAAAAAATTCTATTATCAACTTAATACACAAAGCTTGCCTATAAAAACCTATCAGCCAAATGAAATTAACTGAAACAGATTACATTATCCTTTTCAAAGTGAACAAATTGTATACAGCAAAACCTGTTCGCAGACATTATCCATAGCAACATATGATAATATATTCTCCACAAAACTTATGAACCCCTGAACTAATAAAATAAGACATGGTGGAGCTCATAGAAAATAAAACCGACACATGCAAATATTACTTTAACCTCAAATTAACAGTCTACGAGGATGAGCCTTGGCACAATGGTGAGGTTGTATCTTGTGATGTGAGGCCACAGGTTCAATTAAGCAAATATCCTTTTTGGCAAAAAGTAGGAGAAATAAGTACATGAACAATACTCCCTAAATCCCATAACCCTAGGAGCCTCATGCAGTGTCACCTCTCATGCATGTTTCAAGCTCTAACCCTTGAAAGGTGTAAGTAAACATAAGAACTATTTCAACCTTAGATCTATGATCATTATCTTCAAAAATGATCTTACTATTAAACTAAACATGGCTTTAACAAATGTCTAATAATCAAATTAATGTAAGGCGTACAAAACATGCTAACCATTCCAGCCCATAGGGATTGAAACCCAATACATTGTGTTCATCAGATCTGTAAGTACCGGCACAAGAGACGAATAGGTAACAAACCTTGGACCCAGCAATATAACCACCACATGAACCAAAAGATTTTGTGAAGGTTCCCATCATAACATCTACATCAGCAGTATCAACTCCTAAGAGTTCACAGACACCGCGACCTGTTTTCCCAACTGCTCCAATGCTGTGAGCCTCATCCAAGTAAACATATGCCTATAAGATATGGAAAGAAGGTTAGAATTTGCCAAAATAGTTAAGGACTTCTTTGATATCCAACAGCAAGTTATTGGGAATCGAGGCAATACAATACAAATGAATATCATAATATTCTCACTAAACATCCTGCAATTTAAGGTTCTTAAAGAGTATAATCCTAATAGATTTTATTTTATACATGATATTAATGATTTTATGATTCGGCATACAAATGTTTATTCCATGTGAAAAAAAATTATAGCTCAAATAATGAAGTGAAATATGTGATACTCAGAGTTTAGAAGAATTTAAGTTATGATGATTTGTCAATGTGATAGATAGATCAAGTATAGTATAAATGTGTCACCTTATATTTCTTGCATATTGCGACAATCTCTGGAAGTTTGCAGAGTTCCCCTTCCATACTGTAAATTCCTTCAACGACGACAATAATCTTTTTCCAAGGTCTATGAGTCCTGGGTTGTCCCTCGGCAATGTGCTCTCTTAGAACTTTCTCCAAGTGATATGGTGCTAGCAGAATGACACAAAGATCATATGCATAAGAATACCTAAAATTAATTTAAGGATCAGATTATGCCCCAGGGGAGATGCTTAACATTTACAACTTACTGTTATGTTGGAAAACTCGAATTGCAGCTCCTGAGCCTCGAGCGCCATTGACAATTGAGTTGTGGTTCAACGAGTCACTAATTATCAACCCTCCCTGCAAATAAGTGTGATGAACAAGAGCAATAAACAAACAAGTCTTACTTTTTAAGAATATTCTTCAATAAATAATTTTATGTACCTTTCCTATCAGAACTGGAAGGATGGCAGAGTTTGTCACATAGCCCATGCCAGTGACTAAAGCAGCTGGCTTTCCAACAAAATCCGCCACACAATCCTCCAATTCATTATGCAATGTTGTAGTTCCTGAAGGAAATGTGGCATCAGTGAACATGCAGGTACAAAACAGAACCCAGATGGATTAAGAAACTAAATACCTCCATCAACACGAGTGCTACAAGTACTCGGAGACCACTTCTTCAATGACTCAATAGCACGAGGAGTGCAATACTCATCTTTAGCAGCGAAACCAAGATAATTATACGATCCAAGGTTGAGGCACCTAGTTACCTTATCAGTTCGCCTGAACAGAAGGAGAATCGCATCAAGATAAGTTCAAATACAACAGTACTTTTCAACCATATTTTTAATTGACTGATATGATTTCAATCTCTCTTCATGTTTTGCATACTACACAGTACTATAAGAAAAGGATCTAAAGAAGAAAAGACAAAGGATAGGATACAGAAAAAGAAAAATGAACAGAGCAAATGATGTATTTCAGCCAAAAGCTTCCAAATGCATAACATTGGACTCACTTAAGCGTCTTGTTATTGTCATTAGAGTGACGCTCAACCACATCAAACCAAGCATCAGGAGCACTTGATATTGGCCGCCCGAAACAGTCCTGTAGAGAGTAAGATGTGTGTATATCAGCTTCAATATTGGATTCATCCGACAGTGAAACTTGGAGTGCAGGCATGTTATCAACAACTTGCAAACATGTCATTGTCCAGTAAGAAAAATGGACTCTGATATGGAACCTCTTGACACAATATAACAAGAGATTCAAAGATACTTCGGAGAATGATAGCTAATTACTATCAATAACTACAAAACAATACTATACTAGTTGTTACGTTTTGTTTATGCCCTGTAAATTTCTTGTTTGAGATAAAAGGATTATAGGACTTGTATATCCTGAATTTTGATATAAACTTCAACGTTTTAGTGATAAATATATGATAAAAAATGAGGAATGAAAAATTCCCAAAAAGTACTAACTTTAACACTTTATGGTGGGACCTAACGATAATGTATTAAGGTACAAATTTCATTCATTTATAAACTTTGAAGAGACATATTGAAGGAAAAGAAAAAGGAAAGGGCGGCATAGGCACAAAAATTACTAGTTCTGTTTAGATTAAGCTAGATAAAAAGTCTTCCATTAAATGGAAAACCAAAAGCTAATGGCAGGCAAGGAATAGCTTCCATTGCCAGATCAGCTAGCAATCAGATTCAGAAAGTTCCAAATTCACCAGGAGCATAATCTCCCAGTAAAATGAAGTTGAATTTTCTAATTTTTAGCAATAATTCCCAATAGGAAGCATTTTCACATGAACTTAATGGTTCAAAAAGAGAATTTATTGCATTCCAATTCAGAACAAACCAGGCAATATCAACAAACAAATAAGAAAATCAGCTACCTGAATGCGAAGATACAGTCGACGAATGTAGAAATCCTCCAGCCCCAAGCAGATCGGAGCGTATCCCTACACAACACATCCAAATGAATGAATCTTCATCACACATATTCATGTATCGATATTCGCAGCGAAGAACAGAAGAGAACGAACCTGGAGATTGCTTCGGTGCCACCAATCGATGAGTTTCCTAAAGAAGTCGCGGAATTGGCCAAAGGCGAAGAGCAAGCCGTAGCTGAAGTACGTCGTGAGAGCGGTCAGATACGGTATGGTAATCATTTCGCTACTGTGTTTCTGTGAATCCTCCCGATCTGTGAGCTCAATTCCGATCTGTTGTCCTTGGACGAGACGAAGAAAGAGCTGTGACTCCAGTCACAAACAGAGAAGAGAAGAGTAAAACCACAGATCAGAGATTCAAAATGCTCTCTCGCGAATGAGAGAGAGAGAGAGACGATTGAATTTGACCAATCCCAGTCTGTCTTTCAGTTTTATTTTTCCATTTTCACTTCTCTTCTTTTTATTTTCCCTCTATTTATACCCCTAAAAACACAATTATATTATTTGTCTCCTGTATTTAATCGGATTTATGATTTTGCTCTCTGTCCGAGATAACAAAGTTGGCCCACTTCAAATTATGGTAGGCCCATTTAAATTGCCCCATTTCGGATAATAGTAGGCCCATTTAATATCCCAATTTGGCAAAACCTCTAGTAATGACTTGAGCTCAGCTTGAGGAATGTTTAAACTGAATATTTTGTGACTCTTTTATCTCAATTAAAGTAGAAATGGATTGATGTGTGTACATCTCAGTAAATTCTCCTAACATGAGAATGTAAACTAACAAGTTGTACTAGTAAAGACGCAAAATAAATGTTATGATTGAAAGGTTCGATCCAGTTAAAAAGCTACTAAGCTCGACCAAAGGAGTGCATCGGATGATCGAGGCGCTGTGAACTAAAATGAGAAACGCAATGCCGAAGTCAGCTTTGGTAAATGATCCATAGCTCATCGTCGCTTCTTGCTTCCCTTAGCAGCGCTTGACTTTGATGGGCTCGCAACAAGGTGCACAAACAGAGCGATGATGGAGATGACTGAAATCTGAGGTCCATATCTTCCCAACAGCTTCTGCGCATAGAATAAATGGATTAGGGAACATTTTCTGTGAATTAATTTCCATTCATAAGTTTTATTTGTGCTAATGCATAACAATGACATGGTAGTACAAATGCATCCTGCTGCAATGAACCTATTATGTGATGTATAGGAGCATTCTAATCAATCCTAACTCAAGCTCAGCACAAGCAATATAAAGAGTAAGTGACAAGATTCAATCTATTGTACAGGGTTATGAATTTCAACTTTGAAAAATATCCAAATTATGAGTTTAACATGAAAACATCTCATTATTCACGTAAGAGATCATACACAAGAAGTTGCAAGGAATTTGTAGGTTTAACGCCAAAGCTGCATGGCATTCCCTTACCCTTCTTACCAAGCCTCTCATATACTCCCTCTATTTTTAAATAAGTGGCATATTTGATTTCCAGGAACAATTAAAATTTGGAATTAATACTCCCACTTTCTTGCCTCACTTGTTAAGAAGCAAATGTGGTCGTAACCAACTCATATAAAAACAGTATTGGCAATCCATGCATAACTCTCCTCCTCAAAAGGAGAGCGGACACTAATGTAGGAGCCTACATTATATAGAAGTATGATACTTATTTTTTGGAACGGAGAGAGTAATTAAAATGAAATAGGCAAATGAAGAAGCACAAGCATTCTTAATCCTTGACTGAGATTAGGATAATTCTCACCTTTGCCTGAGATATTTGGGCAGTCGCAAAAGATGATTACATGGCAAAAGAAGCAAGGTTTACAGTTAGTATAGGATATGTACGAAAAGACAATCAAAAAACATTTAGGAAAAAGGTAACGCGTAAAAAAATGTGTTCACAAAGAATGAAAAGGAGAGAAAAGTACCAATTCGAACTTCTTCTCCGGAATTCTCTCAGCCTGGAGATCTAGAGGAATAATTGGGGTTGAATATGCCTCCTGAAGACAGCAGATTTAACAATCAAGAGAGAGCGAGTAGTTTTCAAAGACAAGACCACTGACAGCATCTAAGACAACTGACCTGAAGAGCGGCCTTTGTCGGGATGCGGAACGTAACAACAGCAGGTGCTCCATAGAACACGCTCTTCACCTTGGACTCCAACTCAAACGAGTGGGAAACAATAGCACCACTACAGTATATCCAACGGTCTTGTTTACAAACTAAAATGATAAAGGTGTATAGTATGATAAATACTTATATAGGGGACGGTTTAACTTACGCATCAAGTCTTTCCCATGACTTCGAAATGTTACCACTGACAAAACTAAAGACATCTTGGGCCCAAGTATCATCAGTGAGAGTTACATCATAGGCAGTGCTGAAAGGTCCAAGTCCGTCAAATTGTTAGTTCATTAAAATGTCTATTTCTAGCTACCCAAAACAGAATATGATGTTGCTATGCCACAATAATAGCCCTTTTATTTTAGATAAACTGAGCCACCAGATGTTTAATACAAATTCATACTATGAAAGTCAGAAACAAATTGGGTGGATATGAAGAAAATATGCAGCAAGGGCACTCCAAGTTCCGCATTCAACATATGTCTCTCAGAAAACAAGTTGGACATACAATTGCACAAACCAAAAAAATAATGTCAAATGTCGATAAATGGTTTTGCGGTTGCATTGCACTGACATTGTGATTATGTCATACATTTTGAACTTAGTAACATTGTCCTCAGGCAGTTGTTAAATAAGATACTACATAACAAAACTATAAAATACAAGTCACGTGATAGTTCAATAACAACCATCTGTCTTCACATTTCTAACGGGAAAATGTTCTTCGACATGTTCAACACATACAAGTTACTTGACAAGGCCGTTCAAATGCCTTTGGGATATCAGCCAACTCTTCCAAACTCGTGAATATGAATAATAATGCAAGGTGTCTCATTCAAATGGTCGCCTACTACAAGTAGGAACATTTAGAACCCAAAGCAATTCAAAACTTCAAACAACTTCCATTTCCATATAATTCATCTTTCATTACAAAACTAAGCAGACTCAAATCAATAAGATCAGCCAACTCAGTCCCTATGAAAATCATAACATCTTCCTCACAAAACACAGATTCCATAGAACTCTTTATACTTGGATTTTCCTATAATGAAACCAAGAAACGCTCATTCCGCAAGCAAAATTGTTCAAAAATCTACCAGCAACAGGAAGAATTGTCATCAAATCAATGTAAAACTGCAAAATCCGTGTGAATTCTAAGAACCCACCCGCTCAAAGCCACAAAACAAACAGAAACTGAGAAACCCAATTCGAGAATCCAAAGCACAGCACGATTAACACAAAACGCATACGAAATTCTATCTGGGTATTTCGATTACAAAAGAAAAAAACGATAAAATCTGCTAAGAATCGGAAAAAACGTACACAGATCCACGGTTGTAGACGTCGATAGAGACGGAGACGCGGTCGGAGCCGGAGCTGAGCCTGGTGAGGCTCACCTTCTTGTGAGCAACAATGAAAGGAGCCTCAGAGACGGAAGCGAGAGCGGTTGATGCACAGAAGAAGAGAACTGCAATGGCGCAGATAATGAGAGGAGATCGCTTGATCAGAATCGCCATTGCTAGCAAGGTTGGTGATGTTTTTTTGCTCTGCTATGGAAATTGGACTCAGATTGACGAAGAGAGTTCCAAAATGTAAATTAATGTACTGATGTTTCTTGCCACGTTTTTTTAGATATTTTAGCCAATAACATCTGGCCACGTCAGGTATTTTGGTCATCAACAGCGTGAATACGTGGAAGTCGTAATTACAAGTGTAGCTCTGTATTTATAATAATTACATTTATGTCCGTAGTTCCCACATAAGATAAATACATAATCGTACAAATGTAGCTGCTCTCTATTTTTATTACTCCGAGTACATTAATTTGTAACGTGTCTTTATGAAATCTTTGACCATTAATTTATTCTCATTTTGTTTCACGGTCTTTTGTTCGATTGAGTGAAGACTGTGGACATTCTAAAGGCCTTCTCTTAGGCTAAAGTTAAGAACTTGAGGTGATTAGAAAATTAGATTACCTTCGAACTGTGGATTGCATATGCCATGACCTTCACCCCTGAAACCAACATAGAAGCATCATCCGAGATTGTTGCAACATTATTTCACTTTGTTCTTTTGATATTTTCATTGTTTTTTGTCAGTGGTAGATGTAATTATGTGACCCATGACTTGTCCAAGATTATTTTGTGTATTTTCAATTGGGATCTCGGAGCGAGGCTTGTCCTGCCGTCCGTTTCTGCTGCCATTTGGTGCGGCGTTGTTTTAGTCGTCTAATAATATTGGGACTTTCAAAAAAATAATCAACATTTCGTTTTTTTTTTATCTTAATAGTGTAAAATGATTATAGGGTAGAATGGAGTTGTACCAACCAACTGTCATCCCCGAATGATTGTAACATCAAGTGATGTACTTCATAATTGGGTTGTGCCTTCCTTAGGTGTGAAATGTAATGTTATACCGGGGCGATCTCTATTTTACATAGTTATACCTAAGCATTTTTTTTGGAATATGTGGTACCCTAATGATTGTTTTGTCACTTCAATAAATTCCTTACCGAAAAAATTACAGTATTAGTTTAATATTAATTTTAATTGCTTTTTAATATATAGTAATATATTTTCATTTATTATCATTATTAATTTATAATAGTTAATAAATTTTTAATTTTTAAAAAAAAATTTACATCAAATCTATCTATCCTTGGAGACCTTATTTATTAAATATTATGGTTAGGGCATTACTTTTAAAAAAAAAGAAAAAAGAAGGATAATAAAGAACAATTTTGTTTTTTCAAAATAAATATTAATAGATTTTGACATAGTTTACTAAAGTGAAACAAATTAGGGTACAATGGAAACCAAAAACATAGTTAGGTTACGTATAGTTAAGTGAAACCTGACTATGTGTATAGAGTGGCGGATCTAGAAATTATTTTAAGGGGTACAACTTTTCATGCTAAATTTAGTCATACATGAATATTCATATATTTATTTTGCGACACAAAATTTGATACGAGGATGACTACGAAAAAAGTAGAACGAGATGAATTTGAATTTATTTTGGTGGTTTCTAAGGATTTAAGATTTCGATCAAAGAAAGTGTAGGATTGAAGTCATGGTACAAATTGTACGGCTCGCCTGACTATCTGAACCGCAATGGCATTCCCAACATATTTAGAGGGGAAAAAGCACAATGGCGGTGGCTCGTCAAACACATTGACGAGAACGAGGTATTTTCTTATTTTCATACACTTTGTATGAAACATTTATCTAATTATAATTCTAATTTTGTAATCATTTCAATGTGTAGGGTGTAGGGAGTATTGGACAACATATGAGTGAAATACACTTGAGCGGCAACAAGATTAACCATCGATCTGGCCGGAAATCTTATCGGACTCTTTGGACGGAGAGAGAAGAGTCGGGAAATACAAATATCTCCGCCAAGATTGAGACTTGGCTTTTGGTTAATCGGGAACCGGATCAGGATGCTTCGGAGGCGGAACTGTTACAAGATGAGGACAACAAGGCGAAACGCGTAAGTTTTTTTCATAATATATATATTTTATTTTTTTCCTACTTTATTAATTTTTCATTAATTTAATATTTTCTTTTCATACAGATATACCTTAAGAGGGCGTTGCAGGATTGGAGGCTAGACCCGGCCAATACAGACCAGCACGGAAACTTAAGAAGAATGACTGAAGCGGAGGAGACTGAAGTGATGATGCTAGCGAATCAGCATTGTCACGACCTCAAGCTTGCCGCGGGACGATCATATGCCTAATTCCCCCGATGACGCAAAATTCGGGGATTTGGAGATGATTACCAGGTCCCGGCCAGACCTAGAAAACGTGGCCAGTCCTCCAGCGGCGTGTCTGCAGAGCAGTTCGAAGATATGCAAACTAGGCTCAGCCAGGCGACGGAGCATATTGCGCGGCAAGATGAGAGGTTCGAAACTCAAGAAAGAAACATGAAAGCTCAACAAAGAAGCTTTCAATGGATGTACGAGCAGATGCGAATAGCCAATCCTTCTATGCCCCCTACGACCCGAGCATGTTCTTCAACTTCGGTCCTCCACCCTCGTAGTTTAATTCATGTTATTTTTATTTGAACAATTGTAATTTTTATTTATTTGGATTTGAATTTTAATTTTTAATCTGTAAAAAATAAAAACCAAATAAAAATTATATATTAAATTTAATATATAATTTTTATTCGGTTTTTATTTTTTAATAAATAAAATATTGTAACGGCGTATTATATACAATACGCCGTTACAAATTTGAAATAAAAATTATTATTTTAATAATTTGTAACGGCGTATTGTATATGATACGCCGTTACAATATTTTCAAAAATTATTATTTTAATACCTTCTAACGGCGTATTATTTTAGAAAATACGCCGTTACTAATTTGACGGTGTCAAGTCATCTAAACGGCACCGTCTAATTAGTAACGGAGTATTTTCTAAAATAATACGTCGTTACAAAATTAACGGCGTCATCGACGGTTACGCCGTTAACGGCTCGTCAAAACGACGACGTGTTGGTGTAGCGGCGTCTTGTGTACGCCGTTACAAATTGTAACGACGATTTTGTAACGGCGTATTGTCTAACGACAATTTGTACGCCATTATAATTTGTAACGGCGTATATTTGGCTTGTAACGGCGTATTTGCATACGCCGTTACTAATGAAAAAAATGGCAGTGATTGAGATTCATTTTGGCAGGGCTCGCCTTGTAAAAAGGTGTCGAAAAAACTTATGCAACAAAATTTGAGTTTGGTTTGAAATAAAATAGACAAACTCGAGCTCGAGGTTGGCTCGCTTAAATTTCAATACAAATATTTATTAAAAATCAAATGATAAATGGGCAAACTCGACTTGATCCAGCTCGTTCAATTTTATTATGATTATTTATTAAAATTTATAAATATATTGATATAAAAACATAATTAATGAAATAATAAACACTAGTTAGCTCATGAGTCTATTGAGTTTTAGAAAGTTAAGTTCGAGCTCAGCACATTTATCAAACGATTTTAATTTTGAGCTCAAATTTAATTTAATCACGCTTATAACAAGCTCAAACTAAAGTTTTTAAAGCTCGTCTTACTACTGATGAAGCCACGTAGAGCAGTACGTGTGTGTGATATCATCCTTGTACATTAAATATTGTAGCAGATATGGAAACCAAACCATAGATTGCTTTTCACTCTCATTTACTGACTACCCATAATAAATGCCACAACATACCGATGGACACTAATTGGTGAATGATTGATGTGTCGCTCTTCTTCTGTGGGCCCAAACTACCATGTTTGGTCCAGCAACTGGGCCCATCTCTCACTTAACCCAACTTGGGTTGTGTCTCACTCCCACCTCAACCTTCCCTAACAATCATTTACTCTTCTAAAATGTATCTAAACACCATGGATTTACATATACAAATTGTTTTTGAGAGAAATTAAAACCTCGTATTAACAGCTAGATTGTGAGCAGCCCTCACCTAATAGTTCAGGACACTACATTCTTGACTTCGGCCAAGACTTAAATTTCACATGAGGAGAGTTTATAAATTGAAAAAAAAAATTTAAGGAGTAAGTTAAATTACATATAAATTAGGTTGAGTCAATTAAATCTCTTATTTAAAACCATTTATAATTTATGTAAAAATAATAATAACATGTTTTAATCTTATTTATTTAATAGGAGTGTGGCCCAGTAATTGACACTGGTCGCTTCTTGACTTCAAATTAGAGTTCTGAGACTCAACACAATATTCGGGTGTAATGGTTTAAGGGTAATTAGGAGTAGTGATGTAATACTAAAAAAATCTCATTTATTTAATTCATTAACTTCAAATAATTCCGCAAATATACTATATCCAAAATCTATTAGTTTATGTTTTATGTCCAAACATATCCAATTATAAGTGAGCATTTTAAACCCAATATTAGAGAATCGTAATTAATAGTTCAGTTTTTATTATTAAATTAAGAGAATTATTTTATTAAGTGTCTAAAGATGTTTTAGACATAACCATAATTAATGGTTCGGTTTTGATTATTAAATTAAGAGAATTATTTTATTCTGGTTTGATTTCGATTCCTAAAATTCAAAATCACTAGATTAATATTGATGAGAATCGAAACAAAATATTTTTTACTGTTTTATTTGCAAAGTTTATAGTTCAATTGTATTATAATTATTATTTTGTGTTGCATTTCAATGAGAACCATAAGAGGAGTGAGAACTATAAGAACCAATATGGGGGCGTCATGTGAGAAGGGAGATGAGTTTCATACAATAACTTAGAGGAAAAAGTGTTACATGCCGAGTGAGTAGTATAACGAGAGACTGGAAGAAGAAAATTTTTTTGTGCATGCCAGGCGACGCTCCCTCACACGTTCTCACAGTGTAATAAAGTTTCCACCTGATTACGCCTCTAATTATGTTTTATCGTTCAATTTTAAAGAATTTTTAATAATGCTAGTCTAAATTAAGATTAGAATCTTTTAATTCAAATTATAAATCTACTAATTAACAAAAACTAAAAATTAACTTATTTCGATAAGTAAATTCGAGGACTAAACTGTAGAAATGTGTCCAGAACCAATTGATCCAATGCACGAGAATCTCCTTTACATTATCATATAGTCGGGTACGCTTATACCGAATCACTAGGTAATTCACTGCTTCTTCAGGGGCATTTACGTCCTTACAAACTAATACCTGTTGACTTTAAATATGAGTCCAACTACCAGTAGGTCACAGCCAAACCATCGGACGGTCCAAAGCGAGCTGTGACGCTGTTGAACGAGTAATATTGGTGAGTTTAGAAGTTTGCTGTCAAAAAGCGTCATCAAACAAATATACTTATACAAATGGTAGTGGGTCCCGCTAATTAACTCTGACTCTGACGCGCCTCTTCCGGCTCAATTCCCGATTACCTGAACGACACTTGGATTTGTACAGTTGTAAGCGCGTGCTCTTCACGGCCCTTCCAAAATAAATTTAATTTTATGTTTATTTTGATAATCATTTTTAAACGCTCCAATGAATATTTGATGAAGTGATACTGTTTATTTATTTGAACTGCGTGTGACTATGAGATTGAGATCAGATTATAATCAACTAAAAATGAAGTATAAAAGAACGAAATAAAGGTTATGACTTATGAAAATGAGTAGCTTTCTAATTACTGAACTTTTTTTTCAAAAGAAAAGTAGCTTTCTTATTTTTATTATATGTTCGTTTCATAGTTAAATTTTCTCTGCAAACATTTTTCTTTATCTTTCATTTCTAATATAAAGATGTGAAGGTCGAATTATATTGGGGTGAATGTTGAACACTGATACAAAAATATTTCAGCTGGCACACACTTTCATCTATATTTTTAATATATATATATATATTGAATGGAACAGAAAGTTGGAGAAAAATATTGTCTTAAGCTTGTAGACCACTAGTTATGAATGTAAATGACAAATAACACTATTGTCAATATAGTAAGTGAAATATAAAAATTGTACCAAAGACGTTTAGAAGATCGAGATTGTAGATTGTGTGAAAGAACGTCCTAGTCCAGCTTATCGTTGTTTCCTTAAGACAATATTGCTCCCTATTTAGCACTTGAAGAATTATCGAGCAATTTCCTCTCAAGATAAAACGGACTTGCATCACTATCGAGTGCTGCGAATAGTGGAGACTGACGAACTGACGATTGATATGTATTTAAGGAGTTAAGAGAAGATAGTAGGTGCTAGTTAATTATGCAAATCATGAACTATAATATCGCATATATATATAATTGCTAGGATCTTAGAACTAGATGATTTTCACACATCAATAATAAATCAGCAAACGTACCTTGATCCATGAGAGCGATGAACGGAAGCACTTGATTGAGAGGAATTGATTTCTCCCTCTTGCCCCCTTAAGCTTAATGACTTTTATGTTATGGTTAAGAGAACTAACATAATGAGTAGAGAGAAGACCAATTCTTAGAGTTTACTTTATATATAGGTAATTAGAAAATTACCTTTTAATTATTTAACCAATACATTTATCTTAATTCTATTAAGCCGTATATTCAAACGGGCCACATAATATTCCACATACAAGCCCACTTAATAAGTTTTGGAATAAATAAAGTCCAACAGTAGAAAAAAGATGATCGTTTCCAACTCAACTTCAATCCGTTTAATATGAGTATTGACACCGTTTTGAACAGACACATCTGTTCGTAACATGTCTATTTTGAAAAGGTTGCGGCCTTTCAACAAAAACATCGAATTTTGAAATGAAAAAATGTGTTCATTAAATATAAAAATCATCTAAATTCAATGTTTGAAATGATAAAATACATCTTTACATCTTTGTATTTTATTCAATTTACATGTTTCCAACAGTTTCTAGTTAAATTTTCTCCGCGGACCTTTTTTTTCTACAACCCTTCGTTTCTAATATAAAGATGTGAAGGTTGACTATATTGGGTTGAGTGTTGAACACATATTTATATATTATCTAGTAATGATATGATTATTTTATTGAAATCATTTAGTTACATGTTGAATTCGTATTTTGTTGCGTATAACTGGATTTTTGTGTGAGTTGTTATCTTGTTGACCTGAAACTCAATAAATTAATATTTTAAATTGTCAAACTATTTAAAATGCACTTGTAATTTCTAATCAAAATTTTCTCTTACAATAAACTTATAATCCTCGGCCCAGCATACTTCAATATAATTTCATCATCGTATACTCCTAAGTCAAACTCCTAAGCATTATCAAATATGTTTGACGGATATATATGATTTAAATCAATACAGATTTTTTTTTTATATATAAGCCTTTCGATTATCACTTCTCACTGGGGTATATATCAAATCAATTTTCAATTTAGTAATTAAAAATGGGATAACAATTTACTAAATGTAGCAAATTGTTTGCTAAGATAAAAGCTGTATTTATTTTGATCATGTATTGAATAGTATAATACATATTTACATAAAGTTTAATATAATCTTATCGTGTTGTTAAAATTTGAAAATATAAATATTTAAACGAATCCGATCAAATTATTAAGAGAATATTACAAAACGTATTTTTATAACTGTTTATTTGTACAAATTCTCTATTCACTGTATTTTTTGCAAAAAAATCTCTTACTCATGTTTAAATTTGCACCGTATGTACAAATCTGTGAAAATTAATGTAAGTGTCACTTAAATGCTGAACGTTTGAATTATCACGTTTAGGGATGGATGGACATGGATCTAGAACCTGGCCGAATCAGTCAAGAATCGGACTGGACCAGACTCCTTGATTCTCTATTTTAAGAACCAAAACCAGAATTCTTACCCGCAGTTCTCAGTTCTAGTTTGGTTTAGATTCGGTCTCCGATTCTGTTACTAAAGTGTTCATGCCTAAACACGTTTGATTGAACACTTAATTGACATCTTCATCAATTTTCACGAATTTGAATGAAAAGTGTAAAAAAAACTTGAATAAAAAGAAAGTTTTTACAAAAATATGGTGAAGAGCGAAGAAATTGCTTATAAAATACATAGTTACAAGAAGAATTTCTTACAATTTCCCCGATTATCAATTCACTCAACTAACCATTATACACTCATACACACATGCCCACAGTTTAATTCTCAAACAATTTGTTGCGGGATTGACAAGACACGCTCCGTGAGTGCGAGTGAGTTAGATACCCCAGTTTTCGCATTATTCATTTGGTACGCTTTTCTCTTGTCTGGCTGGCTCAGTCGTTACTCAATCACTCTCTCTTACTATATATTAATTAATCATCTCACCGTCAATACCTGAAACCCCTAAACCCACGTCGTCTCTGCCACCGCCATGAAAGTAGGTGAAGCCGAAGACGACGACCTCGTCACCGTCTCGACCCGCCTCGTCTCTTCTCTGCTCCACCAAATCCCCAATACCCAGACCTTCAGGGGCAAATGGTCCATCATCGGAGCCAAGCTCTCTCTCCTCCAGACCCACCTCTCCGATTTCCCCCATCCCTCCTCCAACTCCAACTCCAACCCTCTCTCCTTCGACCTCCTCTGCTCCGTTTCCAGGACTCTCAGCGACGCCGTTTTGACTCTCCACACCTGCCTCCACCCGACCCCCGTTCTGGGCAAGCTCCAGACTCAGAGCGACCTCGACTCCCTCCTCGCCCGCCTCCACCGCCACGTCTCCGACTGCCACGTCCTCTTCCGGACCGGCGTCCTCAACGACGCCGTTTCCGGGACCGATTCGCGCGAGTCGGTTCGGGCCGAGTCGAGGAACCTGATAACCCGGCTGCAGGTCGGGAGCTCCGAGTCCAAGATCTCCGCCGTGGACTCGCTGCTCCGGCTGATCCACGACGACGACAAGAGCGTCTTGATCGCAGTCGCTCAGGGGGTGGTCCCGGCGCTGGTGCGGCTCATGGACTCGGCCTCCGGCGAGACCAAGGAGCGCGCCGCGGCGGCGATCGCCCGGGTCTCGGCGGTCGAGAGCAGCAGGCACGTGCTCGTCGCGGAGGGCCTGCCGCTCCTGAACCACCTGCTCCGGGTCCTCGAGTCTGGATCTGGGTTCGCGAAGGAGAGGGCGTGCTTGGCCCTCCAGGCCCTGAGCGCCTCCAGAGAGAGCGCGAGGGCGATCGGCGGCAGGGGCGGCGTCGCCTCGCTGCTCGACATCTGCGCCGCCGGAACGCCGGGAGCGCAGGCCTTCGCCGCCGGGGTCCTGAGGAACCTCGCCGCCGTCGGCGAGATCAGAGAAAATTTCGTGGAAGAGGACGCGATTGGGGTCCTCCTGGGAATTGCTGCCTCAGGGACTGTTTCTGCGCAAGAAAATGCAATTGGGTGTTTGGCCAATTTGGTGGTGGACGATGAGAATCTGAAGCTCTTGATTGTTAGAGAAGGAGGGGTTGAGTGCTTGAAGAATTTCTGGGATTCAGCCTCAGCTCCTGGGAGTTTTGAGGTTGCTGTTGAGCTGCTGAGGCACTTGGGTTCTTGCCCACCAATTTCTGCCATTCTAGTTTCAGATGGGTTTATAAGTAGACTAGTACCTGTCCTGAATTGTGGCGTGTTAGCAGTGAGAATCGGAGCAGCCCGAGCTGTTTACGAATTGGGTTTCAGCTCGAAAACCAGGAAACAGATTGGTGAATGTGGGTGCATTGCTCCTCTCATCGTAATGCTCGATGGGAAGGCCGTCGAAGAGAAGGAAGCGGCCGCAAAGGCTTTGTCATCGCTTCTGCAGTGTCAGGGCAATAGGAAGGTGTTTCGGAAGGATGAGAAAGCGATAGCGAGCGCGGTTGTGCTCTTGGATCCTAATGTTCATAGCTTGGATAAGAAGTACCCAGTTTCTCTATTGGCATTGCTTGTGCACTCCAACAAGTGCAGGAGACAGATGGTTGAAGCTAATGCTTGTGTGTACTTGGAGAAGCTTGTTGATCTCAAGGTTGAAGGAGCTAAGAGGCTCTTGGAAAGCCTTGGCCGTGGCAAAATGTGGGGGGTTTTCTCCAGACCTTGAATTAGGACATGATCTCAAGGTTATGTTGTTTCATGAACATGTACAGAAGGTTGAGTTCTTGCTTGTTTTTGTTAGATTTGTTTTTTGCTCGGTTTGTTGATAGTTAGTTACTGTAGGTTTTGGTGAGGGTAGCAGAATGTTGTTTTTGGTTCATTCGTTGTTGTGTAGAGATGTTGTTTGATTTAATTGGGTTGGTGTTTATGTATTGTTTAACTCCAAGAATCAATAATTAATATTGCTGGATTTTTCTTGAATTTCATGCCTCTTCCACTTGTTTCACATAGATATTGTCTTCACAAGCTAGCCTACCTTTAGCAACCATAATAAATGTTTGATAATTAATTTAATTGTGTTACTCATTCAGTTCTTGCTAACTTTTATACTTTGACACGATAGTTGCATTCACTTGAAAAATTGAAATGTTCTTCAATAAGATACATATCACGTAGATATAAGTTCACTTGATTTTACGTTTTTTTACGTGTACGTCAGATTGAAATGTTTGCATATGTTCATCTCTTTTTTACGTTAATATCTCTTTTACTTATTTGTATGTCAGACCAAAATATTCTGCATAAATTATTATCTCAATTATATTGATATGCATGCTATGGTGGGTATGGAGCATGTGCATGTGGTGAGCAAAAATGCAATAGTGGTAGTGCTGGTTGTTATGCAAACAGGTAAGGCCTATGATTTATAGAACAAATTGAATACTTAAAGTCCCATAAGATTTGATTGTTGATTGACACCTTCTTAGCGTGCCAATGCCAATGGCATGGTGGGTTCTAAACCCATGTGCTTTTGTTCCTAAAGACATCAACTTACTTTGGGTTTAACTGACAAATACTTCATTTTTATATGAGTGAGGTCTTGAAGTTGATATATTTATACATTTTCAGCTTTGAAGGCCAGCTTGTGATTCCAAACATAACAAGAAGTTATGTTTGCTGAATACATATCAGAGTACTAATCTCAAGGGTTGATGATAAATCTAACCAGTGATGAACAATCATCTACACAAGAAATATTTGAGGTAGCTTTCATTCCAAGAAAAATGATTAAAATCAATACTATGCACACTCATGTCTACCTACCATCTCCCGCGGCACCGTGTATACATAGACTGGAACTTTTAATTGCCGATGTCGAAATATCTGGGATTTGACGGGAAATGATATTTTACGTGTAACTGCAATGTGAAGAATGAAGAACCAGATTAGTCTTCCTGAGCAAAACTAAACTGCTGCAAATGAAATATGGCATACACACGAAGAGATAGCTTATATGTATTATGTATACATCATAAAACGAAACAATAATGGGTTCCATAATTATGGTATTGGAGACTTTTCCCAACAATATAGTCATAGATAGATATATAGCTATTCTCAGTCGAGTCTTCAAATGAGTTGCGTAAAGAAAAGAGAACCTAAAAAATACCTGGAAAGATTTAAAAGAAGCCATGAGAATGCCCCACCCAACCACTCCTATCATGATACACATTTTTTGAAACAAACATGATGGATGCCCCAAGAACATGGCTAAATCTAAGAGCTATTCGTTTCAGCATCAGTACAATGAGATTAGCAAATATAAAGCGAAACAGAAAAAACAAGAAACTCGACATTCCATGAGCTCTTAGATTTAGCTCATTCGACTCTTTTTTTTTATAATATAATCATTTTATCCGTTGATAAAAAAATCAACGTGATTCAGCTTGTTTTAAGAGAGGGAGTTGTTAGATAGGTCAATTAAAGCATTAGAAAGTCATGATATATGCATGTGTATGTGGGTACTGAAATTCCGATTAAAACAATTAGACAAGATGTCAAGAACAATATTAAGACAATGTTTATAACAACTTGTCAGCAAACAAATTCGGACAAACACAATATAAAATAGTAAACAGCACGTAGCGACACACAAGATTGTGTACCCAGTTCGGTGCAATCTCACTTACGTCTGGAGGCCCTCGGCCAGTGGAAAGGTTTCACTATATGGTAATGAGTCAAAATATAAGTATACATGATCATCACACAGATCAATACCCTATGCTACTATTACTAGTGTAAACTTATCTCAGGGACTTTCCCTGAATCCAAGACTCCGTCTTGATTCCACTCTATAAGCACTCGCACTGCCCGGATGCAACAAGTCATTGTTATGCACTTGTATGTGAACCTTCAATGACGCATTCACAGAAAACCCTCAATCACTCACACTTGATCTTTCGATTCTGGTAGTGATACACAAATGTTCTTCGTGAAACACACGACCTCTCAACACGCCAGTCATTCACGTCTAAGAGCTCTGTGTATTTCACCGAAGAAACTACAAGTAGTCGCTCGCTGCTAAGGGTGGAGCCTAAGCTTTTATAGTAGCTTCAAAACTAATTCCGGACCGCATTAGGGTTACCATAATCCTAGTCGATTTAGGTTTTCCAAATCCTTAACGCCGATATCTTTACAGAGTCTCTATCACGGCAGGAAGCTTTCCAGAATCATGACTCAATCAAGACTTACCAAAAGTCTTGTACACAGTTGGATCTTTCCAATTGTAATATGTCTCATAATTAATTAAGAAAACTTTCCAATGCAGCATCCACAAATGTCACGCAGGACGTTGAGACTAACTGCTTGACTAGATGCTCAACATCTTTCTTGACTATATGCTCAACATCTTTCGTATTGCCTAAAAATAAAACCAATAACAAACATAACAACAGGTATGTAGGATTTACCTTGCCTTCATCGGCATCTGTATCAACCTTCAAATCGTTATACAGGTAGAAGTGCCGCTCTTTTTCTATCTCCAAGCTGCTTGCTGGGGCGGACGAGGGATCAGATTTGCACCTCTGAGGAAATGTAGAGCATGGCAAAGAACAGCAGCGCCATTCATAGGCTCATTGACCTTTGAAGGGCTATCTACAGATTTTCCCTTGGTTACACGAGCCGTACTTAATAGGCCACAGTCCTCTGAATAGCAATGGCCTTTGGTTTTAATCACTTCAGTTTTCTGGTGTTTAGAATTAATATTATGTACAATGTTGACTCCATTTGAATCGTCAAACTTCGTGCTATTCTGCAATGAACTATCATTATCTGAACTCCAAGAGATCTTTGCGTCACTCTTCGTGTTGGGATCCCCAAGGTTTTCGTCTTCAGGTTTAAAAGTTGGTCGAGCAGAGGCAAGAGTGATCTTTTGGCGCATAAATGTCTATATTCAGAGAGAAGAAAACCCGGAATCTCCATCAAGGAAACAAAAATGAAATGCTCAACAAGGACCTAGAACAGAAACACCTCCCCTATGTTCATGTCCCAGTAAGACATCAACATGGGGAGTGGAGTGTTTCTGTGTTCCCCATCAGTTAACATAAGCAAACATAGAATTAGAGTTTTTGAACTCAATATCATTCACTTAATAAATAGAATGATGCATATAGATTACCGTTTTCTTTATTCCAACACACAACTACTCATGAAAAAATCTTATCACTTCTGACTGAGATTATATACTAAATAGCTGATCACAAACACATAACATATTTAATCAATAATTCCACCAAATGGTACACCACTGAACAACAATGCTTATGCAACCACCACAAATCCAATTCTTTTCCAATTACAACACAGAAACAAAAAATTCACAAAATCACCCATCCCAAACACAACCTCTCCGATGAAAGCAAATGTTTCGGGATCATTAAAAAGAAATCAAAATCAGAATTTCCACCCAAAACTGAGCCTAATACAGCTACCCATTTGCACAACAACCAAGCACAGACTGACCAAAAACCATTTCAAATTTTCTGCCTAAACTTTCCTAGGAACCAAACAGGGACAAATAAACAAAAACAGACCCATAATCTTTAAGAACAAGACGATGCCACCATAGCTCAAAACCTCAGCCTGTTGCTTGAGGTGCAAGTTATCCAAGTTATTCACTTTATGCTTCAAACTCTCAATATATCTTAGGTAATTTTTACCTGATGTAATTTTGGTTTTTGCTCCCTCCTTGGAATCTTAAACCTCGTCAATAACTTTCACATTATCGAGCAAAAAAATTATATAACGTTAAAATCATACAAATATAACAAATTAATATACCGATAAAACATGATATTTAATAAAATTTACACACTGAAGCGTGAACGTCGCTTCATTTATGTCTATCAACTGTTTCGCACCATAGCCTTCAATGTGCAGCTACTTTTATTAATGCTACGTACGGCCGTACCAATATTAATGACATAATTTTTTTTTGCACGAACAATTTATTTTGTGCGTCAAAAAATTACTACGTAACATTAATAATCATAATAAGTATTTTCAATTTACCCATTCACGTTATTTGCTCTACTCCTCTTCTTTCCCCCAATTTGATCACTAATTTCTTTGACTAACTTTTAATCATGCACCAAATAACGAGGATAAAAATTAAACCATAAAATAATGTAAATAAAACAAATTGAAATGTTGGGGTCACTCACAGTTTTGTCCTTGATCATAGCTAGGCTAGGTGAGTGGTCCTGGTCCACGCCCATGATGCCCATTTGCTGACCCACCCACTCTTTGTTAAAGACTTAAAAACTCAATCAACCAAACCACTTCTAAATTCTAACACACGTGTTTACTCATTTTCAAACACACCCATTAATGACTTGGTCTTATCAAACTATGTGCTCAATTAACGGTTATAATCGAGAAGATGCGTTGGCGTGTGCTCTCGAGTATAATATATTTTTTTTTATGAAAGGATTGGGTTCAAGGGTTTGAATTAGGACAATTGGTTTTCGGGTTGTAAAGGATAACTATTGAAATTCTGGTTAATCGCAAAATGTTTACCACAATGTTGAAATTAAGTGATAAACATTTGTTAGTGCATAGTCAGTAAACTTTTGTCAAACAGAAATGTAAATGACACGAGATATTGTTATCCAGTTCGGTGCAACGTCACCTACGTTTGGGAGCATTCTGCCAGTGAACAAGTTTCACTATAATATAACCAATCGGTACATACAAGCTTCTACAATTATCACACAAGTCTAAGATTTATGCTATTGTTACTAGTGACCACTTAACCCAGGGACTCTCCCTGTCTTCGACCTCCTCACCCGAGGCCACTCTTCGAGCAGCGCCTCTGCTCGGATCTCTAGTTGTTCTTCAATGGATGCACAAGTCTACAATCGTGCAAGCAAAAACCCAAATCAGTCAAACAATTATTCTTCTCAGATATTGAATAAACACACAAGAGTTAATTTTTATCAAAACATTCAGCTTCCCAACACGTTAATCCAACACGCTTAAAAACTCTGAATACGCAGTATAAAGATACTCTACAAGCACACCTTCTAAGGGAGAGACCGACGACCTTTTGTAGAAGGTAAACAAACAGGTTGTCTTTTAGGGTTTCCTAAAAGATCTCGCGTCGTCCCGATTCTTCTTCTCCAAGATTCCTAAAGCTGACACACAACTAAATCATATCGAATTATACATTGATTAGGAGATCTTCTAAATAAGAAAACTCTAGAAGTCGTCCCTTGAGATGTTCGGTTCTTAATGGTGAAACTTCTGGATACACATCTTTCTATTTTAGCATCGGGCTGCTTAGGTCGCGACATGTGGATGGACATTTTGCCATCATTCAAAATAGCCAATCTCATAGTAACCACAACTAGGATTTAAGGAAAAATCCATTTATAATATGTTTCTTTGTGTAATTGTTTGATCGACTAATAACTTTTCATTTGAACCGTCAAATTGCAATTTTAAAGTTTAAAGAAAAATTGACCGTTTTCTATGCCCTAACTATATCTCTTTCATACTTTGATACAATAATTTTTTTATTTCATTTTTATTACCCTAACTATCAGTTTGAGACAACTTAACTCTAAAATACATACAATACTTAAACTACCACTGGTTGAAAAAAAACAAAAAAAATCCAAAAATGAAATCAAAAGGCTCCATGGTCAAAGACCCTCTCCTGAAGCCTCCCGCCAGTGACAAGCGGTTGTGAAAGGAGCCGACGATGAAGAGGACGGAATTGAGGGTGAAGAGGACAACACATTTGAGGTTGGAGAAGGTGGTCCTCTGCTTGACGATGAGTACAGAGAGGAGGGTGAAAATCAACTGTGAGGAAGAGGATGAGCGATGACATGGACACAACGCTCGTCGCAGTCGGGATGTCCTCGGCATGAGGCTTTCGAAAGATGGTCAGGAAGGTGTTTGACATATGGGAGAAGGCTTCTGACCATAAATTCTTTTCGTTTTGTTTTTATTTTGTTAAACCAGTGCAGTTTAGATATTTTATGTATTTTAGGTTACTTTAAATTAATAATTTGGATATTTGAAAAAAAATGTTAAACTAACCAAATGTAAGAAAAATTAAGCATAATAAACTGTTATTTTTTAATATTAAATTATATATGATTTAATATTCATGAGTTAAATACCAAAAGCTCACGTTTTTAACAGCAATAAAGGAGGGACAAGGTAAAGGTCAGAGAACATGTTACAGTTAAAGCACAGTATCTAATATAATAATGAATATAGAATAGTGAAATTGATATTTATATTTGTTTTCAGTGTTTGAAAATAAAAATAGAAAAGAAATGAAAAATTGAAGCGAACGTGTCGTTGAAGTTGAGTTTGTCAGAAAAGGACAGAGTTGAGTTGACCAGTTACTCAAAACGGTGCACCACTTTTTCTTCTACTAATCTTTCATGCAAACTCACTCACTCGCATTTTTCTCTTTTTAAATTCCCCAACAATATTCCTGTTTGGTTTCTTCATCACTACCCTTGCTTTTGCACATATTTACAACTTAACTAAACCTGCCCCAAACCCAAGTTTTCAACTAATTACCAGAAACCAAAAATTTTTTTGAATGAGTAAACCACATATCTCAATGGAAAATAAAAACAGAAATTACATGTTCTTTTATTGATGAGATATAGATTTTGACCCTAAGGTACCTTGAGTATTATATTTGAATAAAAATGATACAAATTAATTATATCTGACAAGTCGGTTTGTCCATAAATTAACAAATATAATTAAAAAGGACCCATGTTTTAGTTCAAATTTAAAAATAAGTGTGTGAACTAATTTTTTAATTCATAATAAAATGATTTACTAACCATTTTTGCTTTAGACTTTAAATTGTTTGAATCAACCTGACTAATTCGTGACAACTTTTATTTATTATAATGGAGCCTTTAGTTTATATAAGTTATTTATAATAAACATCTTGTTAAACATTTTTTAAAAAACAATTTGTCTTTTAACTAAAACATATATCTTATTTTATCATAAATAAGAGTGAATTGATCATTTTATTACATATAATAGGGCTGTCAACCAAGTAGAGTAAAATAGAAAAGAAAATGAAATGAAACAAAGGCAAGTAAATAATTTAAAATTAAAGTATTATATATCGGCCAACTTTATTAGACATATTCACCATTGGGTATACGGGTCAGAGTTTTCGAGAAAGAACCCGGCTCAAACTTTTGGTCAGAGCCTGAACGACCAACAAATTAACGTTAAAAAATGCGATGTCCTTTTAACAAAAGACAGAAAAATTACAAATAGACGACACCAGCAAAGAACAATCTTATAACACCATACTAGCCAAAGATCTCAACGTCTCATTCGACATGAACACATCCACTAGGAATTGCCAGTCGAACTAAAAAATAATCCGGTTAAATCCTAATGGGACATTATAACCCAAACTTTTGTGTAAGCAAATTTGTGAGTCTATAAATAGTAATTTCCACTGCTTTTCAATAGAGATTTATGGGTTCAATGTAGAAGTAACAGTTTCTATTTGAGGGGATTACTCAATTTACAGTACTTTCATCACTTGGGTTTGTGTTTGTCTCCCAAAAGTTTATTACATTTTGACCTTTAACGTCTTTCTAGTTCTATTCTACTGCACCAAATCTATTTCTTCAGCTTTTAAGGTTTATTTACATAACAATGTCACGCGTGGCATTGTCGTTATAAACCTGAAACAGAAGCCTCATTTCATTTCACTTCACTTGGATGGCACAAATATTCGATTACTCACTCACTTTCATTTTTCTCAGCTCTCCAACTCTCTCTGCCGGAGAAGCCGAGACCTGAGTGCCCACGACGTCGTTTTTGACCTCTCCCCAAATCGCTACCTTATTTCCTGCAATCTCGAGCCGCCGGAGCACCAATGTGTCGCCGGAAATCTCCGATCTGACCAATGGGCTGCGCTCTCGGCACCGCCTCCCTCCGCCGGAGCTCCAGAGACCACTCGCGCTCCGTCGCCGCCGCCGTTACAGAGGAGCCTCAGAGCAATGGACCGAAACCGAGCCTGAAAACGCCGGAGGGGTGGCCGGCGTGGCTGATGGACGTCGCCGGCGACGCGATCGGCGAGTGGACGCCCCGGCGAGCCGGTACCTTCGAGAAGCTCGATAAGGTACCCCTAAAACTAAAACCCTAGAGTTTGAGGGACGTTTTGTTTTGATTGGTTGATTTGGTTGTTCAGATTGGGCAAGGGACTTACAGCAACGTGTACAAGGCGAGAGATCTGATTACTGGGAAGATTGTGGCTCTCAAGAAGGTTAGATTCGATAATTTAGAGCCAGAGAGTGTGAGATTCATGGCCAGGGAGATTCTTGTGTTGAGGAGGCTGGACCATCCAAATGTGATCAAGCTTGAAGGGTTGGTCACTTCGAGAATGTCTTGTAGTCTCTACTTGGTCTTCGAGTACATGGAACACGATCTGGCCGGGCTTGCGGCTTCTCAGGGGGTTAAGTTCACTGAGCCTCAGGTACATCATGATACATTCCCTTTTGTTCCTTGCTAATGGAATGGTGTTTTATTTTCATTGTCTTTGTCGGGTTTGGGAAATTTAGCTGGATTTTGGGTCTTTCCCTTTTCAACTTGTTTTATCTTTGTGTTTCCATAATGATGCTTCAGAGCTCGTGTTAATGTCTTTCCCCTTTTCGTTTTTGTTGTGGCTTTGATGGTAATGTTGATTCCTTTTTATGTTGCCGGTTCCATTTTTGGCAGTTTTAGGTATCCAAGCGTGCAATTTTATACATCTTTGTGCCTATATAATTGGTGCAAGTTATGATATGAAATGAAGTTTATTGTTTTGGGGGTGCAAATTCTTAGAAAATATGTAGTTGGCATTATTTCACAAGATGTAGATATAGACTGTAGAGCATGCCCTTCCAGAAGGACAAAAAGAAGAAGATTGCATTGTCTTGGTAGTTGCCTAGTTTGTATAGAATTTAACGAAAATCTCTCCAATCAATCCTATTATTTGGTTTAGTTCAGTCCTAGACCCATTTCTTCGTTCTGTTGTTTTTTTGCTTTCCCTGCCAACAAAAAGGACTTGCACTTAATGGGGACAACCAACGATAGTTCCCATTTTTTTTCTTGCATTTGCTGCTCTGTTATCAATTACCATAACTTGCATATAGTTTTCTGCCATTATCTGCACATTAGGAGAATTTTTTAATTTAATATATATTTCTGAAAGGTTAGTTGGTATTGGACCATTGGTACATTATCAAAAAAACGTCTTTAGCATTACTACCTAAAAGCTTTTGGTTCTAACGTCCTTCCTTATAAATGTTTTTTCTTGGTTGATTTTGCTGTAGAAATTCTCTGTATTCTCAACTGATTTGCTTTGTTGATATTCATTGTGGGTAGGTGAAATGTTATATGAAGCAACTACTCTCTGGGCTTGAGCATTGCCACAACAAAGGTGTCTTACATCGTGATATTAAAGGTTCTAATTTACTTATTGACAATGAAGGTAATCTTAAGATAGCTGATTTTGGACTGGCTACTTTCTATAATCCTGGTTATAAGCAACCCATGACAAGCCGAGTTGTCACTCTTTGGTACCGTCCCCCTGAACTTCTCCTTGGTGCCACTCACTATAGTGTCAGTGTTGACATCTGGAGTGCTGGCTGCATTTTGGCAGAGCTACTTGCTGGGAAGCCTATAATGCCCGGTCGGACAGAGGTGATTCTTTCTACATTTCTTCTTCGGCGATACCAAATTGAAAGTCACGTGTGAACTGTGCACCAATCAGTTGTTTATCTGCTGTCATATGTTATTCAATAATTCATAGGGTCTATAGTAACATACTTGTTATCATATGCTATATATATCGTTGCAGATGTCTGCTGCATTTGGTTATGACACGGGTTGTTTTCTTTCTCAGGTGGAACAACTGCACAAAATATTTAAATTATGTGGCTCCCCGTCTGAGGAATACTGGAAGAAGTCAAAATTGCCAAATGCAACCCTATTTAAGCCACAACAACCATATAAGCGTTGCTTAGCAGAGTCCTTTAAGGACTTCCCATCTTCTTCTCTCCCTCTCATCGAGACTCTTCTTTCAATTGACCCAGACCAGCGAGGCACTGCCACTGCAGCCCTAGATAGTGAGGTTAGTTGTCTTTTGCGAGTATTTTTGTATCAAGAACTAAATTTATCTTGCATTCACATAGCTGAATATGAACTTGTAGATGTCTTGTTCTTTGTTATGATAAATATAGTCTTGCCACAGTTAATAGCCGCAAAAGAACTCACAATTTTGTTATGCTAATGGACTGCGTATTGGGTGCAGTTCTTTGCCACTGAACCATTTGCTTGTGATCCATCAAGTTTACCAAAGTATCCTCCTAGCAAAGAGATTGATGTGAAAAAGAGAGATGAAGAAGCAAGAAGGTTATTCTTTCCCAATATTTGATTTTTTTATCTGAATAACTATATTTTCCGCAGTGGCTAGTTTCCCGATAGGTAGTAATGGTATGTTGACAGATGGTTTATGTGCCCCTCAGGCAACGAGGTCTAAGTGGAAAAGGCCATGTTGCCGAAGGTGGCAGAAGAACTAGAGTTCGTGATCGGGTTGGTCGGGCAGTTCCAGCTCCGGAAGCCAACGCAGAGATTCAGGGGAATTTAGATGTAAGTAACATAAAATTTTCCTTTTTAGTGCTAACCTCTTATATTTTACATCCAAATGAAAAAAAATAAACGTACCCTTCCAAATCACCTCTTGTGCTGTTCACGATGTCATGTATTATTCGATAAATAGTTTGAGTCTTCTCTACATAAGATTACTCGTCTTTATTGCATATATTTAGGTTGATACAACAAAATGTTATAATCTCCCTGTCATGTTATAAATTTCTCCAGAGATGGAGAGTAGTGACGCAAGCAAACGCTAAAAGCAAGAGTGAAAAGTTCCCACCTCCCCATCAGGATGGAGCGGTCGGGCACCCACAAGATGCATCACACAAAGGCCCTTTATCATTTGGCCTATTGGGCACTTCTTTTAACTCCGTTTCTTACCCTGCAAAGAGCACTGGCGCTGCTGGTTCCTCCAGGAGGAGGAAGATCAAGAAAGAAGAGACCCAAATGTCTTCGTCTAGGAGGTTTATTCGTTCACTTAAGCTCGCGTCGATAGGGCTATCGATAGATATGATATTCAGGAATAAATCGGAGGTATTTGGGGGCCGAAAGTAGAGGAAAGGTACAGTTGAGGTAGGTTATGTTTCTCTCATCTTCTTAGCAGCAGAGAAGGAAGATGTTTGTTCCTGCACTTGGAGGTAGGTGCATTTTCTTCCTTGTTTTGTTCCCCAATTATTTGTAGCTTGTAACTATAGATCAGCACATGTATGGTGTATTCTTACACATGCTACAATACCACTTGTACTGTACAGTTTTTTTCTTGTATTTTACTTGATAAGTCCATTGCAGTCGACATTAACTATGTGCATTTTATACCTCCCCAAAACCCCAATCTAGTACTGTGTTTCTAAACGTGCAAACATTGCCTTTGTGTGGAAGAGGTGGTCAATGGCAATCATGTAATTCAGTAGATATGAGGGAAATCACTTACTGTCACCTGCTATGTTACTTACTAATAATCTTCAGATTGAAGAATTTTAATCACTGATTTCGAATTAAAATCGGTTGATATCGAATTTCAAGAAGAGAAGTGAAGTTAAAGAAGAGACATGACTCTCCTCAAAGTTCATCTCGTGTGTTTTTTTTTTAAAACAAACAATTCTTTCATTAAATATAAACACGGGAGAAACAAAACTCACACTTAAAGATTGAGCATCAACGCGTACGGTTTACAACATAATAGTATAAGGTAACGTATAAGATACCCTATCTCTCTAGACACACCATAATCCAGACCGGTCATTGAACGTCCACCCACATCCAAAGGCCGAGCATCAACACATACGGATTACCACAAAAAAGTAGAAGATAGTCTATACAATATTCTATCTCTGTGGAAACACCAGGATTTGGACCAGCTACTGACCGTCCATCCACACACTAATATGAAAAATTAGGGACATATGTCGGATAAATACCGACCACTATCACTACCACATACGAAAACACACCCAAAACACTGATCCCTCCGGAGTTCACACAAGAACACAAATGGAGCAAACCAACCACCACCACCTCACACCTCCCCGATCTGCGCAAAGAAAACATCTTCTATCATCACGAATCTCCAGATTTGAATCCTACAAAATTAACTATAATAGGTGTTACCAGGCTAGCTACCGGTGAGTCCATGGCGCAAACCCCAACTAAGCCTCAGTCCAAAGGAGTCCTGAAATAGCACACCGAATTCTACTGTTCATCTTGTGTGTTGTTTACACCATGTTGTTGTTCTAGTGCAATCGTCGGGACAATTTTATATTTGAAAAATGGATTTTAATCAAGTTTTATGTACGATGTTTGCTAGTATTCGAGACTAATACATTCATTTCTCTTGTTTATTACTTTGATTTTTACCCTTAAAAAGTAACATATTTGTGTGAAGTAAGTCTAGAATAAACTTCATTCACAAAATTCAAGTTAAATATATGTTAAAAATTACTGATTGTAATAATATAATAAATTAATTTGTTAGAAACTAAAATTTAAACAAGAATTGAATGAGATAAATTATAATTAAATGATCAAAATAATTTTTTCATGGAACTCAATTTTTTGGGCTAAAAGTAACGTGATTTCATGAGTTTTACCTAGAGATGTAAATGAGTTGAGATTTTAACGAGCTACTCGAGCTTGACTGGTTAAATATTATGTTCGAACTCGTTATAATCGAGCTTGAGCCGAATTTGAGCTCAACATTGGGCTCGTCTACTAAACGAGTCGAGCTCGAGACTAACATTTTAAGGCTCAATAAGCTCGCGAGCCGGCTCGTTTCATATTTAATTAGTTATAAATTTGTATTAATATATTTTAAAATTTTCATAAATATTTTTAATAGAATTAGATGAGTCTAATAAAGTCGAGCCAATCTCAAGTTGACTCTTTTATTATTTAATAAATTATTTAAAGTTTTATTTAATTTTTAACGAATATTTGTATTGTAATTAAAGCGAGCTGAATCAAGCTTATGTATTTTATTTCGAGCCGGACTCGAGCTTAGTTTCCTAAACTTGTTTGAGTTCGAGCCGAACACTTTTTTCACGAGTCGAGCCGAGCACTACAAAAATAGGATGGATTCGACTCATTTAAACCCTAGTTTCACCCATTTAGGAATAATCATGTAAGTTAGTTTCCTATATTCTAATTACTGAACTTATTACTTTCTTGTTCCATTTAGGTTACAGCGGTGGTATGCACCTATTTAAGTGGCCTCGTGAGAATTGGGTAGCGGCGATAAAGAATCGAACGAGTCCATTAGCTTCCCAACAAGGAACATACAAAACAACACTCAGATTCAGGTGATGTCTTATGTTTGATTACTGAGAAAATCAACTTCATTGAAGATTACGTTAGAATCTGTGCCGTGGGTCGTACTTGGAATCAAATACTCCTGTTTACAGGTCTACATTCGATTCCGAATTCAATATTATCTCAAAGCCGATTTCTATTATTTTTGATGGCTCTAATTACGTGTCATGGGCTTAAGAGATGTCTAGTTTCATTCGTCGCAAGAAACTCTGGCAATATGTGACGGGAAGTATCAGTGCTCCTGTCAAGAAAAATGACGAGACTAATGATGTTTTCAATGATCGTTCTGAGGAATGGGATAGCAAGAATCATCAAATTCTTATTTGGTTTCGGAACACATGTAGTGTATCCGTGAAATGTCACTTTGCTTGCTTTGATACTGTCAAGGAGGCTTGGGAGGTCCTTGAAAATATTTATTCTACAACAAATATTGTTCATCAATATAATCTTTGGGGCCGTCTTTGTCAGATGAAACAAGAGTCTGGACAGTCAGTCTCTGATTTTTTGTCTCAAATCCAAGTTATCTGGAACCAACTTAGTGCCTCAGAACCCAAGTGGACGAATCTCGACGACTCTATTCTTTTTGCTGAGTATCAAGAACGTATCAGGGTAATGCAGTTTCTTTACCTTCTTCGTCCTGAATTCGAATGTGTTCAAAATTCACTATTGTGTCGGGACCCTTTCCCTACTTTTGAAACAGTAATTGTTGAACTACGTTCTGAAGAGGCGCGACTTGCTAATCTGCAAGCTCGACGACATAACTTTCATTAACTGTGCGGATCTGGTTAAGGCCGTGGGTGCTTTGTAGGTAGTTGGAATTTGATGTATGATTTCAAAAAAGGTTGTTCTTTGTTTAAAAGATGAGTCGTTCTAATTACTAGTGGGATTTAATATTGCCTCTGGCAATGTTTCCTCATTTTGGGTTTTACTTTGTTGGAAGATGGGTTTGTTGAAGATGAATCTGAATGATTTTAATTTATGAACAAATCTCATGCAATAACACAAATTTGGGACATGGTTCTGATTTAGTCACAACGATACAGCAGACATGGTACGTTCTTCAACAAGTTACCATATGCAAGCCAAATATCAAAGATATAATAAACACAGTACCTTCTGCAACAAGTTAACATAGCCAAGCCAAATATTAAAGATACAAACACAGCACCTTCTGCCACAGTCCAAGTTCACTCTTTCAGGATAAATATAATAATCATGTATATAATATAGGCCTCTAAACATTTAAAACCAAGGAAATAACACTCAAAAGGCGAAAAAAGGGAGGGTGCATGAGTTCATAGCATACTTATAGTCAAGGAAAGACTGAAGAAAGGAACTCCTCGTCCTCCATGAAAAACTACAATTTTTGTTGCGGAATTGACAGGATAAATCGTAACACATGCTCCGTCAATGCGAGTGTAGCTCATTCGGATATCCCACTATTCACATTATTTATGGGGTTAATTAAACTTTGTTTATAGTGACGTTTTTCATATTTACTACAATTATAATAAAATATTCAAAATGAGTGTTTTTTACACTTTACAATCACCGTTAGAATTTGGACCAAAAAAATATTTTTTTAAAAAAAACAAAAATACCTCTGAACTGATTTTAAATCAATTAAGCCTGATTTGGCTCAGACCGATAATAAACCAAAATTGAGATTTGATATGAGAAATTGGACTGGTTCGACCGGTCTGACCGGTCCAAGGTCTCCTTCTTCCTCGTTTCTCCAACGCTTCTTCGGCGAGCGTCCACTCTCCGGCGAGGAAGCCACCGCCCGGAAAGGAGGCTAAGCCCTCCCGGACCTCTTCTGGTCATCGTCCGTAAAAATCCTTCAACTCGGGCCGCACAAGCTCCCCCAGATCAATTCTCGGTGACGGAGACGAATCTGTAAAAATATTTTTTTCGTCCAAATTCTAAAGGTGTTACGGTAAAGTGTAAAAATCGCAATTAACTGATCTCATTTTGAAAGTTTTATTCAACCTAACTCGCCGATTTCTCCGTTTCCCCAATCCCTCCTCCAACCCCTCTCTTTCGACCTTCTCTGCTCCCTTTCTCGCACCCTCAGTGATACCGTTTTTCTCCTCAACAATAACCTGTGCCCGACCCAGAGCGACCTTAACTCCCTAGATAATGGCCAAACGCCAAACTTTACGACAATGTTCTTATGAAAAGTATGTGTATTATTGGTTAGTAGTGTTAGTAGAGTGAAATTAGTTGAAATTATTTAATGTCTTAAATACTGACGTGAGGTCGAACGGTCTCCGTTTGATCCTGATCAACCTCACATTTGGGTGGTTATTTGCCTCGTAGTGACTAGTTAGAGCCGACTTATGATAATTTTACGCTTGAGAGTTTTGAGACCATTCACATGTTTGGAGGATAAATGTTGAAGAATAAGGGATGGAGAGGTTGAGACTTGTGGAGCAAGAAACCATAATATGATCCAGAAGAGCATTTGGAACGACCGTCCTATGATTAGGCACGATCTTGACTAAATTTCGACACGATCGTGACAAGATCAGGCACAATTGTGCCGAATTGAATATCTTTGGGTGACTTTTGTTTGACAACCTGTGACCATGCACGATTACCATCACGGAAGTGGGACGACCCCGACACACAGAGTGTCACAATTGTGATACATCTGTCATGATCGTGACGACATTTCAAACAAGAGTGACGATCGTGACTCAAGAAAGAAGATCATGACGCTGACCAGTACGGAGTGGTTCACTCAGCTCGAGAGACGATCGTGACGCAAGGAGAGACAATTGTGACTAACACTAAGTCACGATCGTGACACCCTAAGACACGATCGTAACATGCCACATTTTCAGAGTCTATATAAGGACCACTTAACTTAGGGATTGGACACCACTTTATACCTACCAAAATCCCCTCTTATGAGTCACATCCGGAGAACCTTACATTCATTTGTTCTTCATCATTGTTCACTTTTTGGAGCTTCAAGTGGATTTTCTTCATAAGTATCCATTTGTCAAGTTTGAGTAGGGCATAAGAAGACCATTTCCACCACCTAATCACCGGGACTATAAGGAGTTCATCATTTCATCAAGCAAGAGGAGCCCTACAACCTCAAGAGCAGCTTGATAACTCTTTTCATCACATATATGTTAATGTTCTTGTGTTGTTTTGTTTATTTGAACATGTTTATTGGATCGAGCACCATGGTTGAGAGCTAAAAACCCTTAGCCATGGGTGCTAAACATTGCATGACTTGAGCTAAAAATCCTTGGTCAAGTGGTCTCCCTTTGATCCCACTAAACCACACATTTATAGCACTTGTTCCCTTCGTTTTGGCTTTTTAGAGCCAATATTTTGATATTTTTTTATCTTTGGTGGAATTTTGATTTTTGTAGGCAGTGAAGCCAAATTGGAGCATTTTTAGAGGAAACAAGAAGTGTCACGACTGTGACCAATTAAATTTGGAAATCAGTGGCTCGATACGACAGACGACACGGAGGCGAAGCGATCGTGAGTGTGTCACAATCGTGACACCTCATGTCACGATCGTGACATAGGCGTCATTCTGACGACAATTGAGTGAGCTGTCACGATCGTGAGGTCCCATATCACGATCGTGACATGCTTCACAGACCTGCTATTTAAAGAGCAGAAACCCTAATTTCAGCAAAGACAATCAGATTTTTCAGCACACACGTTTTGGGTTGAGATGGTTTCAAAGTTCTAAGGTTTCCTAGAGAGAGAGGGCTCCAAAACCCTCCCTTGGAGGCCATTTTTGGTGTTCCAAGGGAGAGATTCCGCCACCACCACCATGGAAAGAGGAAAAGAAGGCAAGAGGCTACAAGGAAAAGCTAGATTGGAGAGTCTTGAGCCTCCCGACACCCATGTCTTTGGGTTTGGGTTTGTAATTTTCTTTCCTTATCTAGAATCTAGTTGTTTCTTGTAGCTGAATGCTTGAGCAGCATGATTTGGGGCTAAAAAACCTAGGTCAGGGGAGCTAAACCTTGATTTTTATTTTATCTTTGATATTTATGATTATTAATTAATTGTTGCATGATTAAGTTGTTTTCTACTTTGCTATGCATGGTTGAATATGAATCTTGTGATTATTAGTGAAAGCTCTTAGTTGCTTGCATGATTGTTCTTGTTTTAGCTCATGAACTTGTTTAAAAGCAAAGTTTGTGAGTGGATCTAAGTGGAACCGAGGTGTTGGCGCATGGCGCCCACATCTTGGTTTGAGATTTTTGGGATTAATGTTATTGAGGGTGAGTAATAACATCCCGAGAGGGTCGCTCACCCGAGATTAGGCCGTTCCCAATGTCGTGAGACGAGTTCGGTATTTAAAGCATAGGTCCAATTTGTATACGATAAATTGATTGATTAATCGTATTTGATGAGCGAACATCTTGTAATTAGATGAGTGATTGATATGTGTGCATGATCGTTTGAAATATACTTTGGCTTCATGCTGTATGCTAACCTTGATCACTTAGCATATAATATTTTATCATAAGTTCGACTCCGTGAGGAGCTTACTATGGTTGACATAAGTATATTTGAGGGATCGGCTCGTAGAGCACTTTCCCTTGGACCAAAGATTGTTGGGCATTCAAGCCGTCGAGGAGTTAGTAATAACATCCCGAAAGGGTCGCTAACTCCGACATGTTGCCTTCACCAAGTTCGATAGACGGTGACGATATTTGAACATGGGCCAAATGAAATGCATGATATTATCGATGTCTTGTTTGATTGATCGATAGTCTTGATCATGTTGTTTAGTTCCTTAGGTTCTCGAATTCTTGATCTCCGACGAACCTTCTACCATCCGCTCCACATTTACTTTCTCATAGGTTAGTTGTAGTTTTGTGCTTAATATAGTTTAAAAATATCCCTCTTGTGTATTTACTTTTTCGAGTCGGGTCGGGAAAAAGAGCGCGAAATGCCCAATTATGAAGCCCACAATTTGGTCCCCGAGAGTTCGACCCGGTAAAGCCCGAAACTTTTAAATGTACTTGATTGATAGAAGACAGTGCTCTGATGCACGTTAGTCAGGGAAGAAAGTGATGAGTGAGAGGCAGTGCGCTTGAAATCACCGTCCACTTCCCGGTCATCAGCCATCTCGGGACGATCGAGCCCTATGGGTGCACCTCGACGCCACCGTCCTCCAATAGATCTACGATACTATCTTTTCAGATCTGTTGCCTACGATCATTGCTCCTAACATCACGACCTTGCAAGTTTGGACCCTCTTGCACAATATTTTTTCAGGATAATGAAAACTCTTGAGCCATCTACTTGGCGAATCAGTTCTCCCGGGTTCAGATGGATGATTTCTCCTTTGTTTCAACATTATGTCAAGAGCTTAAAGTTCTCGCTGATCAGTTAGCGGGAGTGGGGGCTCCGGTATCCAACAAATGGTTACTACTTTAACTAGTTGCTGGTTTAAATGATAGTTTTGATAGTCTTGCTACTATCATTCTGAAGGAATTATTTAAGGGTTCCAGACAATTAATTTCATGCCCATACAAGAAATTTAACCTCAAAGTTCCATGTTTACTACGGATCTTGCATGATCATGAATTGATCATGAGATCTAGACTAGATTAAAATTAATTGTTACCTTGAATCAAAATCTCCTTGTTACTAAATTGGATTTAGTAACCTCTAAAGATCGTCCACACAGGAGGAGCAATCCAGGGATACTTGCAACGAACCTTGCTAGAAGATCGAAGCAAGCAAAACGGACGGAACGCGGGGAGGAGAGGGGGCCGGCCGAAACTTGGCAGGGAGAGAGAGAGAGAGGACGGCTAGGGTTTGTAAAATAAATTGCTTAATTTTCATATCTGAAAATTTCCTTTTTATAGACCTTAATTGGGCTTTTAATTAATTAAATGCCTTAATGGGCTTAATGCCCAAAGCTTTTAATTAATTGTGTAGAGAAGCCCATTCTGGCTAGGCCCAGTTTAGCTAATTTAATTAAATCTATTTAATTAGATTATAATTAATTAGTCCTGCTAAACCGTTCTTGATTCCGGTTTAATCCTAAACCGAAATCGGTCTAATCCGGTTTAATCCAAAACCGGATTTTGTCTCTCTCATGATTCCTCCATATGATTCCATCCGTTTTACTCAACCTAAAGTGTGTGACCCTCTAGGCTCACGATACGTCGGCGTACTGGTAAAATTACCATTTTACCTTTTCCATCATGAGTGGCCTCTAGCAAGACATCACGATTACCCAACGCTTGTGATTATCGAGATTTCGACTTAACCTTGTCGTTCATGAATCTATCCTTTTATCCTCTTGATATCTTTGACAACCACGAGGCATAGACAAGTCATCCTCGTTCTATTGTCCTGTTTCTTGATTCTGAGTTAACTAAATTATAACTGATACTACGTATCGTCTGCATGGCCATGCTATTGTATTTCAGTTGTACTCATCAAGTGGCCTAAACTGATATCTGCTCACACATCCGTATGAGGGATAAATCCTTCAGCGATCCATTGAGTCAACTTATGTAACTTGTGATCGAGCCAATCACAGCCGTTATTGTAACCCTTTTACATGAGACGTTAGACTGAGTCAAACTCGTCACTCATTACATATTGACCTCAATGGTCCTTCGGTCTGAGGATGTGATTTCATGATCCGACATATGAGTATGTTCATGACTGTGTCTATGTAACATACTCATGATCCGGGTCGTCCTATATCACCCCTGACTGGTGATACTATGACCTAACTCTGGCCCCTTACTGGCCATGATCAATAGAGCGTGATCATTTAGAGTTAGCCTCATACCGATCGCTTCTTATGAAGTTATTCTGATCGAAGACTGCTTAAGTAAGATTTTATCTGATCTGTAGATCTACTATTATGTGTTGACACATCAATGATACAAATCAAATCATACTTAAGATATTACTACGACACTTAGTAATATGAATGCCGATTTTTATTCAACTAATAATCTTTATTACAAGATTAGATTGAAAATACATTGTGCTAGGGCACAAAACCCAACACATTCAACAAGCACGATACTTGCCTCCATTCTATGAGGTCCAGTCTATGTTAGTACTCGAGGAGACGAGACGATCCAAATAAGCAAAGAATGATGCCCAGATCGCCGGTGTTGCACTAGTGCACTCGACACCTTCACATGAGACCGCCCATGCGGACCGGCCCTCCTCTGACCATGGGCAGTCCCGCCCTGACAAGCAGCCCCGTTAGGGTCGTGGCTCACCCTGAGGCCACCGAGGGCGTTGTTCAGGCCGAGGGCATCGAGGACGAGGCTCGGGCCGATCTTACCACCTACAACCGGCCATGTTGTGGCCCTCCCGTTGGGACTCCTGGTACAGCCCATGGGCAATGCCGCCATGCCAATACCCCACGACCCTATGGCCCAGTATGCCTGCCCAACACTCAAACGACTTAACTGTCTCACAACAAGGTCTTCTCGGCCCACGTCCTCAAGCTCATGTCGTCACTATAACTCCGACACATATTGAACATGACATGCAAGCCATGTCCATGCAAGCTCCAAACAACTCATGTAACATGAATTCAGGTGCTTCATCGCACATGACAAACAATTTAGGTTATGTCGTGTCTTATTTTAATTTGAGCATTCCATCTAATATAATTGTTAATGACGGTAATAGCATTCCTATTCTTGGTTATGGACGCACTACCCATATTTAACAATACCTCTCTAAGACTTAATCATGTATTGCATGCACGTCATTTAATTAAAAATCTTGATTATGTTAGACGTTTTGTCACCGATAATCATGCTGCAACTGAATTTGATCCTTATAGCTTTTATGTGAAGGATTTTCGGACGGGGACTGCACTCATGAAATGCAATAGTACGGGGGAGCTCAATCATGTCACATTGTCTCCTTTAGCCTTTTTCCGCTGTGTCTTCATCAACGTGGCACAATCGTTTGAGCCATCCTGCTTCTAGTATTGTTAATTATTTTCATTTCAATAAACTTGTATCTTGTAATAAGGACAATCTGAAGTATATTTGCAAATCTTTCATTTTGGGCAAGCACTTTCGTTTACATTTTTCTTCTTTTGTTATTACTACATTTTTATCCTTTGACTTGATTCATAGTGATCTCTAGACCTCACCTATTTTAAGTTTTGCAGGTCACAAATATTATTCTGTTTGGATGATTATTCAAAAGTTCAAAGGAATTTTCTCATCTTTAACAAATCACATGTGTTCTCTATATTTGAGATATTTCACAAATTTATCACTACCAAATTTAATTGCTCTATAAAATCTTTGCAATGGTCTAATGGAAAAAAATGCGAATTCCTCTCTTTACAATTTGTTTTTCTCAATATTGGATGGTATTTCGTTTTTCTTGTCCTCGCACTTCTTCGCAGAATGGGAAAGCCGAACGAAAACTTCGTACTATCAATAAATTGATTCACACTCTTTTGCCTCACTCCTCCGTGCCCCCAAAGTACTAGCATTATGCGTTGGAGACGACGACTTATCTTCTAAACATCACCTCATCCAAACTCCTTCAATCTCAATCTCAAATTTATGTTCTCTATCATAAGGTTTCTTAAAACTTCATGCGTGTTTCTTGGGTATCCGTCTTCACATCGTGGTTATAGGTGTCTTGATGTTGATAGTGGAAAGATTTTTATCTGTAGGCATGTCATATTTGATTAAAATATTTTTTCTTTTCCTATGTTTCAGACATCATCACCCACTACCTACAAATTTCTTGACTCACCATGCTCCTCAGCTATTATGCACCACTTTTTCAATACCTCACCCACCCACCCACCCACTCCCTCATGCCACACCCACACCACCCACGGATGATCCTATCACACTACCACATACTCCATTTTTCATTCCCTCACCACCACCACCAGATACTCAATGGCCACCCGGGGTCGTTGTGGTATTACTAAATCAAAAAGATCATCAATCCCAGTACCACCACCACATCTTCCGTACCATCTAGCCCCAAAGACGCGTTTAATAATCCAAATTGGAATGTTGCTATGCGTGACGAATATGATGCTCTTATTAGTAATAATCCTTGGGAGTTGGTCCCCAGATCACTTGATGTTAATGTAATTCGTTTCATGTGGATTTTTCATGTCAAAAAGAGGTCTGATGGTTCTTTGAGCGATAAAAAACTCGCCTTGTTGGTGATGGAAGGTCTCAACAGGTTAGAGTTGACTGCAATGTGACGTTTAGTCCGGTTGTTAAACCTACCACCATTTGCAAAGTTCTGAGCATTGTTGTATCCAGAGATTGGCTGATTCATCAGCTTGATGTGAAGAACGCCTTTCTTCATGGAAATCTTTCGGAGACAATATAGATGCATCAGCCTTATGGTTTCCAGAGTACCTCACACTCTGATCATGTGTGCTTATTGAAGAAATCGATGTACGGGCTTAAACAAGCTCCACGGGTCTGGTACCAACGGTTTACCGAATATGTCCCCTCCATTGGCTTGTTCATAGCAAGTATGACTACTCTCTCTTTATCTATCATCATGAGGGCCACACAACTTACATTTTACTGTATGTTGATGATATTATCCTAACAACATCCATCAACAAGTTGAGGGTTTCCACCATGTCCCTCCTCAACTCAGAATTTGCTATGAAAGACCTCAACACACTTAGTTATTTTCTAGGTATTGTTGTCCATTGTACCTCTAATGGTCTCTTTTTATCTCAGAAACAATATGCTACCGATATAATTGACCGTACTGGCATGACCTCTTGCTCCACCTTAGCTATGCCGGTTGATACTAAGTCAAAACTCAGCTCCACAGACGGTGGCCCATATGAGAATCCTTCTGAATCCCGCAGCATAGCAGGGGCACTTCAGTTCTTAACCTTTATGCATTCTGACAGTTCATATGTTGTTCAGCAAATCTGTCTACATATGCATGATCCACGAGATGCACATATGCGAGCCTTTAGGCCCATCATTCGCTACCTCTAAGGCAATGTCAATCTTGGTCTACACCTCCATCACTCTTCCCTATCAGATTTGGTCGCTTTTACAAATGCTGACTGGGGTGGCTGCTCAGACACTGGCCGTTCCACCTCCAGATATTGTGTATTTCTTGGTGATATCTTGCTCTCTTGGTCCTCAAAGCATCAGTCGACTCTTTCCCGATCTAGTGCAAAAGCCGAATATAGGGGAGTTGCTAATGTAGTTGCCGAATCCTGCTGGGTCCGTAATCTTCTTCTCGAGCTTGACTTTCCGGTTTCAAAAGCGACGATAGTTTACTGTGACAATATTACTGCCATCTACTTAGCTGGAAATCATGTTCAACACCAGCGCGCTAAACATATCGAGATGGGCATCCATTTCGTTCGTGAATAGGTAGCTCGCAGCCAAGTTCGTGTCTTGACCGACATTTTCACTAAGGGCTTGTCTCGTATCCTGTTTGATGATTTTTTTCTCCAGCCTCAATGTTCGAGATCCTCCTGTTGCGACTGTTAGGGCGTAATGGTAATTAACTGTATTTGAGTTGTAACAAATATTCAAAATTTCAAAATAGAATATCTTCTATTTGATATTAGGATCATTATGATCGTATATAAGGAAATCTATTGAGAGTTTATCTCTATTAATTCTCATTATGTCATGGGTCAATAACCCATTAAATAAATAGGATTCATAAGCGAAAGAAAGTAAGAGAAAAGAAAAATCATGAGATTGAAAATTTCCAACTATAAAAGTAAACTAATTGAGATTCTAGAAAACTTAATATTGAAAGAATGTGAAAATTAGGAAATAAAAGTCGTGTTCTCCAAGTCATCCAAATTACGGAACAACAATATTGTAGAGAAATACTGCTCCATTGGGCCTTTGTCTTCTCTTGATCTAACGATGAGCTTGTTTAAAGCTTCCTTATATTTCTTAGCTCTTGTAACTGGTCCAATTGAGGTTTGAATCCTATTTATTTGAGTTGTGAAATTGAGCAGGAATGGAGATGACGAAGAGACGGAGATCGGCTCGTCGAGTTTGTGGAGAGGGTCGTCGATTTTAGGTGATGTGTTGTGTTTGATTGTGGAGAGAATCGAATTCATCAAAGATTTTATTAGTTTCTGTGCAACTTGCCGTAGGTGGTATGGTTTTGGTACTGATTATTATCACAGCAATAAGAAGGATTCCAAATTCAAAACTCCCTTTTACATGTCTGGAATCGATCTTTACGACGATCCCTATCCTTACGTTTATAATTTCCCCCACCCTAACCCTAGCCCCAATCTCACATTCCGTAGCTACCACTCCAACAGAAGCTTCACGATTCACTCGCCCGACGCCGCCGGGAGGAGGTGCTGGGGCTCCCCGTTCGGGTGGCTGGTGACTTTCGGAGCCCTTGACCTCCAGTTCAGCCGGGTCAACCCCTTCACTAGAGCCACCATTGCTCTCCCTTCCATGACCACCTTTCTCCCTCGTTTCAAGTACGATACCTCCTCCTATATCAAGGCCTTCCTCACATCCCATCCCCTCGATTCCCCCCATGACTGCCTCGTTCTTGTCGTCGCCCGCGAGCACAATGTGGATCATCCCAACTCCCCTTACAAATTGGCCTTTTCCAGGCCCGGGAGAGACAAGTATGTGCACTCGCCCCGAGTGGAGCAAACGGCGATATAGTTTCTTTCAGAGGCAAATTGCACGGAGTTTACTTAAGGAGCGATAGCATTGTGACCATCGTCTCGATTGAAATCAACCCTATCCCTAGAGTCGTTATGCACTTCCATATAAATCTGACCGCGGTTCTCCCCGGCTTAGGGCTCGCCGGGAGTGATCTCGAGGTCAACCCTGGCTCGGGGCTCGTCGAGAGGGATCTCGAGGTCGATTATAAGTATCCACATCGTATGTTTGAAATGGATGCGCGTCAATGGGTTTGTGACACTAGGAAATACCTCGTTGACCTGAACGGGGAGCTCTGTCTCGTCCTGCGCTACACATTGGCGGAGTCCAGCACGGGGTACTTCAAGATTTTTAGCATCGACATGTCCGCAGGGAAGCTCGCCCGAGTGTGGCCGCTCGGCAATTGCTTCTTGATTGTTGGTAACAACTATAGCTTCGCTTACGAGACCAAGTCTCCCCCGCCCGAGGAGGATCTCCAGCGGCCTCAACGCCTGCCCGCTGCTTTTGTGAGCAATCACGTCTTCTACAGCTATGACGATGACTGGCATTGGCACGTTCGTCCGCTGAAACGGCACTGCCCCGATATGGGAGTCTGGGATATTTTGCGTGCTGGCAAGGCGTACAGCAGTACCGATGCCCTGAGTAGGTATCCGCCGCTCTGGATCGTCCCGCCTATAAGTTTTCCGAAACTTGAAGAACTTGATAGTCAACGGTAAAGTCGAATTGACAACTGTATCAATTTTTATTTTTATTTTCTTACATAGGGTTTGAAATTGTTCCTACAATTCGTTAGTATTTATTAAATTGTATATGAACATGATAATTATTTAACACAACGAGTTTTGCTGATTTTTTTTTCAAGTTTTCATGACTCTTTATACTTTGTCTCACTGAATTTTCTCCAATCCCGAGTTTTAGAAATCTGCTCTCGATCGAACTTGATTTTTTTTATCAGCAAAAAGACGATCTTGAGTGATGATATATTAAAAGATCAAAACATATATGTGGTGCTTTCTAGTTCATCTTATCAATGTACTATTTTATTTTGAATGTGCAAGATAAAATGCTCCACAGTACTTGAAGGTTTTAGATTTTAAGTCAGGGATTGACAATGTTTAATTCTGATATGCACATATTTGATATGTTGATAGTTTAGATTAAATATTCATTAGTAGGTTTTTCTCATAATTTATTATCTTGGGTTGTTGTTTCTTTCAGTTTGTGCTGTTATACATGTTACGGAATTGCTTAAAATATGTAATTTTCATGATTTGTATTAATGGTTGTTGGTTAATACCGGTTCAAGTCAAAGTTATCCGATAAATGTTACATTGTTACGAAGCTGTACTGGTGTAAAAGGCATCTGTTTCTTATAATAAAGTGATGACCTTTATCAAAAAAACACAACCGCTAGTTTTATCTAATCTATATTTGTGTGGTGACCGATTAATAATTTAGGGATAATGTTGTTTGACTACTCCTAATGTTGAAATTTTTCACTTAAATATTTTTTTAAAAATTTGGTATTGTGGATACCTCAAATTTGTAATAACCAAAACCATTTCCGTCCAATTTTTTTAAAATCTTTTAAATTTTCATGTTAAAAAACTATAATTTCATTGTAAGTATTTTAAATTTTCAAATCATGCCCTCTTCAATTCTCCCCTTCTCTTTCACACACCCTCCCCTCTCTCTTCTATGTATTTTCATGAATCCAGATGTGTTTTTGTGTGAGTGAATGAGATAAAAAAATTGATTATATTTACTTCAATGTCTTTGTTGAAAAGTTACTGATAAAAACCACACAAACCAAAAACTCAGATCTGGACTGACGACCTCCGATCTACCGCGACGACCTTTGAGGTAGAGCTGGGCGGATGTCGAACTGGGCGGAAAGGTGGAGCCTCCGATTCGACCCTCCCTCTGCCAGACCCTTCTCCGACCACCTCCTCCTCCGCCAGACCCTCCTCTTTCAGATTCACTCCAAAAATATGTTTCCTACAAAACCCAACTCTTCAAACCACTGCAAGAACCAAAAACCCAGATTTGAAAACTTTATTTTTCAAAAATTGGGTAAAATCAAATCATTGGAAAATAAGCTCATTTGCTAGCTAAACTCACAGAAACAGAAATTACCAAAAACTAAAACAAGACAAAAATCCTAACATCTAACTAATCAAATGATTTTTAGCATGATTGTTCCTACTCATTTACTCATACGGTACAAAGATTAAATAAAGCAAAGCATCACAATGCACATCAAGTTGAAAACAAATGACACATTAAAGAGGAGAAGAAATAGCAGATGAGTTATGGAGGAAGAAGAGAGAGAGCCCAAAAGGGCACATTTTGAAAATTTAAGACACTTACAGGGGTATTTTAATCTTTTCACCTCAAAATTTTACAGATTTTTGAAAAAGATGGACGGAAATGTAATGGTGACAATTTTGCAAATTTAAAGTTGACTTTTACTAACATGACCCAAAATTAATTGCTCATTTTCATTTTATTTTCAGAGTCAGTAAAAAATATGGAAAGTTCTAGATTGGATTTCGTAAGTAACAATTGTTGAAAAAAAACTCTTAAGTTCAATGAATTGATCATAGGAACGTGAGAATGGCACCGTATTACAACAAAATAGACCTGAATATTTACATTAATGGCCACAACCCGGATTTGCATCTGGTCGAACCGTCGGTCGAGTCAATTCTCTTGCAACATCACCGAACTATAAAATTGGTTCTGTAGAGAAGGCGAGATCGGAGATCGATCAAGGGAGGAAAGCAGAAAAATAAACACATCATTACAGTCCAACGTTTTTCTTACTGTCGTGTCTGATCTGGATAGTCAATTGTCAACTATAGATTTCCTAATACCAAAAATAACCTGGGCCTACCCCTCTCCTAACTCCGCTTTTCATCAAACTCCTCGCTTCCCAGATATTTCTCCACGAATAACTTGGGATAGTTCTTAATTGTGCCTCCAAAAATGCACAATGAGAGAAGTATTTTGCTTTTATGACCTTGTTAGTTGTTAGGAGTCTCCATGCTTGTTTCCCCATAAAAGGCAAATTAAACACTTCCGGGTTTAGGAAGCCATTTCCCCATCTCCTTGATTATCGTTAATATAATAATTAATTTTGATATAAATTGAAAATAATACAAGAATTAAATGATAAACTACTTTCATTACCAAATGGGATAATAACACTTTGCTACACCTAACTATAGCGAAATGACATTTTCGTACCCTAACTATTTTTGTCATTTTTTAGTACCCTGACAAATTTTTTGTGACAACCTAAGCTAAAATGACTAAAATACCCCTGGTTTAAGAAATCAAAATAAAACGGGTCCATTTTGATTTATCAAACCAGATTTGAAATGATTCAAATTTAATTTTAGATTTGAGGGAATAATTGTAGTTGCATCTTAAATATAAACAAATTGAACTAGAGATAAATAAAATTGAACCAATTCAGTTTATTAATTCTTAAACTAAGGGTAATTTAGATATTTTAAACATTTTAGATGCAGGTTGTCACAAAATAATTGTGTCATTTCAGTATAGTTAGGTGTAATAAAGTGTCATTATCCCTTGTCAAATTATCAAAGTAACTTTTGATGGAAATTTTTTTGTGCTAAAGAGCGTTTTTTTCATGAGTTGTACCTGTTTAGGAATAATTATGTAAGTTTCCTATTCTAATTACTGAACTTTATTTTCCTATTCTATTTAGGTTTAATTTAGGTTAGAGTAGTGGTATGCACCTACTTAAGTGGCCTCGTGATTTTAAGGCTAAATCAGGGGAATTGGCTAGCGGCGCTAAAGAATCGAACAACGAGTCCTTTAGCTTCCCAACAAGGAACAAACAAAACAACACTCAGATTCATGGTCGTCAGTTTCAGGTGATGCTTATGTTTGATTACTGAGAACATCAATTTCGTAATTGGTACTGCCTTTTACTCCTGTTTACATGTCTAGATTCGATCCCGAATTCAATATTATCTCAAAGCCGATTTCAATTATTTTTATGGCTCTAATTATATGTTATGAGCTCAAGAGATGTCTAGTTTCTTTCGTCGCAAAGTGATCCTGTCAAGAAAAATGACGAGACTGATGTGTTTTCATTGACCGTTTTGAGGAATGGGATAGTAAAAATCATCAAATTCTTACTTGGTTTCGAAACACATGTAATGCATCCGTAAAAAGTCTCTTTGCTCGCTTTGATACTGTCAAGGAGGCTTGGGAGGTCATTGAAAATATCTATTTTACGACAAATATTATTCATCAGTATAATCTTTGGGGCCGTCTTTGTCAGATGAAACAAGAGTCTGGAAAATCAGTCTCTGATTTTTTGTCTCAATTGCAAGCTATCTAGAATCAATTCAGTGCCTCGGAACCCAAGAGGACGAATCTCGATGACTCTATTATTTTTGCTCAATATCAAGAACGTGTCAGGGTAATGCAGTTTCTTTACCTTCTTCGTGATGAATTCGAATGTGTCTGAAGTTCACTATTGTGTCGAGACCCTCTCCCTACTTTTGAAACAGTAATTGTTGAACTACGTTATGAAGAGGCGCGACTTGCTAATCTGCAAGCTCAACGATATAACTTTCATTAATTGTGCAAATCTGTTTAAGACCGTGGGTGCTTTTTAACCTTTTAGGTGATTGGAATTTGATGTATAATTTCAAAAAAAAAGTTGTTCTTTGTTTAAAGGGGTAATACATATCAGTAACCCGTTAAAACCTCATAAGATTGGTACTCAAGTTTGATTTTTTTTTCTCGCTCCCGAAGGTTTAAAACATTAACACTTAGGTCCAAATTCTATTAAGTCTAATGGAAGTGTTTGTAAAAAGTCCAAAATACCCCTGATATATAATTTACAATCTTATATAATTATTTAAATAATTATAAAATTACCATTTTACCCTTAATTAAATAATAAACTTAATTAATACATTGAGGGCAAGATGGTATTTTCCAGTAAATAAATAAAAGAATTAATTTATTTAAATAACCTATGAAATACCAATTATGTCCCTCTCTTTTAACCCTACATACACTCTTTGGACTTCTCTAACTCTAACCTAATGAATCAGACGTTCACCTCCATCTCCATCTCAACACTGAATTCTCGCCTCCAACTCCATCTAGTCGCCGTCGCCGCTGATCGTCGCCGTCGCCTACCTGCTCTGGATCTGGGCAATTTGGTCGTCGCTGATGAAGGCGAAGGTTGTGTGGCAGTCGAAGCCGTAGTAGACCTTTAGGGTAGGGAGGGACAGGTTGAAGCAGGCGGCGCGGAGGTGGTAGCTGGTGGTGGATTCGAGGAGGCCTCGCTGCTCGAGGACGTCGACGGCGTTGGGGCGGCGAGAGAGGGTCTGGATTGGGGAAGCGGCGAACAAGATCGACTCCCTCGCCGCCTCTCTTCACAACAGCGATTCTTCTCTTCACCGACGGCGAGGGCCAGATCGGTGGCGTGACCATGACTAGGCTCCACTATCGCAAGGCTCCGGTCCAGCGGCCTCTGCTGGTCCGGATCTGTCTCAGGTTTGTTCCATCTACGATGCCACATCTCCGCCGATTCGGCCATGACTATTCCACAAGCATATTTTTAGTTTGCTAATGTTGTAACAATTTTGTACATAAAAGCTCAAATTGTTCACAATAAGTATGGAATTGCAGCCCTCCAAACTTTCGTGTCTTGTTATTCTCAGATCTTACAAATTCAATTGTTTGTGTAAAATTTTTTTTGAGAAATCCTGAGAGAATTGAATCTTGAGAGAGGTAATCGATGAGGAGAGAGAGTTTAGAGTAGATGATACGAGGGCATAAAAGTCAATTTGGATTTAAATTTTTTTTTTTTTAAATTTGTTATTCGAAAAGACAAATACACCCCACGGTAGAAGATATATTTTGTATTTCATGAAGGGTAAAATGGTAAATTTACATTTATAAAATAATTATACTCTCTAAATTATACCATAGGGGCATTGTGGGTATTAAAAATATTAACAGTATAGCTGTTAGATTTGACCGAATTTGGATTTAAGTGTTAACGTTTTAAACTTGGGGGATCGAGAAAAAAAAATCAAACTATACTAATCCTAGAAAGAGGTTTCAGCAGGTGTGTTGATCTGTAATCACCCCTCGTTTAAATAGATTAGTCGTTCTTACTTGTGGGATTTAAACTTGTCTTTGGCAATAAATCCTCATTTTGGGTTTTACTTTGTTGGAAAATGGGTTTGTTGATGATATCTGGATGAGTTTAATTTATGAACAAATCTCATGCAATTACACAAATTTGGGACATGGTTCTGATTTAGTTCAAGATTTGTGGGTTCAAATGTTGCAATTTATACTAGTCTAATAAATTTGCAAGTCAGTTTTCTCTTCAAATTTTTATTTGGAGTAGCAAAATTGGTGTGACAATAGGACCAAACTTGTAAACCATGGTGTGACTTATCACATGAGGTTTTTTTTTCATTTTGCCTGCAACTTTTGGCAACGAAATTGATGATATCTAGCTAAAATGTAGTAAGAAGAGTGAAAGAAGTCACAACGAGCTCATGAAATTCACAACTAAAATGCAGGCAAAGTAGATAGGTATTAAAGCCATCAGAGCTAATTTAATATAGATCAGAAGAGAGCCACACAGATACAGCAGACATGGTACATTCTTCAACAAGTTAACATAGCCAAGCCAAATATTAAAGATACAAACACAGCACCTTCTGCCACAGTCCAAGTTCACTCTTCCAGGATAAATATAATAATCATGTATATAATATAGGCCTCTAAACATTTAAAACCAAGGAAATAACACTCCAAAGGCGGAAAAAGGAGGGTGCATGAGTTCATAGCATACTTACAGTCAAGGAAAGACCGAAGAAAGGAACTCCTCGTCCTCCATGATAATCTGCATATTCTTGGACTTCATTACAAATTCAAGTGCTTCCTCGTCAAAATCCACAAAAAATGCCAATTTTATCAACTCGGAGAGAGCACCAGAGCAACCTTTCTTCTCCCATAATAACAGTCCCTCAGATATGACTTCAGAGAAATAGGTAGCATGCTGAACAAAATTCTTATACCCGTCCGATCTCTCCGTCTTCTGCATCAAAAGCTTGGAACCCTCTCTGTCCCAAAATGTGCTTCTGCTTGCTTTAACATTAACAACTTCCCCAACGGATAGTGATAGAGAATAGCTCAAAGTGACTGGTTCCACCATCTCCAGCACGGTAAGATTCAGGAGGCATTTGACAGTTTCATGCCTCTTTTTCGCGATCATGTTCAACGATGGATTAGATAGAAAGCCAAGAACGAGCTTGGCTAGACCTCTTTTTATCAGAACATGCCCTGAGTCCACTTCCCTGAGCTCCATGTTGTTCACTGAGGAAAACCCATTCTTCTGGACAGATTCAGAAATAGTACGGATCCCTATCTTCTTGTACATTTCGATCAATCTTGAGTGAGGCAAAGAGGGCGAGCTCGGCTTAGGATACCAGACAAATATTGGGTGAGGGTAGTTCTGTTCGAAAAGATCCTTCAGTAAAAGGTCATCTGCGATGAAAGCATCGCGCTTGTCAAGCAACAGGATTCCTCCACCTGAACATGAACTAACAGGTATCTTAACCATATTTTCAGCTAGAGCTCTCTCCATCTCTGAACTCCAGTGTTTACTAACCGATCCCCAGAACTTGCAACAGTCATCATGAGACACCTTTTCTTTTGAGTTCTCCCAGTCTTTCCAAACCATGCAATAATCAGCTGCTGAAGGATTATATCTAACATTTAGAGCTTTAGAGAAAAACCCGAACAGTTCAAAATTGTAGTGCTTCTCCAGAACATGCAACCGTGAGGCAAAGAGCCCGTCCTTGTCATGAAGAACACATTCACCGGGGCTTACCCACTCGCCTTTCTCACTTCCAAGAGGGATCCAAATCCTGACGGCCTCTTCACTGTCGGGCTGCCAGTTGAACTCGTTCAAGTATTTGTATATACGTACTATAGTGGTGAGTGTGGAATGCAAATCAATGTGGTTTGAGATTGGTGAGCATCCTTCCTTCACATCAACTCTAACTCCAATTCTCTTAAGCTCTTCCTTGTAAGAAGCAATCTTAGAACCATAAAACTCTTCATCAATGAACGGCCCATCTGTCTTTCCCAAATGTGAATCCCATGTAGAGTCGAATAACAAGCACTCTTCTGGGTGCTTATACCCGATATGAGTCTTCAACCAAATTTGGGAAACTTTGCTCATAAATGACACGGACAAGGAAACATTAGGCTCTTGCAGGTGGATGCATTCCAGCAATGACAGTGCAACAGGACGGGTTAGGTAGCACGCCTTATTACAAACAGAAAGACCAGCAACTACAAATTTTACACCAGCTTTAAAGTCGACCACTACCCCCAATGACTTGAGTTCGTCTCTGTACTTGTGAATATTCTTGCCATAGTAATTGTCACCATCAGCAATGAAAGGAAGAGTTGTGATCTGTGAGATAGAAGCCCAATCTTCATTGAATAGAATGCAATCTTTTGGAGATCTATAATCACCAAGCCGCGTCCGCAGCCATTTCTGTTCCAAGATGCATTTCCTGAAATTTGATGGGAGTTTTAGAGAACCCTTCAACTGTCTGAAACATGACAAAAGGGAAAGAACATTTTCTTTTCTGACAGAAGACAACGAGACCAGTTGTTCAAAAGTGTTGACAAAGTGTTTCATTGCATCCTCAAAATCTACGACCACCCCTATTCTCTTTAATTCAGTTTTGTAAGAGAAAATGTTGGCACCATAGAAGTTCTGCTCAATTAACGGGAAACCACTGAAAGCCTGGAAAAGGCAGCCCCAAACAGGATCAAACAAGAAACAATCACCAGGAGACTTGTACCCGCTATTTGTCTTCAAGCATTTGATGCTCTTAAGTGAGTCAACAATTTTGCTTGGCAATACCATGTGATTCATGCATTCCAGCAGCAATAGAATAGCCTCAGGTGACAGAGATGTAAAGCATGAAGGAGCCTTTAAGTTGTCGACGACAAGCTGGTAGTTTTGATTGAAACTAAATACCACACCAAGCAATTGGAGTTCAGTTTTGAAACCAAGAATTTCCTCACCATAGTAATCTTCATCGATGAAGGGGATGTCGCTGATCTGTGATGACACTTTCCAATCCTCGCTGAATATAACAGATTCACATGGAGATCTTTCACCATTCCTTGTTCTCAACCATCTTCCTTTTTTGATACTGTCAATCAGTTTATCAGGGGAAAGGAGCTTCTCCCTCAAAAATCTGATGAAATTAAGTATCGAATACACATTGGCTCTTGTCAACGAGGAAGACAGCATTGACACGAAATGATTCCCGATGAACTCATAAGCTTCTTCTGGATCGAACATGACTCCAACGGTTTTGAGCTCCTCCTTGTACTCTTTTATCCGATCACCGTAGAAACATTTATCGATCAAAGGAATGTCTACCAGTACCGACCCATTCTGCAGAATTTCTCCCCATGATGAGGCGAGATGGAATGACTGCGACGGGGGTCTGTACCCATGACTGCCACTGATAACAACTCTCAGCCAATTACCCTTCTTCAGGCAAGTCAAAAACTTCTCTGGAATGCGAACTCCTGTATATCCAAGGAACCGAATCCAATCCAACAGCAAAAATACATTCTCCTTCGTCAAAGGTGAGGACGCAGTGGGAATCGCGTCGTTGGGAGGGGAAATATGAGGGACGTCACATGCTGCACCGTGAGATTTCAAGAACTCTACGAGCTTTTCCCTAGGGGTAGTAACTTCACCTGCAAAATGGCCGGAATGCAAGTAATCTTCTCCCAGCTCAACGTAGCCCTTTTTCCCCCATGGATTGGAACCGATTAGTCCTGCCCATTTGCTTCCACTAGCAGGAACAAGAACTCCTACTCTACTTTTTGTCACATTCCCATAGCTATCAACGACTGGCATTGTTCTAGACAATTTTATAACATCACCCTCGGACAGATATCCCTTCAAGCTCGAATGATATAAAAAATGGCCAAATGCTATAATAGGCTTCCTGCCGCTACTGAGAACATCACAGACATGGTTTGAATAACTCGAAACAGTTAAAAGGCAAACCTTTGCATTCTCTGTAAGCCACTTCAAGAGAATCTCCTTTTCAGGACACATCAAGAGCGCTTTCTGTGTACTCTCTGGCAAAAAATAACAGTTAGCAGATTTGAATTCATTGTTCCAATCTAACAACCATGAGATATGATCAGACTGATGGGAGATGCACACAGAGAGCTCGCTATTTGGGTTGGCGGATTTTCTAATACTACAAAAAGAAACATCCCCGTCAAGACCAGCGTATTTAATAAGCGGAAAGTTCTTCATTGTGGTGTTTTGAAATTTTGTGCCCCAGCCATTAGCAAGAAATAGGAGAAGCTCCAAATAAACCTTATCATTCACTGACGGTAATATAGCAGAACCTTGTATACACTTTGCATACCATTCATTATCAACTGGTTCCACCCCCAAGAAGTTCAGTATGTGATTATACTTTGATTTGTCAAATGAGGAACTGAGGATGTAGCGTCCGTGCGACGAGAGATTTTGCAAACTCACTCCTTGCTCCCTTGCCTGTCTTAAGATATTCCAGAAAGAAGGCATGATTCTTCCCACTTCACATGGTTTATGGAAAAACTTCTGTTTCGTGTATGACTCGCTCGGAATAATGTGCTCTTCGGAAAGCTTTGCTCTGATTGACTCCCTCACAGCATTGAATTCCTTATAGTGCGAGGCTTCAACAGGTAGAAACTCGAACATCCTAGGAACATTAGATACAGGAGCATCCGTCTTCACAAGCGCGGTGATTGCATTAATAAAAGCAGACGGAACACAATCAAGAATTCCTTGGTTCCATTTGTCATTCAAAAGGATATATTCTCTGGACGACACCAGAATAAAATCCGCCTGAATTATGAAGGGGAAATTTGTGACCATTTCAGTAGGAAGAAACGCGTAGACACCAGTTGAGCTCATCCCTCTACGAAGACGCTCTCCATTGGGAAAAGCCAAAGTGATTACCAATTCCTCGGCGTCCATTCTCTTCTCCACCTTGTTCTCCTGCTTTACGGGGAACTTCTGCCTCCACATATAGTAACTGCATTCGGTTTCAGACTTGTCGCAGTTCTCCGCTGCAGATAGATAGAGCGTGTAGGACTCCGCATCTATATTTTTCCTCGTCAAGAAATTAGTTTCACGTGAAATGGATATAGCACTTAAAGTGCTGAGCTTAGGATCCTCGGTATCCTCCTTGACTGAAAAGTGTTTGATCTTTGAGAGGAATAATAGAACTTCAGGATGAATGCTTGAAAGCTGCTCCTTAACAGGTTTCAGCTTGTCAGCTTTCAGAGGCAACAGGATTGTGGTAGTTGGAATCTCAGATGTAGAACCGTAGATCTCTTTGATATCAGACACAGATGGGCTGTCAACCCATTCAGGAACTATGTACCCAAGATTGCAATGCGGGCACGGTGCTTCATCAAATCTGATTTGATAGCCATTGCTGAATATGTAAGGACTCGCAGTTATAAGAAATACACTCTTGAACCCGATACCTGTAGTTACACAGAAGACAAATTATAACCATATCGATATCAGAGACTACTGCTAACGCAGACCCTCTTTTATATTGAATACATTTTTTTTATCAGCAATTAGAAAACTTTTTATTGACGAAACCAACAAAAGCTTTCAAGAGAGAAGCAAAAGCCAGCGAAATACATCAATAAAGAGAAGACAAGAAAGCAAGATACAGCTAAAAACTGATGAAATCATAGAAACTTCCGACACAAGGAGATTAAAGAGAGTGTGGTATCCTCAATCCCTTGAAGTGAGATTGGCCTTGTGACCTTCCTCCCTGGCGTCCGTGAGACGAGAGTTTTTGTTTTAATACATAATCCTTTGATCGAGGATTGGAGAGGTGGAAGAAAAGGCTCGGGATGGATTGTTGAGTCTTTGTGCGAGCCGTATGCGGTGAGAGTCGCACGTACGGTAAGGAGGGGGGTTCGCTATAGGTCTAGTCTGGCCACCTACCCACCCTATTTGTTCCATGATCTATGGGTCTACTAACTTTTTCAAACAAAAATTTGATGAGTTGTGTTATCACCCACCACAATTTTATTTTTGACTAAAATGTATTTCTAAAAATCCTTAAATTTTCTTGAAGCAGGTTATAGCATGCAACCTTTTTCCCCAATATAACCACGCTTCCTGTTGCCTTTCTTGGTGGACCTTCCAACGCTGCAAACAGAATCTATATTTTTAGCGGAGAAACCCTTCTCATTATTGAAAATGAGCAGTGTAGCAGGAGCTCCTGTGCCGGTTATATCATGTGATGTGAGGACAAACTCAAGAGATGGATCAACATCTTCCAAGTATGAGTTGTCCTCTGCATTCTGCAATATCAAAAACCCATCATTCAGTGTTGTTAACACTAAGAAACTCAAACGATTTGAGTGTGCAACTTGAAATATAACAGTTAAACGTCATAAAAAATTCATACGCCTTTCCAAAATAAGTAGCATTTGACTATTAGCAAATGTTGTTTATTCAAACATTGGTACTCATAATGGAATAAGTATTTAACGAAGTTAAGTCCTGAATAATCTCCAATACCCAACCTTGTGGCCATAAGGCAGCATATGGTTTCTGTCTCTTGTATCAAAAGATGTGATGATCCCAAAAACTGCTGGACCTTCTATTAGGGCACATAGCCATATTTAAATCATCAAGAAAATGTCCAAGTTGTGGTGCTTCTTTAGTTATTGAAATTTGTTTAGTATTCCCAATATTAACCATCAAGCAACAGCAATCATTATTTGCACAGGCCTTTGTAACATATTTTTCTCAGCATCCACACACCAAAATCTACTGATATGCACACAGAAGCACAAAATCTACTTGATTACAAGTGAACAATAACAAGCACATATAAAAAAAAATCGAAGTAACATTTTTTTTCTCAGCATCCAAACAGAAGGACACATTGGAAGAAATGGGTTTTCTTTCTATGAGCATCAAACAAACATGACCCATCACAAAAATGGGTTTATTGTAAAGCTCAGAGACAGAGACAGAAAGGAGAAACCTGAATGAGTTCCATGAGAAAGTGAACGTCTTTAGCGTAAAGCTCAGCAGAAAGGTTCTTCACAGCCTGATGAAGATCCTCAGTGAGAGGATTGGGTTCTCCCCCAATGGAGAACTTGCTTCTCCTTATCTGCTCAATGTGTTCTCTGGGTGTCCCCATAATCGCTTCAACTACACAAAACTTGAACAGAACCCAGAAAAATATGAAGAAAACCCAGAAAAATGAAGAAAACAGAAACAAGAGCAAGAGAGTGAACAATAACTGTGAGGTGGTTTGTTTTGCTCTAGGCAGGTCAGTCACTGCCACTACCAACTTTTGACGCTCTTTCACATTTCTTACTCTCTATTTTTCTTCACTAACTTTACATTTGATCATCAAATTAAAATATGTAAGGGACTTTAAAAATAATAATTACATCATTTCCTACCCCACAAAATCTCTCAATTATAACCATGAAGTTTAATCGTTGGGTGTCTTATTAAAAACAAAATTATATGCAAAACAAAACTTTAAAATATCTCAAAACACATTTATAATTACATTATTGATTAATCTAAAACCAGTTGTGTCCTATAAAGTATTAGTGCTGTTAGAAAGTCTTGTCTTTACACGCCAGGTCTCTTCATCTATATTACTTTTGTTTGATTTACCTCTTTTGAAACGTGATTGATGGGACAATGCAAAACGAAACCTTCCCAACGAAGGCACATGAAGTTGGTTGTGTTTGTAATTATGTTACATCACTATTATCAAGAACAGTAAGTGAATTTCTGAGTATTAACATCTGTTGTAAGTAGACATTAGTTTTTTTTAAAGCCCCATTTCATTAAGCACGCTGCTCGGCATCAAATCGACTAGCCGGTAGAACAAATTCTCCACCTGAATCTCAAAACAAGGAAGGAGAGAACAAATTTTGGCCAGCGTCGCCATATTACAGCGTCCACCAACATAAACAACGGAAACATAATGACTACTAGAATATAGCATAATTTGGTAATCTTGTATGATGCCTTCAATCCTTCCCCAACGAGGAGACGGTCGGTCATGAATTCCTTGCACAATTCTGAGGCAATATGTTTTTATAATGACTGAATTCCAACATTTTCTTCGAGCCCAACAAATAGCCTCCCGAAATCTCATGGCCTTCGCTTTAATAGGTTGGAGAGATCCCATGAATTTCCTGCAAAACCCATATTATTTACTGACCATTAACATAATGATGTAGCGTACGTGACTATGAAGAACTATTTATCAAGATTCGTTGATTCGCAAGAATATCAAAGATGATAGATTTGAGGGAAATCTCGATTTTTTTTATTAAACTTCAAAAAACTAAATAACATAAACGTATAAGAGTGTTTAAATACCAAAAACCTAATTGCAGAAAATGAAATCTTAAACTTATTGGAAAAGTAAGCAAATTATTAAAATTGCAAAAACTGCGATTTTGACCCTCTAGATGATCTCCGATGACCCTCTAGATGACTCACACCGCCGTTTCCGCCCGAAAAACACTAGTCTTTTGTCCAAATCTGACACTTTCGCGATAACTCCGAGTGTTCTACCTTTTGCATGTCGACTTCCTCGACCGCACCGCATCATTATCTCATGGATGGAGAAGATTCGACCTCGAATATGGTCCCGCAGCATCCTCCTCAAAAGAAGAATCACCCCAGGATCCCATATCTTTGTAGCACTTCCTACCGAATTTTCAGTAGTATCAATTACTCCCACTTTGCTCGCAAGCTGGATTGTAAATGTGTAGTACTTCATCTCGGGTTTCATGTTGAATTTCTGGACTTTTCTTATCAAAGTACACGTCCCTTGATCGATTACCCAACCTTGGAATTCGAGCCTTCGATCGTTGATACATGATGTTGGTATCAGGTTCTCGTTGTTGATTAAGGCAACAATATACGTGTGAAGCTCCCAATAATTTTCGGCTATTCTTGCAAGACTTTCACCAAGCACATTGGTTGATGCACCACTTAACAACTCAAATTTCTCAATCCTGCCTTCATCGTACAAGCTCTCGATAGCCTCTAAAAACTGTTCCTAACTATTGTTGTATGAATCAGTTAAAAACAAGTATTTGACGCAACATAAAGTTTCATCCCTTGCTAACAGAGCATCACTTCCTCGAATGTTGCTCATGTTGACTCAATTGTGCTGCTATAATTTCAGCTTCCGCATCTGGTTCAACATAATCATCATAAATCGTAGCATATGTGTTGGCAAAATCATCATAAATTAGGGTCAAACATGTGAGAATGGCAGATTCAAATTCACAAGTCTCAGCAAAAAGGCCACGGTTAGCAGATTTAAGACTGTCATCGAATTGTGGAATGTCCACCTTGAAACCCTGTTCCCATCAATAGTTAGGGAGTTCGGGTGAGCGATTTCGGTAATTAGCGAAAGGATTCTCGTCTGTGACAGGCGCATCATCACGACGACGCAATTCATCCATTCTTCGCGTCAATAATTCAAACTGCCGCCTCAGATCGTCGTTCTCACGACGAATTTCAACGTATTCACGTCGTAACTCAAGATGATCATCATCAGCACCATGGGCTTGCGACTGTCTACGGGGCGACATACCTCAGGATTTACTGAATATGATACCAGCTGATGTAGCGTACGGGTCTAGGATGAACTCTTTTTTAAGATTCGTTAATTTGCAAGAATACCGAAAATAATAGATTTGAGGAAGAACTTGATTTTTTTTATTAAACTTCAAAAACTAAATAATATAAACGTATAATAGTGCTTAAATAGCCAAAACCCGATTGCAGAAAAGTAAATCCTAAACGTATTGAAAAAGTAAACGAATTATTAAAAATGAAAAAACTGCCTGAAACTTAAGAAACTGCAATCTTGACCCTCTAGATGATCTCCGATGGCCGAAATCTGTTGTACCAGATGGCATAGCCATAATTTTGACTCAGACCGTCGATTCTACCCGAAAACACTAGTCTTTTGTCCAAATCTGACACTTTCGCGATAAACTCCGAGTGTTATATCTTCTGTATACCGACTTCCTCGACTGCACCGCATCACATAATCTTTTTATCAACTAATGTTTGAAAGGATATGAAGTATTTGATTATTTTAAAAAAAAAATATAATCTTAATATACTTAAATACCATCGCATTGAAAATAATTTTTATGTTGATAATTACCCTGTCATGAAAATATTTTTAAAAAAATTGTTCTCTATCATTTGGCGACAGGGACTCATCGCTCCATTCTTAACTATAGCTTGATGATAATTATTTTAACAAAAATTCACAATTTTTTTTTATATATATTTTACTTTTCTAGATTATAATATCAAGGGATGGAATATATGACAAACCACTCTTGATTTGCAAATCTACGAATTAATTACCATAGCGCCTTGGTTTTTATCCCTAGGATTTTTTATTCTTGGAACAATCATAGGTTTGGCGATGATATTGTTCTGGAAATATTATTTTGTGCATCACTACTCTGTATTTTGTTAAACATCATTATGAGGTTTGGGATGGAAATGAAAAGAAACACAGTACCCTTACAAATAATGAAATGAGACCATCCCCGCACAAAATGATCCAATACAATATCTGAAACATGAACTCCTACTTAATGCGACACTACATTAGTTACCATGTATGTATAACTCAACTGTGTACTACATAGCTCAACTCCATTAATTAATCTAACAAATTAACACTTTCTTCAATCACAATCCCTTCCATTTCAAATTGAAAACTTCAGTCCAGTACAAACCAAAACTTGCAAATTACAGTTAATGCCATGTGTACTTAAAAAAAACAAAAATTCACGAAACCAACTCTGAATCGTTGATTAACACATCCAACGCCTTTCATTTAATTCACAAATTAACATTCAATATTCCATTGATTACACTTCTGATATGAATATATATATAGGGATGCAATCCAATACAAACTCGGGTGAAGGTGGTGTTGGGCCTATATTAAATAAGTGGAGGCCCAAAACTCATGTAGTTAGTATCCTATATGGAAAAGGAAACCCTAATTGCTTGCCTATAAATAGGAGGCAATAGAGAGAAGGAAGAAAGAACAATTCAAGAGAGAAATAGAGTGAAATTCGTGCAGAATTTTCTGCTACTTTCTAGGCCGACCAGCAAGGTTCTCGAGTCCGATCGGAGGTCGATCCACCGTTGGATCGTGCTGATTTTTGGACAGCGTGTTCGGAAGACGTGGTACTACGTTCTGACCGTTGGAATTTGCGTTTGGAGGTCCGAGTGATTTGATACGATTTTTTGATCGTGCGCCATCGATTCGGTGAAGTTTCTCTACTCTTTCTTGTAATTGTGGTTTAAGCCAAGATTGGTTAATCTTGAGATATTGTGATCCTCTAATTGTATTTAGAGAGAACTCGTTGTACCCATTATATTGATAGTGGAGATTAAGCGGCCTCGAGGGTCCCGTGGTTTTTTCTCTCTCGCCTTGAGGAGGTTTTCCACGCTAAAATTGTGCGTGCCTATTGCGTGTTCTTGTTTGCTATATTTGTTAGCTTACTTGATTCGCTCTGCTTGATAGATTCCTACGAGATTTGCACAGGTGGGGAGAATTATTTAATTCCGCTGCATCTAATTATTCTATTAGATTCGTTTTTCTCCCAACAAAGTGGTATCAGAGGGAAGGTTATTTAATCGGTATCCTGTGTTAAATAATGGAAGCTAATACAAGCAGAATGGTTAGTCTGAATGGTTCAAATTATCATGTCTGGAAAGGGAAGATGGAAGATCTTCTTTATGTGAAGGATTATTATCTGCCGGTTTTCAGTGAAGCCAAGCCTGAAAACAAATCTGATGGTGAATGGAATTTATTGCATCGTCAAGTATGTGGCTATATTAGACAGTGGGTGGATGATAACGTTTTGAATCATGTCAGTGGAGAGACACATGCACGCAGTTTATGGAGCAAGCTTGAGCAGTTATATGCTCGAAAGACTAGTAATAATAAGTTGTTCTTGATAAAGCAAATGATGAGTTTGAAGTATCATGATGGGGCACCGTTGACAGATCATCTTAATGCTTTTCAAGGAATTATTAATCAGCTTGCAGGAATGGGTATCAAGTTCGATGATGAGGTGCAGGGTTTGTGGCTTCTGGGTACATTACCGGACTCGTGGGAGACGTTCAGGACGTCCTTATCTAACTCAGCTCCAGATGGTGTTATCACCATGGATTTGGCTAAGGGGAGTGCTCTGAATGAAGAGATGAGAAGAAAGTCACAAGGTTCCTCTTCGCACTCAGAAGTCTTAGTGACAGAACAAAGAGGAAGGAGCAAAAGCAGAGGTCCAAAGGGTAGAGACAGAAGCAAGAGTAAGAATAGGTATACCAATGCAGAGTGCTATCACTGTGGTCTAAAGGGGCATATTAAAAAGTATTGCCGAAAGCTCAAGAGAGACAACCAACATGACAAAGAGAAAGAAAAGAAGGCAAGTCATGACGATGATGTTGCCACTATTACTGAAGAGTTTCTTCTCTTGTGTGATGAAGAAGATGTTAACTTGGCTTGTGATGAGACCAGTTGGGTAGTAGATAGCGGTGCCTCCATTCATGCTACAAGTCGAAAGGATCTCTTTTCATCTTATACATCTGGTGATTATGGCAATGTTAAGATGGGAAATCGAGGCATGTCAAAAGCTATTGGCATAGGAGACGTGCGATTGGAGACGAAAAACGGTACAATTCTTATTCTGAAAAATGTTAAGCATATTCCTGACATTCGTTTGAATTTGATATCAGTAGGCAAGCTAGATGATGAAGGTTTTCATCATACCTTTGGTGGTGGTTCATGGAAGCTCACTAAAGGTGTTATGGTCGTGGCTAGAGGTGAAAAGTGTGCTTCGTTGTACGTGACACAAGGTAGAGTTTATGGTGGCATTATTAATGCAGTCGAGAAAGAGAGTACAACTGAATTGTGGCACAAAAGACTTAGTCACATGAGCGAGAATGGAATGATGGTTTTGGGAAAAAAGAACCTCTTACCGAGAATGAAAGGTGAACCGTTAGAGAAGTGCGAGCATTGCTTGGCCGGCAAGCAAACTAGAGTATCTTTCAAATCATCCCCTCCCTCGAGAAAGCCAGAGATGCTGGACTTAGTATACTCTGATGTTTGTGGTCCTATGAAATCCAAGACGCTTGGAGGTGGTCTCTATTTTGTGACTTTTATAGATGATCATTCAAGGAAAGTGTGGGCCTATATCTTGAAGACTAAAGATCAAGTGTGTGGTGTCTTCAAGCAGTTTCATACCCTAGTTGAGAGACAGACTGGGAAGAAGTTAAAGTGCATGCGAACCGATAATGGAGGTGAGTATTGTGGTTCTTTTGATGATTATTGCAAGGATCAAGGCATTCGACATCAAAGGACGCCTCCAAAGACGCCTCAGCTAAATGGGTTAGCTGAGAGGATGAATAGAACGTTTATTGAAAGGACGAGATGTTTACTTTCACAAGCAGGGTTACCAAGATGCTTTTGGGGTGAGGCTTTGAATACAGTGGTTCATGTCTTGAATCTCACACCGTGTGTGCCTCTTGAGTTTGATGTTCCAAATGGAGTTTGGACAGGTAAAGATGTCTCCTACAACCACTTAAAGGTATTTGGATGCAAGGCATTTGTGCATATTCCAAAGGATGAAAGATCTAAGCTTGATATGAAGACTAGACCGTGCATATTCATCGGTTATGGCGAGGATGAGTTTGGGTACAGATTTTATGATCCGGTGCAGAAGAAACTTATCAGAAGCCGCGATGTGGTATTTATGGAGAATCAGGACATCAAAGATATTGCGAAGTTTGAAGAAAGTGCTCCGCAATTTATAACTGACTTGATTGATTTTGATATAATTCCTCCTACAGTTGTGCCAAGTCAAGTTGAAGATGAAGTTCGTGATGACCAACAGGGTGCAGGTGATGTTGATGCTCCTACAGAGGTAGAGATGGATAATAAAGTTCATGAGCAGTTGCCAGTACCAGATGTTCCACCAGTTGTTCCACTCAGAAGATCTTCTAGAGATCGACAACCGTCTACAAGGTACTCAGCTGATGAGTATGTGTTAGTATCTGACGGGGGAGAACCCGAAAATTACAGTGAAGCTCTTGAAGATGAGAACAAGAAGGAGTGGGTTGAAGCCATGCAAGATGAGATGAAATCATTGCATGAGAATCATACTTATGAGTTGGTGAAGTTGCCGAAAGGCAAAAGAGCTTTGAAGAACAAGTGGGTTTACAGAGTGAAGCAAGAAGAAAATACTTCACGTCCCCGTTACAAAGCTAGATTGGTCGTCAAGGGTTTCAGCCAGAGGAAAGGTATTGACTTTGATGAAATATTTTCTCCTGTTGTTAAGATGTCATCCATTCGGGTGGTTCTTGGTTTAGCAGCTAGTCTTGATTTGGAGGTTGAGCAGATGGATGTGAAGACTGCATTTCTCCATGGTGACTTAGATAAGGAGATATATATGGAGCAGCCAGAGGGTTTCAAAGTAAAGGAAAAAGAGGACTATGTGTGCAAGCTTCAGAAAAGCTTGTATGGTTTGAAGCAAGCACCAAGGCAGTGGTACAAGAAGTTTGAGTCAGTCATGGGTGAGCAAGGCTACCAAAAGACGAAATCTGACCACTGTGTTTTTGTGCAGAAATTCTCTGATGATGATTTTATCATACTATTGCTATATGTTGATGATATGCTGATTGTTGGCAAGAATGTCTCCAGAGTTGAGAGATTGAAGAAACAGTTGAGTCAGGTTTTTTTCAATGAAGGACTTGGGTCCTGCGAAGACTATTCTTGGCATCCGAATTATTCGCGATAGAGTTGCGAAGAAGTTGCATATGTCACAAGAGCGATATATTGAAAAGGTGTTGCAAAGGTTCAATATGGACAAGGCTAAAGTGGTGAGCTCTCCTCTTGCTACTCACTTTAAGCTAAGCACACGACAGAGCCCTTCTACGGAGAAGGAGATGGACGACATGGATAGAGTTCCGTATGCCTCAGCAGTAGGAAGTTTGATGTACGCAATGGTGTGTACAAGGCCTGACATAGCTCATGCAGTTGGTGTTGTGAGCCGTTTTCTGTCAAATCCGGGTAGAGAGCATTGGGATGCAGTCAAATGGATTATGAGATATCTCCGAGGTACCTCTAATTACAGACTTACTTTTGGAAGTGGAGAACCAGTGCTGGTCAGCTACTCTGATTCAGATATGGCAGGAGATGTTGATAGCAGAAAATCCACCTCAGGCTATTTAATGACATTCGCAGGTGGAGCAGTTTCTTGGCAGTCAAGGCTACAAAAGTGTGTTGCACTTTCTTCTACGGAAGCTGAATATATTGCAACAACTGAAGCATGTAAAGAGTTGTTGTGGATGAAGAGATTCATAGGGGAGCTCGGTTTCAAGCAGCAGCGCTATGTGGTTTACTGTGATAACCAAAGCGCGATTCACTTGAGTAAGAATTCTACGTTTCATGCAAAGTCGAAACATATTGATGTGAGATACCATTGGCTCAGAGATGCACTTGAAGACAAGTTGTTTGAGATTGAGAAAATCCACACAGATGATAATGGTTCCGATATGTTCACGAAGGCCTTACCAAGGGAGAAGCTTGATGTTTGTCGTAAGATCGCCGGGATGGCGATGCCCTCCACTTAGTTGAATAAGGGGGAGATTTGTTGGGCCTATATTAAATAAGTGGAGGCCCAAAACCCATGTAGTTAGTATCCTATATGGAAAAGGAAACCCTAATTGCTTGCCTATAAATAGGAGGCAATAGAGAGAAGGAAGAAAGAACAATTCAAGAGAGAAATAGAGTGAAATTCGTGCAGAATTTTCTGCTACTTTCTAGGCCGACCAGCAAGGTTCTCGAGTCCGATCGGAGGTCGATCCACCGTTGGATCGTGCTGATTTTTGGACAGCGTGTTCGGAAGACGTGGTACTACGTTCTGACCGTTGGAATTTGCGTTTGGAGGTCCGAGTGATTTGATACGATTTTTTGATCGTGCGCCATCGATTCGGTGAAGTTTCTCTACTCTTTCTTGTAATTGTGGTTTAAGCCAAGATTGGTTAATCTTGAGATATTGTGATCCTCTAATTGTATTTAGAAAGAACTCGTTGTACCCATTATATTGATAGTGGAGATTAAGCGGCCTCGAGGGTCCCGTGGTTTTTTCTCTCTCGCCTTGAGGAGGTTTTCCACGCTAAAATTGTGCGTGCCTATTGCGTGTTCTTGTTTGCTATATTTGTTAGCTTACTTGATTCGCTCTGCTTGATAGATTCCTACGAGATTTGCACAGGTGGGGAGAATTATTTAATTCCGCTACATCTAATTATTCTATTAGATTCGTTTTTCTCCCAACAGGTGGTTTATGTTTGCACAAAATTCACTTATGTTACATGTCATAGTCCAACAAAATTGGCTCCTTATTGAATGTGCTACTTACAAATTTGTAAGAAGAAAATCCATTGCGAGAAGTCAAAGTGTCCCATCTATCTCACTCAAATCTTAATTATGCGCAAATCGATGACACTCAGATTATAATATAAAATGTATTGTTGAAAACCAAAGTAGGAAATGGAGGTTTGGATTTAAATTTCCGAAAAATTGAATATTATTATGATATATTATGTGCTATTATTATGCTTGCATGGAGGTACATATGTAACGGTTTACATACACTTAATTATTGTTTTAAGCTTGACAAGTTTTTGATGCGATACGGTCGAAGAAATCGGTATGCAGAAGGTACAACACCTGAAGTTATCGCGAAATTGTCTGATTAGGACAAAAGACTAGTGTTTTCCGGGCAGAAACGACGGTCTGAGTCTTGGAGGGTCAAAACCGCGTTTTATAAGTTTCGGACAGTTTTTTTTTATAATTTTTAATAGTTGTTTCCTTTCTTTTCCTTTTTTCTTTTCTAGCATTTTTTCCTTTTTTTCCTTTCTAGCGATTTACGGTTTTCCTTTTTTGCAATTTGTGTTTCATTATTTAAGCACTCTCATACGGTCTTTGATATTCAGTTATTTTTGATGAATTAATAAAATTCGAGGTTTTCTTCTATATCTATCATCTTCGGTATTCTTCGAAATCAACGAACTTGATAAATAATTCTTCTTAGCCACGTACGCTTCATCAATCTTCTAAAATTCTTATTTATGATTTTTTTTACAAAATTACACTTATAATTTTACCTACATTTGTAATAATTAGATGTATTAGGGTGTAAAAGAAAAATTAAGTGACCTCACAAATTAAAAAAATATATATGTACTTAAGTGTAAAAATAGTGTGTATTTAAATGAACTTATCCCTTGTTATAAATATAACAAGGATATTATTATATTTTTGTAAGGGGGGATTGAATTCTTTTTTTCGTGCATAAGCATGATTAAAAGAATCTACATTGTGAAAATTAAGCAATTAAATAGTGGTGTGAAATAGAATGATATAAGAAACAGCAATATCTGAAATCACCAATTAATCACACCTAAGACATCTTAATGGAAGTAGTTTGTTGAAAGATTTGTTGGACATGAGCAAATTGCTAATTAATGAATTATCAACCAGTGCCTTGATTGTCTATTAAATTTTAAATGTTTGCCAATATTCACTGAATTATAATACTTATTAATAATAAATAATATTTATTAAAAATATTTATCAAAAAAAATTAATTTTTATTATTATTTAATAATAATTATTGTTATTAATAATTATTTCATAAAAGATAAAAGTAATTCAATTTTATTATTGATTATTAATAATAAAAACAAAAAAGTAAATTAATTATTAATTATTAAAATAATACTAATTATTAAAAAATAATACTGATTATCAATAATAATACTAATTATTAATAATATATTAAACTTTCGAATAACATAACTCTCTCATACGAGTTTCGTTTTGGGCTCATATTATATTAAATCGTAGAAAATCGGAAGACAACAACTTTAAAGAAAGAATTTTTTATCTATATATTATGAATAATTTATTTACTCTTACTTGATAAATAATTATTACAAAAAAATATTAATAATATATATAATTAATTATTTATAACGGTTTTTTTGTATTTCGCTCTAACACCATTAAATTTTGGACAATTTTTTTTAAGACTGTAAGAAATTTGTTGTCATTGGATGGAATTTTGGAAAAAAACTTCTTCCTTCAAAGTTGTTGATCTTCGGATTCTCTTCGACTTTATATACTATAAGCCCGAAACGGATATCGTATGAGAGGGTTATGTCATTCAAAAGTTTTAATATATTATTAATAATTAAATATATTATTAATCAATAATATTATTTTAATTATTAATCTTTAAAATATTATTCACTATTAATAAAAAAATTATTTCTTCAAAGTTGTTGTTCTTTCGATTCTCTTCGATTTGATATATAATAAGCGAAACAGATTTCGAGAGAGTTCTGTCATTCAAAAGTTTTAATATATTATTAATATTATTATTGATAATTAATATTATTTTAATCATTAACAATTAATTTACTTTTACTTATATATTAAAAATAAATAATGAAATTGATTTACTTTTGATTTTTATTAAATAATTATTAATAATAATTATTATTAAATAATAATGATAATAAATAATAAAAAATTATTTATTATTAATAAGTATTATAATTTGATAAATTATGAATAATTTTGGTGAATAATAGCAAGCATTTGAAATTTGATAGACAGTTAAGGGCATTTTAATCTTTTTACACTCAAAAGTAACGGGAACTTAATCATTTTGACTAATCTGACAATAAAACAAAACTAGCTAACCTTAAGACATAACTTTTAAGTTAGCTGTATCCCGCTACAAAACGTGTAAAACTAACTTTACATTTGTGACATTTACCCAAATAAAAAATAAATGAGTGAATAATGTATAAGAAAAAATATCCGACTATATATTCTAGTTGAATAAATAAGATATGAATGAAAAATTAAATATCATCTTATAAAAGTGTAATAAAAACAGTAATGACTTCAGGATAGAGTCGGTGGGCATGGCTTCGACCTATATCTACTTGTCAACAAATCATAATATTTGTAAAATAATATTATAATAGCGAGCTCCAATTTCGGTTTGGTAGAAGATTCAACTAAAGGCAATCAGCTCAAATCAGTGTGATTCTTTAAAGGCAGTAATATTATTTGTTTTTATGTAAACTTTTCGAGTATTACTTAAGTTCGATTTCACTTGTTCGTTGTATTATGTAACACACTTGTCTATATGAGGACAAGAAAACCAGATTATGAGATTTTTGCCATAATCAATTTCATTGGATTTAAAATTTTAAAGTTAATTTCAATTGATTATACTTATTTTGTTATGTATGCCGAGTTTATTTATAAAAATATGACGAATATAAATAATATTGTTATTATAATGATTGTTGACTTATTTTTTAGTCAAGAAAGATGTCGAGCGTATGATCAGGAAAGATGTCAATTTGAAGGTTGCATCATCTTTCTCTACATCTTGTAAGTCGAATCATTATTTAGTTTCCTTAAATAAGAAGATATTCGGCGATTGTGAATCTAGAAGATTTTCAGATATGTACAAGACTTTTGGGAAGTCTTGAATATGTAATGATACTGGAAAGCTGCATGCCATGATAGAGATTCTGCAAATATATTTGGCGAAAGGATTTGGGAAACCAAGATATCTAGGATTAAAGAAACCATAATGCATTCTGGTAGTCATTTTGGAAGCTGCTATAAAAGCCAAGACTCTACCCGTAGCAGCGTTGGTTCTTTTGAGAGAATATACAGAGTTGTGAGACGTGAAGGATTGGCGGGTTGAGAGGTTGTGTATACTTCGAAAGACATTGTGTATCACTACCAAAATCGAAAGATCGAGTGTGAGTGATTGTGTTTTCTATATGGATGCGTGATTGAAGATTCAAACGCAACAATAAATAACGACTTGTGACATCCGAGTAAGAAGAGTGCTCATAGAGTGGAACCAAGACGGGGTCTTGGATTCAGGGAAGTCCCTGATATAGGTTTGCACTTGTAATAGTAACATAGTGTACTGATTTGTGTGATGATCACCGATACTTGTATGTTATGACTTATTACTTTATAGTGAAACATTTCCATTGGTAAAATGTCCCCATGCGTAGGTGAGTTAGCACCGAACTGGGTAAACAATATGTGTGTCGTTATTTTACTGTTTTTTGGTGTTTTGTTATTATTCGCATCTGCTCTAGTTGTTAAGAACATTTTCTCAACACTATTCTTGACATTTTGTCTCATAAAAAAAATCAAAATTTCAAACATCTTTTGTTCGATTATAGTTTACATATAATCAAAATAAACTTGAATATTTGGAAAAAGTCAGAATTGAAATTATGGCAATAAACAAGAATATCAGAATTTACAATAACCTTCACATACAAAGAAGATAATTTTTAATGAGAAACTCTATAATACAATTATCAAGTCAGTTCAAAAACACTTTGGTCCGATGATAAGATTCAAGAATGAATATATAGAAGATGATTCTTGATTGAAATATTCATATAAATTGAATAAACTCCTATTATCAACTTGTGTTCCATTAATAATTCTCAAGTGAAAAATATTGCACAAGAACAGAAATTGATGATTAAGAATAAATTGAATAAGCCATATATCTTCTTTCTATTCTGGTCATAATCATGAAGCAAAAATGAAATGTAAATCTTATTTTACTTTAGTATTGAACTCATTCCAAGTCAAAGATCCATATATAGCAGATTACAGATCAGCTTCACAAGAGTAAATCATCAGAAACAATGAATTAGGAGGAGGCAAATTACCAAAAGCTTGTTTTTTGGATTATGTGAGTCTGGATCAAGTTTTTCTTTAATATGGTGGATTTTCTATGACCAGTAATGAAGTTGAGGCTAAAATTGTAGCTTCATCAATTGGGCCTCCACCCCCTTTTCAGCCCATTTTAGCTCCCCAAGCATCAGATGGCCCTTTCAATACATGGGCCTGGTTTCAAGCATGGGCCCTTCCCCTCCAAGCTCATTTGCAAATAATTTAAATTCAAAAAAGTTTTTTGCTGTTTCTTTCCACTTAAAGGAGATCAAGATCAACCTCAAGCCCAAGAATTAATTTTTTCAAAAGAGATAATTTGAAGAAGTACCCCTAAAATGGAACAAATCTCACAAAACACCCTTAAAAGTATTTATTTCAGAGAAAACACTTTTAATTTGGTAATTTATCTCACTTTCTACTTTTCGTTAACTTATGTTACTATCTATTAAAAATTGATTATAAAAAGACTAAAATGCACATGTATGTGTTTTAAAATTTCAAATTATACCCTTCAGAATCTTCTCTCTGGTGCCGGAGCTGAGGTGTTCTCTCATTTGCAACTTCGAAGACGCCGAAACTCCGGTGAGCATTAAAACACGTCATGTACTTCAAGTAAGCATCAAAAACCACCATGAACTCAATTCCCCCAAAATAACGTAGTATGCTAAAGATTTTAAGCTATAAACCATTTGCATGCTATGAGAACTTGATAATGGTGAGATGGGCGAGTGAGTGAAAGACATCGGTGTAACAAATACATCTTCAAACTCCTCTATTTCAGTCCAGAATTTTGATCAAGATTTTTTTTATACTTGATTATCTCTTTTTGAAAAAGAATAATTTCAGGAAGCACCCCCTAAAATGGAACAAATCTCACATCACCCTTAAAATTATTTTTTTTAGAGAGACCCCCTAAATTGTCAATTTATCTCACTTTCTATTTTTCGTTAACTTTTGTTAGTATCTGTTAAAAATTGATTATAAAAAACTAAAATGCCCATGTATGTATTTTAAAATTTCAAATTATACCCTTTTAACCCTCTCACTCCTTATCCTCTCTTCTCTCTCCTCCTCCACCGCTTTCTCTCTCCTTTGCCAACCCCTCACAAAACCCACGACCTAGAGACCCCAGCCATGTCTTCTACGTCCTCGAACTGTTGAAGTTCTTGTCGCTGATAGTGGAATGTTGTTGTGCTTGATAAGAAAAATAATTTTAAAGGTGTTATGTGACATTTGTTCTATTTTAAGGAGTGCTTTCTGAAATTATTTCTTTTCAAAAAGAGATAATCAAGTATAAAAAAAATCTTGGTCAAAACTCTAGACCAAAATAAAGTAATTTGAAGACGTGTTTTTTACACCGATGTCTTTCACTCACCCGCCCGTCTCACCATTATTAAGTTCTCATAGCAGGCAAATGGTTTATAGCTTAAAATCTTTAGCATACTGCCTTATGTATCCTCAATTTTTTGCTATTTGTATTGTAACATTTCTAGCTCTATCAATACAATTTATGCGGAGCAAAAAAATTAATTTCCAAAGATGTTGACTTCTATAATGGAACTAATGCATGTTTTTTTTATTTCTTATGAATTACTTTGTTGTATTGATTCATGTTCCTGCTTTTGATGCTAACAAGGAAACAAACCCATTTTACTCACTCTCACTTTCTGTTTGGATGCTGAGAAATAGTTTGGCATGCTTTTTTGGTGATTAATTTGTGGTAAAAAGAATCTTTACCATATCATAAAAAAGGGAGTAAAAAGTGGTTTACATAGAACCATTAATTAAACTGAGGCAGCTTGTTGAAACATGGATATGATCTACTTGCTTGAATCACAAGGCACCAAATCATCCTCTGGTTTCGTCATGTTCTTTATTAATTATGAATTTAAATATTTAATTGTTTTTTATCAGTAATATGGCAAACCTCAAAATTTGAACCAGCAATCTCATGCTTACGCATTTTCCTATAAAGGTGCAAGAAAATTAAGTTGATCTTTGAGGAAGAGGATTGTGTTTGAAGTGAGAATGAATATACATATAATAGAATACAACCTTTGATGACACAAAACATTTCCTAATGATGTGCTACCAAAGCTTTCATCCCTTCATTGTTCAGCAGGCTGTCGATGGCTTGCGTTACAGCACGACGACAGATTCAATCTTCTCCTCTTCACAGCCTCCATGAATCTTCTTCCCTTCCCTCCACTCTTCGTCTCACTCGCATCCGAAACCTAAAACCACCATCAATTCACCAATGTACAGAAAGTCTCTTCTATAGCTAGGACAACATATATATGTGCATGTACATAGGAGCGTATTTCAGTGAAAATCACAAGAGGCGTGAGAACTATGAGAACCAATATGGATGTCATATGGTAAGAGGCCTGGTTCCATACCATAACTTAGATTAGAAAGTGTTACTCTATCGGGGGAGTGGTGTAACGAGGGAAATAAAAAAAAAAATCCACGCTAGCTCAGCACGCACGCAACACATGGCGTGCTCCCAGTAGTTCTCACCTGATTACGCCTCTACATACATATATTTAATTTATAAGTAAAACGATATGTACTTCGTTAGAACTCGTCTTTTCAGCGCTCATGTCTTCATCGGATGATATTTTGTCCGCGTCAACGTCCTTGACTGCACGCATGCAACAATCTTTAGTTGGGTTAACAATAAATTATGGGAATATAGCAAAGAATGACATTTTCATTATCTTTAGTTATGTGTTGATATAAACTTTTTGCCTGAAAAAACTAAATTTCTAGTACGTGTAACATCATCTTGCAAAAGTGTCGTATTATAAAATAATTTTCAACATTTTTTCATATGTTTTTATCAGCTATAAAACAAAAAATCTAACCATTGTCTTTATCATCATCATCATCCTCGTCCGAAGGGATTGACTCGGGTAGATATATTCGGAAACTAGGAGATCCAGATTTGCCGATCCATATATCTTCTTCATCAATCCCTTTGTTCTTATCTTCCTCCTCCTCCTCCTCTTCCATCTCTTTCGTTTTCGGGGCTTCCTTGACAAGTGCCTCGTCTTTAAAGGACACCCTCTTTAAAGGAGCTATGGAACCCACATTTTGCTCTGTCTCTTGACCCTTAAAGCCATGATCATCTCTGTACATTTCCCTCTCGAGGTGCGGCGCCACTGTCACCTTCACGGTAGCTCTCTCCGGCGATGGCATAGCCTCAGAAGAAGTTGACTTGACATCATCTTCTTGCAATTGTTCTAATGGTTCAAGACCATCTTCTCTGAGTAGAGTTTTCTGGGAGAGGTTGGGTTGTCTTAAGGAGCCACTTCTGCATATTCTTATGAAACCTTCGAGGTTGGGGCGAGGCAGGGCTTGTATTCGTCGGCTGAGCCTGGATTGGCCGCAGCCCATTAAAGTTGAAAGGTCTGTTCAGAGGGAGAGAGAGGATTTGGATAAGAACATGCACAATCTGGGAGCTCTGGATTTCGGAGATGAATGAGGTACAATGTGGTTTCTTTTTATTGACTTGGTACAGTCTGATTTGGTTTTTTTAAGGTTGTTGTGTTAGCTGTTTGTTATTGCATTGCTTCTGGTTACAATTCTATTTCAACCTGGCTATACACAGTTGTGCTTTTTTCCCATTTTAGCCTGTGGCAAGATTGGTTTTCTTTTTTTGATAAGCTGTGGCAAGATTGGTTATTGCCTCTTTTTAGTGATATTTTGTTGTCTCATGCTGTCATGAATTTTCTGGATTTTTTTGGTGCACCAGAGTGAGAGAATACACATTATGTGTATCATGGTGGAAATAGTTAATATGAACTAAGTTGGGACATTATGATAAGATTCAGTTTATTTTAGTGGCAAGTTTGAGAGTTTGTTGGGAAGAATCGGGCCTTACCAAGAAGAAGCACATGATCATACTTGCCTACCTGATCGATCTACCATGAGATCTACTGGTCTGCTAGATCGATGAGATCCGTGCAAACTTGACTGTAATACCAGTTGTTGGGGATAACCGGGTCTCACCAAAGAGGAGACAACCAAAAGGAAAGTCAATATACATATTAAAATTCACATCTGACTCGCAAGACTAGTCTCTCGCTTTGTTTCTTTGGGCTACTTTATTAAAATATTTCTCTTTGTTGTTGATAAAAAGAAAAGATCTTCCCGCCTCAGATTCGAATCAAATGGAGTCATAGTAAGAAGAAGAAAACACCAGTGTCCATGTCCATATAACCAGCAAATTAACAAAGCTAACCAGCAGTTGACTTTTGCCTAGTTGCTTCTATAAAAACCTGAATAGCAGAAAAAGAAAAGGGCATGTTTAACTTTACCCAGTGTTCTCTTCTTGCTCATGTTCCTTCAATTGTCTATGGAGTAGGTTCTGATTGTTACAGAACAAAAAGTGCAGAAAACAATTAAAAAGAGAAAAAAAACATCATTGGTATTGATTCTTTTCAGGAATTATTCTGAGAAAGGAGGTGGAAGTGAACCCCATGTGCACATTCTCAACTTGGTGCTCTTCCCAAAAGGAATTTTCTTTAAACAAAGTTGATACAAGCTTTGCTTCTTTTCCTTTCATCTCCTCTCCCTCTTATCATCATCTTCAAAAAATATCAATTGCCTTTTAGTCAGATTCTTCAAGGCAACAAGTCATAGCATTGGTTCTGTTCTTCATTATCTGCTCCACTTGAAGACACTTCAGTGATGTCACTGCAGCACGAGGACGACGAACACGAAGAAGAAGATGGAGAGGCAGGAATGTGACTGCTCTTCACAATGTGTTCATGATTTTTCAAACTCTTCTTTAAAAATACGCGACAAATGACCCAACTATCCATTTGGATCATAGAACAATCCTGCACATGTATACAAAAACAAACATGTCACAAAATGATGACCCATAAGCTACAAGTACTGCAAGAACTGATTCTGCACTGACCTTGATTGAGTTGTTTGCGCGTAGACGATATTCGTGCATGACCCAATTGGTTCTTGATCCATTCTGAGGCTTGCCTGTGTAGAAAACCAGTGTCTTCTTCATCCCAATGGCAATATGGTAATTCCTGCTCAAAGGTCCAATCTTTTTGTCTGAACCAGTTGCTCTCCAATACCCAGAAGCAGTTGCTCTGTTGGCTCTGTTCCCATTCATGTACTTCACTTCCTTGCTGCTGAAAAAGTACCTTTCTTGCTCCATTTCACCTGAAAACACAAGCAACCCATTTCTCAGAACAACCAAATTTGGCTAATCAAGTGATCACATTCTTAATCAACAAGTGTTACTGACCTGGCAAGTCCCAAGGATCATATCTGCAGACATTGATCTCTGGAATGATGGAGGCGGGCAATGGACACGAGAGGACCTTTCGCTTCAAGTACTGAAACACGAGCTCTTCGTCTGTCGGCTGAAACCTGAAACCAGGAGGTAGTCTGATTGCTCCATCCTTAACAAAGTTGAATTTTTCTATGCTCATGGTTTTGGCAATCTGATGACCTGAACTGAACAATGTGTGTGTGTGTGTGTGTCAAACTCAGATAAGGTGAAGAGCAGTGAGCAATGTTAAGGTTGCTTTTATAGCTGGAGAAGAAGAGAGGGTTTGACATATAATTGAAATAAATATATAAAAGCTTTTGATAAAGACTAAAGTTGGAAGCAAATTTTCCTTTATGCTGTAATCTTTTTTATACTTCATTTATTTACTTCCTTTTCCATATTCTGCAGAATAGAATTCTGTTGTGTTTGCTTCAAATTGAAGGCTGGTTTGTGAAATTAAGATAACTTTGAGATGTGTTAATTACAAACAACCATTTAATACATTATTATTGAAGTCGGATCAAATTCTGAATATAAAGTTGACGGAGAGAACGGTAAATAAAAAAGCGACTGAATTTCTATATTGTACTAAAATTCGATCTCATAAAAAACAGAGTAAATAGATGAATGTCTTCAATATATTTATAGAACAATAAAAAGATCCGTAACTTTTTGACGCATAATGACTCCGATGATGTTGTCACTTGTCATATTCTTTTTCGGCCAAATTCAAATTCAAGCTGGTGAGACTTTGGTGACATATATTATTACCAAAAGCCAATGTTTCTAAATGAAATGCTGAGTCAAGTCTATGGAGCAGAAACATATAAATTAAAATGGCTTTAGGCTTATTTTTCTAATTCAAATTGGCTTATGCTTCTGGTTTTCTTCATTTCATTGCTCTTTAATGTAAGTTGGGTTTGAGCTTTAGCTTTTTCTTCAGAGCCGCTTCCTTTGAATTATGAAATCGATGACACATAAACGCACTTGTCCATCTCAAAGCTCCACACATGCCATTGTTTTTTTCAGACAAAAAATTACTGTTTTTGCTTCTTCCTTATGTACTTGTGTTTGTTTTGAATTTTGATTAGGTTGGACAACATAATAGTCCCCAAAATCATAAAAATGTATCAAATTAGTCATTTAACAACAATAGTTGACACGAGGGCTTAAAATAATCATCAACCTGTGATACAATTTACATTTTTTGAGTGTGAAATGAATTCTGATAAAAACTATTATCCTTTTGTATTAAATTTACTGATTAAAAGTGATGCTTTTTTTGGCAAAAAAGCAAAATCTTGAGAAGGAAGCAAAAGAAATAATCCATGTGTGGTTGTGATGGGGATAGGTGCTTTTCTTGAGCATGAAGATGTTGGTTATTCCTTTTCCATGCATTGTTCATATTTAGATCCGCCTCAATATATATGCCATCGTAATTCTAATTTTGCATGGTACCAATCGTTTGCTTGAGAAGACAGCAACATGTGTTGTGTCTTCTTTTGATTTTTTGTTTTCGATTAATTTAATGTTTGTTTTGTGTGTCAAACATGGTCTCGTTACTCGTTAGTCTATACCCTAATCACATCATTTTGACTTATATGGATCATCCATCTTGAAATAATTCATCTCTCGCCCAATGCCAACTCTTTGCTTAACTATGAAACTCAAAAGGCATTACATGACTTTTATATGGTTGTTAAGGTTGATCCAGTGGTCAAGTCAAGTGAACACTTATTTCTTAAGGAGTGGGGTTCAATTCCAATATAAAAGATGTAGCAATATTGTGACAATGAGTCACTCTTTTTGGGTGATTGCATATAACTTAATAAATATGTCTAATTAGATATCATGTCTAACTTTTCGATAACCTAATTTATATTTTGTTGAAATTTGATCAATATTGTTTTTGAAATGACTAAAATAGCTCCTGCTCCATCTTCTCCGCCTCTCTTCTCCTCCATCCACACTCCACCTCACCCTAGCCTCTTTCCGACAAGTTAGATTGGGAGCCCCGCTCGAGGTATGGTAAGAACCAGATGGAGGTCATGGTGGGTAATTGTGTCGTAGATTGGTCGGTATCAACTCGGTTCTTTACCGAATTGAAGGTGGATTTTGGCTGGTCAAACGAAATTGAGGATGGATAAGAGGATTTAGATGAACTTTGAAAGAGAAATATGAAGTAGGGAATGAGACCATGAAAATGTTAACTTCAAGATTGTGGTGGTTGTTTTGGTTGAAATGCCATAATTTTGAAAATTTAAGAGCTGATGAAATTTTTTTCATTACATAATTGAGTAATCTCCAACAAATTGTATGTTAACTAATTGAAAAGTACAAATGATAGTTAAGTACAGCAGGAAAAAAGAAGTGTTGATGTGTATAATTACCAATAATCTTTTGTGAAATAGTAAAAAATAAAATAAAAGTGTAGACATGTTTAGAGTGATTTGTTTGACTTTTAAAAGGATGGAATAAATATACGTGCAATAATTAAAATAATTAATAATTTTATCACTTATATAAGCAAAGCAAACGATCCTTAACGGAGAAGAAAGTTTTGTATATTTTCGTTGAAAGCATATATATTGTGGATATGTGACCTGCACTTTCACTATGAATTTGTCAATCATCACATTCACCATTAACATTTGTCAATTGATGCCTTTAATTTTCCTTTTCTATACATATAATCATTTCCCATCCCTTTATCTAATAGTAATTTCAGCATTAATAAACACAATAGGTCCTCCCATTAATTTTTGTTAAATAGAGGGAAAAAAGTTGTCATGAACTAAAAGCTTCTTCTCTATATTCAACTATTGCAATGTAACACAGAATCTGCATAAACCACAAAGCACAATCTTTACAACAACACATTCCATTTTTACAGAAGAAAAATCACAACAGACAGACAGGATCTTATATTCCACAAGAAAACACAGAGCACACAATTCAATAATGTGAATGATAAACCAACCAATCAAACACTAATGTTTTTTACCAACTCCAATCCAGATTCTGGGATTGTTAAGTTTGTAGTTATCTACAATTGTTGAGTTCCTGTGGCTGTTGTGATGCTCCTATTGCTAACACTCCCATTTACTCGGTTTGAGCCTCCAACAGCTGCCATTGCAACAACCTCGGGAGATATGTCCCAGCTTCCGCTCCTCCTTCCCCAGCTTCCGTGCCTTGGATGCAAGGCATTGTGCCCTTCAGAGCCCTCCGTTGGAAGGGTCCCGCTCAAATCTGGCGAAACATCATTCATGGTCATAACCCGATCCCTGTCCTCCCCATCACCACCGTTAACTTGTCCATCATAATCATTTGCCTCTCCTGCACCTTCGTTCCACACAGCTTTCCTTCCCATCTCCACGTCTCCAGTGGTTTTCCCCATACTCGGGTCCCCAAAACTACTTCCTAGAGACATGGGAAGGATTGTGGGCTCGCGCTGAACCTTCGCCCTGAAATTATTCTTAGATGGCGGGATTCTGGTGAAGAACACCTCCTTGAAGTTGTTGATCACTCCTCTGTTGTATGGGTTGTCCCGTCTGTCATACCGATATCTGAAGTTCTCGTATGTTGACTGCCAAAACATGGAGAATATAAAAAACAAAATCTCAAAACTGCAATTTTTCGTCGAAGGGATGAGTTAAATTCAGTGTGGAAGAGTTGTTACCTGGTTTGTGGCGATGAGATATAAATGGAAGACAGAGAGGCCACCGACGAACCAGAGACAGAGAAAAGAGTATATTATGAGTGCAATGGAGGCGGGGGTCTTGATCATTGCTTTCCATATGGATATATCCTCGCTGTTCTTAATCCTCGTGATGTAGACCCAGCAGAACCCAAATACGTATACACAAAGAAGCATCGCAGAGAAGACAAACATGAAGAAGAAGCGATAGTTCCGCTGCAGTATTAATTCATTTACAACAACAAATTAATGACTTCAAATTTAATTGCAGAAATTTAAGAAAGGAAACAAGCTTAATGATATTGATAAGAGTAACAAATAGATATACCCCATAAAATCATCAACTCAAAGTAGTTAATATTTGAAGGTGTTCACGGGCTATATAATATATTTCAGCAATTTCAAGCCTTAATCTATATAATTCATCTGTGCACTTTGGTGCATGCTAGAGCAAGATGCCAGACAATGGTGATATCACAATCCAACTGATTTATATAAACCTTGCCAAAACGATGATTTAGAAACACTGTCCAACTTCAAGTTTCCAAAAACACCAGAATTTTGCAAAGTCCTAGGCTGAGTTAGAGAGAGCATAATATGATTGACAGTTAAGTAAATTACCAATCCAATACATTGTCCAACCCAAGGGCAATGATGATCAAATCGTTCCACGCAGTTATTGCATATCGAACAGTGTGAACTTCGAGGAGGTCTGTAAAGCATGCATGTTTCACAATACTTGACCTTCACTGTTATTCCATTGACATAAACATCCTTTGTGCGAGGCAAGCGAAGCGGTGGAGTTTGGCCAGCTCCCACTTCAAGACTTCCATCAAAGCCTTCTGGTTCTGGAGGGTGTAGATTGCGAGGTACGATACCAGGATCCCCTCCAGAGGTTAGGAAAAGAAGAACCATCACCTGGAAAAAAAGAGTAATTGAATGCAAAGTTATCAAATATGCATTAGTTTCTTCGCCATGCTATAAATTATTTAGAGAGGAAGAATGCTATTAAGTAGCCAAAAAATAGCTTAATGGTACCGATAATGGGCAAGGAAACAAATACCATAGAGACCTACTAACGGTCCAACACTACAACTATAAATGAAATCATTGCCAAAGTAAATAGTTTAAAAGTAAACTCAGGATGTAGAAGAGGCTTGTTGTGCCCTGGCACAGTACTCTGCTCGAATAGGCAGAGTAAAAGAACTATATTATTTGCAGAAGTAAAGGGGGAAACAGGAAGGCCCACTACTAGAACTTTGCAGAAAACATCAATTCTCCATGTTCACTGGATTTTCTTAAACTTACGTTTCATGAAAATATTTGGTAACAAACTCAATAAAAACCTTTGGCGTCTATACATGACATTTTAGCAAGCTACAAAAGTTGGTGAACCAAATAAAACAACATTTTCCCCTCGGAAAAGGTTGCTTCTACCACGTATTAAATGGCATGCTAGACAGAGAGCTAGCTGGTATACGAGAGAACATTAAAAAAGGCATCAAGACAAAACCGCTAATTCTGTAAAATATATGCCTATGAATGATTCCTAAATTCTAAGAAAATGGAAATAAATTGTGACACTGCTCAAAAGAACCATAAGATAATGTGCAGGTGCGTATAACCTAATAAATTTGCCAATATAGGGATTAATGATCTTGAACTGTTGTGCGAATTCTACATGGAAAGCAGAATACTTATCAGAAGCTCAACGCATCGCATCAACTTCTACTACACAATGAGTAGGCTGAATATGGATGCAACTAGAATGCTGTACTACTACTACCCATGCCACTTTTTCTTAAGAATTTTGAGTGACTCTGCCACATAACATGTTAGACAGATACAACATGCTGATATGTTCAACACATCTAGAGAGCACCATTACAAGTAAGCCGTTCAACTACCAAATGATGACAACCATTTAAATATGGTGCCACTGCCAGACCATGGTACCAGTATCATCAGGTAATTTCGAGTGTAACTCCTACTCCCTTTTTAACTGCTTTTTCACCCCCCCTCCCCCCATATATCCTGGAATATTAGAACAATATAAGCCTTATTGTGCTATAGATGCCAATTTTCCATAATTCCAAACTTTGTTAACCATAACAAAAATCAACATGGAAGTGAGAAAAAATTATCAACAGTTTTAGGCTGGAGTTAAATGACTCAAACTTACATATAAATGCTAACACTTAATATAAAAATATATGTATAGAAAATTAAGTTTAAAGATGCACGCACTTATCTTTCAGAGAGATACTTTCATTATATAAGGCTTACGGTAAAAGATATGCCAAAAAAGCATGCTCTAAGAACGACAAACTAATACTAGTCCCTACATTCTCAAAAGTTACAAGTGGATGCCATCCAAGTCTGTTCTCTTCGAATGTACAGTGCCATTTATATACTAAATAGCATCCTATATATTAAAATCAATTTATAATTTGACTAACTAGTTCCACAAAGTCGATATGAAGCAAAGGTATTCACTAATAGAATTTAGTAATTTACCATAGAATGCCTAATCTAACTTACACTTCATAAGAAGTTGTGCTCATTCAACACAACAGATGACATACATGGTTAAAAACAAAACAAAAAACATATAACCTCGGGAAGCAAGTGAGGAAGAGATAGAACAAACATATAAGTTCAAAAAGGACAGTAACTCACATATACTGTAAATACAGCAGGAACAACTGTTATCGATATTCCCCAGTGATCAGGAAAGTCGTCCATAAGTTTTCTGGCAACAAAGACACAGAAAACAACCACGGGAGCAACGATAAGGAACACGGTCAACGCAACAGATCTGACATCAGGCCCAAATATAAACCTTCCTTGAAAGAGAAATATCTGCAAAAAAGAAAAGTGTATGGGAATGTCAGAAAATGATTTCACATGTATCTTTGTATAAGTGTCCCGAGAAGGAAACAAACATATCTCGCACTTCCAACAACAACAGCTTGTTCTTCACCTATGAGACATAGTTTGAGTTTATTCTTTGAAATGCCGTCTGGAGTTATCCTTAATTGCATGCAAAATCTCATAAAGCACAACTCCTAAAGTAGAGCTAAGAGAAGGCAAAACATTTTGCACCATTTGCAGGTTGTATAAGCGCTTGAATTGTTGAAAGTGTAAGGATAAGAGACTAAAGTTTATATTCCACATCAATGGGCTTATCATCAAAAAGGAAAGTATCCTAGTTGCATTTGGAATCCCAGATGACTAGAAAATATAGGTTCAAGGTATCTAAAGTTGTAGCATCAAGCAGCACTCAGGCTAAAGTGAGTCACTCAAAACCCAGACTATCACTAGTTAAGACCATGTACATGGCAACTACTTGAAGTTTTGAACCTATAGACCAACTTCCAACTCTATAGCTCTGAATCAACTACTACAATTGAATGCTGAAATGACCAAAACTAGGTAGCTAACAAAACTGTCAGTCACATGACATCCTCTACTATGTGCCATCATCCTTGAACACTCCTAAACAAACAAAAAAACTTCTACTTCACACCAACAGCATAACCAGCAAAATCCCCCCCAAACCAAACTTCACAACACCAAGCATGCAAACCCCATCATTAGCAATAACTGTAAGCAACCCACAACTCTCCTCTCCTCAATAGCATGAATCAGCATCAACCCTGAAAATCATGCTTGATTTGATACTCAGATCCTACCACCCTAACCCCGATCCACAAAACCCAAACAAAAACTCCAAATTCACAAAACCCAGAATCCCCAATCCACAAAACCCAGAAACCCAAATCCACAAAACCTAGAAACCCCAATTCAGAAAACCCAGAAACCCCCAATTTACAAAACCCAGAAATCGAATCAAAGAAGCAAACCCAAAAGTCAAAACCAGACTTACATTGCTTCCCTTCCACGCCTGGTAAGCCCTGATCGTCGACGGCCCGTCGGCGGCGGCGGAACTGGGAGGTGCTGGCCCCCTATACATCTCGACCCTCTCTCTCTCTCTCTCTCTTTCTCTCTCTAGAACCAACCCAGTAGCTAGCGATGAATGATGGGTCGTTTCTCTCTCTCTCTCTCTCTCTCTCTCTCTAGAGGGTCAAGGGAAGGAAAAGCAAAAAAAGGCGGCTCCTTTAAGAGGGGGTTTGACTTTTCCACCCAATGTGGGAACCGCCGGAGTGGATCAGGCGGCGGAAGAGTCGCAACAGCCGCCGCGGAGACGGGTCAACGGCGGAGCAGAAATGGGCTGTCTTCGAAGCAGATCTCGTAAATGTAAATATTCTTCTTCTTCTTCTTCTTCTTCGCTGCTCACTCACCACATGACTCTTTCTGTTTCCATCAAAAATCAATGTAATTTCTGTATTTCACCTTCGTCATTCAATTTTCGGTTACGGCGTGGCAACTGTTGGATGACGTGTCACGCTCTCATTGGCTGCATATTTTTTAATTTTTTTGTTAAGAAGACAAATATTTTTTATTATTAATAAAAATATATATAGTAGGTGGTGAGGGGGTGAGACCTTGTCCATGGGTCAGATAAAAATTCACGAGATAATTGCATTCATTAATTAGGGAAATTTCTCAACAAACATGAGTCTATAGTTGACTTTGTATAAATGTAAAGAAAATAAATGGTATTTATTATTATTTATCCTTTTTAAGCATAGAAGAATGTACACTCTACAATAATTAAGAATACGTTGAGTCTTATATATAAAGAAAAAGATGGTGTTTTTAATCATCATTTTATATATACATGTTGAGTTTTTATCATGAGAAAGTTTCTTTTTCATTTAATCTACTTTGACTTGAACCATTTGACATCTCACATGTTTCTCTTGAAATCCACATGCACATTTTTGTCTCAAATCTTGAATTTACAAGTATGAATCTAATATAATAAACATTCACATATAAAACATTGAATAAATATCTTCAAACAAAATAATTTTTTTGTTTCAATTTAATTTATTTGATGTGTAATGTTTGCCTTATGAGTTATGTTCATTATTGTTGTATATGAAATTGTGAAAATTATAAATGTCAATTCAAAAAATTAAGATGAGTTTTGTGGTCATATTCTTGTCATGAATATAAAGTATGTATTAAATTTAGATGTTTAATCTTATTATAAGATAACAATAGTGTGTCATGTGATTCCATCTTTGTAATATATATTTTACAGTATTATAATATAGTTGCTTATGCATACTTGTAAGCAATGACATAAGTTTGTATATTATAGTCCTTTGATTTTTGCACCTTAAAGTTCTTTGTGTTTTCCAAGAAGTTGCTAATGCCTCTTTCACTTGTTTTGTATATATTTTACAAGAAAATTCTTAATTTTAGGAAAGTTTCGCAATGTGTAGAATTTGTTGGTTGATATGAAGATCGTTTAGGGTAATATTATTTGGACCATGTATTAAAAAAACGTTTAGTACCAACGAATGTGAATATCATGAGAAATATCTATAGTTTGTTATAAATGACTTCTTTGTTCTTTTTAGTCTGTCATTAATGTTTTGCCATGTGTGAAAAAGGCAAATTTAACCCCATAACTTCTTCAATAATTGAGTCATATGTGATTTTCTTTATAGTTTTCTAAATATTGTGTCTTGCCTTTTAGTCATTGATTTTGATAAGTTGTATACATTGGCCATGAAAATGAGGTATAAATGAATTCAACACATGTCCATCCATATCATACATGTAATTTAATAAAGTTTTGACTAATCTTAAGGATTAAGAACCCTTCATTAGTCGAAAATTGTGAGGCCCAAAGTTTGGATGTGATTGGATACACTGATATACCTACTCAACATGAAGGTAAAATAAATTTGGAAAGTTGGTTATACTCAATCTCGGTCTTGGAGCATAAAATTGTTGATGCAATGAAGTTAGTTCAAGGACCTAGCCGGAGCTTGGTTGATTAACCAACTCATAGCCGGTCTTAGTCATCAAAATCACGGCAAAAAGTCTAAGTATTTGTAAATTGCAATAAATTTATTATTATGTTTTATACATTGTTTTCTCACATTTGTTATGGTTAAGTATATTTGAAAGTATGCGTTTTTCATATAAGTCACTTAATCTATTTCTTAATACGAGGTCACCTAAAAGGTTCTCTATCTATCTCTCACTCTCTATTAAATTTTTGGAAATGACCAAAATACCATTATAATTATATTTGATATAATATGAAGTAGAAATGACCAAACTGTCATTATTTGAAACTGAAATTTTTATTGAAATGTAATTCAAAATTTATACCTACTCTTCGTTTTCTCCAAATTACTTACAGTTTCAGATAACACAACCTTAATCTAATCAAACAGTATCGAAAGTGAGTAGCAATTTGAGATCATATCTCTTTTGGGTGATTTGTGCTACTGTTGCATCACTGCTCATAGAATCCTCTCTCTGGTGGCTTCTTTACTTTCCGTGCGAGAATTGGAAGGTCTTCTCAGTGACGATGGTTCGAAGGAGGCAACATGAACCATAATCTCTCATTTTTAAGGTTTTGGAGTTCCTGCACTATTTACAAAGGGAGATTTCATGCCACGATGGTGTATTCTTCTCCGGAGATTTCAGAAATCTTTCTCGACGAGTTGGGGGAGGCATCAGTGCTGGTTTGGGAAATCGAGTCAGCAAGGAGGAATCAAAACACATGGCCAATTTTTGAGAACTCTTGTCTTTCTTTTCGGTTATGTGTTTTAGGAGGTTACTTTCGGAAGAAAATGTTACTTTGTTATATTCAAGTATAATTAGTTTTGTTAGGTATGATTATGTGAAAACCGATTGTACTTAGGTATAATAAATTGACTTGACATTTTTTTCCTTAGTCTTAATCTGTGTTTTGGTGTGATTTGAAGACTATTGGACCGAATTTGTACCTTCAAATAATATTCTAAAAAATGTTAAGCATTAGTCGATTGAAGAGGGTCTTCTGGAAAATAATCAAAGATTAGTCAGGAGTTCAGATTCAAGAATTAATCAAAAATTAACAGAAGATTAATCCGAGACTAGTCGGAGATTAATCGGACAATTTGGTGAGTTTTATGACAGTGCTTAAAACCAAGGTTTTAAAAAACGTTAGGCGTTAGTCGGGCGGACAGCACCCTGAAAGGATTAATCGGATTTGTATTTTTTGTATTTTAATTTATTTCTAATATAAATTGAATTATACTTTATCATAGTAAATGTTTTTTATATATAAATCATCAATCTTAATCTTTCTGGGACAATCTAAAATAATGATAAGTGATCACAACAACTTCAAGGATAAATTTTTTGAACTAATAACCTAGAAAACTGAATTTTCATCACAGAACCGTTAAAACAATTGACACCGTGAAAATTTGAAAATAAACCCTAAGCTCCCACAAATTAAATAAACAAATCAATACTTAGCTCAAACAAAATGAATATGCAAATACAAATCACCGGTTACAAATATGAATTGAAGTCACAAGAGCTCTGACTTCGATTGATTTGCAAAAGAGGTGTGGCGGGCGACAAACAATTATCGGAGGCGAAGAGGTTTAGGGCGTAAGGGTTTAAGGCAAGATAATGGAACGAAGCGACTGTGTCAGATTTCTTATTCTTAATGTTTTAAGTTTCAAATTTGAATTGATCTTTTTAAGAAAATAAAGTTCTGGTCCGCCTGAACGACCTACTAGACGCCTGAACGGTCGCTTGAACGGCCTAGGCGGCCGTCTAGACCGCCTGATGAACCAAAACGTTCGCCACCTTTTATTTAGCTTAAAACGGGGCGGTGAGGTGAAAAAAAAACGCCTAGACGCCGCGTGGGCGGCCTTTTTTTAGAAAACTGCTTAAAACCAATAAATAGTCAAGTTTCAAAAGAAATAAAGTCTATGATGGGCTAGAATTGTCTTGGGTCGCAAATGAGCCCAAACTCAAAGGCCTCAGTCGGTTGGGCCGGTTCAATCAAGAACCAGAACTATATGGTCGGTTGGCTAAAATCATCGATCCCAGTTCCTCCAAATCAAAATTTATATCCCCGGTTCGGTCAAAATCAAAGACTCACTACCCAGGCCCAGTTTTACTTTCTGTGTAGGCCCAACAATAATCTTACTGGACCCATTTTGACCGTCCAAGTAAAATAGAAGGTCCTACCGGGAGTCGAACCCAGGTCGCTGGATTCAAAGTCCAGAGTGCTGACCACTACACCATAGAACCGATTTCAACAAACAGCAATAATATTTGTATTCAAACCAAACACAACCATAATTTGATTACTTCTTAAGTGTTTCGAAATTATTCTATGAGATTAATCGGTGATTATAGTTGTAATTTCATGCCATTGTATCTCAAATTGAGTGGTATATATAATGTGGCATCATATATACATATATATGCATATGCTATTTTTTTTTACTAATGTAGGATTTAATGAATAATTTCCGCATGCTTTTGTTGCAAGGTTGTCACATTTCTGATTATGTTAGGTCGTTTTTGCGTATTCACGGTGAAATTATCTTTTGATCATAAGATATATTAACTAATCTTCGTAAATAACCTTTTATTGTGTATTTACCCTCTTAACTTGATATTTTTGTCAATGTACATGTTTTGAATTAAAATAGACTTATTTTTAACAATCGAATAACTATTTAATAGTTATACATGTAACTTTGTTGACGTACTGTATCTTACCTCAATGCATCGGCAATGGACCGATATATATTGTTGATAGTGTTGTTACGTTACGCCATTTCGACGCATAAATGTAGTTGACCCGACGCATATGATGTGTTGGAGAGAGCAGATTTGTATCAGTATTATGATGTTTAAATTGTTAATAAAATATTATTTTCATACCTGAAAAGTAGATATACGATTCGTTCCATTTATTTTATTTTCCATCCCGTCAATCTAATGGGTCATCATAAATATGAAAATATGATACTTACTTGAATACACATATGATTAAGAATACATTATATAAGTGAACCATCATTAGAAGTACTTCTTGCTTTTTGCTCGAAATAAAACAATATTTTTACATAAGTTTGAAAACGACATACTTATTTCAATACAGAAATAATTAAGAATATGGTATATATCAATTGAACCGACTCTTTTGATACATATGTGGTTCAATATATAGTTTCTTGCCTTTCCCCATTGAATGAATAAAGCAATGGTTTGCCTTTTTTTCTGGAAAAAAACAAGAAAAAGGAATGGAAGGTGAATATAGAGGCAAAAGCAAGTGTGCCAAACCCATAGAAATAATAAGTGGTGAACTGGTGGATGTAACAATTGTTTCCCATTTGGATGGAACAACCAAAGCTTGAGAGGTCCACCCCAATTAATTATACAATTATGTATATCTACTTACTGAAAATTATGTCGAACTATATAGAATTAAAATTTCAACATAATAATTATTAGAGAAAATTACAAAAAGTCTCTCTGTAATCATATTTTTTCACAAACTTTCACTTTACTAAAATTTTGCAAAAACTCTCCCTCGATGATGTTCATTTTTGCAAAAAAACTGTCTTACTCATATTTATTTTTGCATTGTCTCGTGAAAATTATGTCACTTAAGTGTTAATTCAAACGTGCTTAAGGGAGGACACTTGGGCAACAAGATCGAACAACGAATCCGAACCGAACCGGAACCGAAGAATCAAGAATCGCAGGTAACAGATTTGGTTCTGGTCCGGTCTGATTTTTGACCGGTTCGATCCGTTCTAGATCTCATGTCCACCTCTAAACGCGCTAAGTCAACGTTCAACACACTTCTGTTAATTTCTAAAGATTTGCAGAAATCGTGCAAATTTGAACAATGAAGTGAGAGTCTAACTCGCTCGAACTCTTACTTACTGGTAAAATAGAATCTTCTTAAACCACTACGCCAAATACGTTTTCGCTGGAAATAAATTTGTTATAAATCAATCAAATCGAGAATAAAGTGATTTCATTATATATTCGTTAAGTAATCATCATCGTGATATAAAATATCCTATAAGGTAAACTTAACAGGCACGTATTGTTATATAAAGTTAAGTTGGTTCCTACTCCCTAAAAGTCTACTCCACGAAAATGGTTACATCCAATCCAAGTGGCCATGCATGGTCGGTAAGATACGTGGAAAACATTTTCCATGATGATCATTAAAAACTTTCTCAAACTGGTTAATTAAAAGCATGTTATTATCGGTATGTATCTAAGTACACATATATTTATTATTAATTACTACAATTACTTTTATATCTTGTTGGTAAAGTTGCATATATAATGATGATCTTATAACTGAAGATAGATGATTCTGAAATACACATCGATCAACAGTGAAAACACAATATATAAGATCCTTCTTTTGGTAGTGACAATTCACATCATTGATACATAAACATATGTATAATAATTGTTCATATCCAATTAAGAACCCATGTATTAATAATTATATGTTTGTGGTGGTTGGTCTCCTTTTGTTAGTGTACCAAGTTTGTTTTTCTCTTTCCATATTTATACATTATCTCCTCAATCCTAATCCATATAGCTCTAAATTCTCATGTGTTTATTTTTAACATTATCTTGCACATTATGTCTTTTATTACTAAGCCATTAAGATTGCATGTGAATAAAAATTATTTTCTTACAAAAAAATAAATAAGAGGGAGTGCAATGGAATTAGCTAGTGCTCCACTTTCTAGTTATTATAATCATATGTACCTTCAATGAAATAATAACTAATAAGATTGAATTTATATAATATATAAATATAATTAATAATTTACACGTATAATGTATGCATAAAAGGTCTAACACATCTAGAAGCTTGAGATGATAGGTGAAAGCAAAACTGTTATTTAAGATGGTCGATAGATTAATATATTTTAGATGTGCACACGTGCTAACCAGGTTGAAAGATACACAGTAACAGACGAGTGGGGGCCGGGACAATCTCTTATCCATGGGCCTTAGGCTCGAAACGAATGACATGAAGGTCCGGTCCAAATCCAATTAAGCTCTGATCCCATGTTAGAAGCCCATGTTTATAGGTGTTAGCCCAAACTATTATTTAAGCAGGTCGACGGATTCACATCTTTCAAGTGTATTACTCTAACTTGTAATCCATTTTTCTTGAAAAAAATTAAATTTCCCTGAGCACAAATAGATTATCATTTTCAGTTGTTAGGCCATACAAAAGCCTATAGCAATTTTCCTAACATACTATCTTATAATATTCTAAAATTTCATGTTTGAATTTCACTTGAATTATTTTCTTTAATTATTAAAAAAATATTGATCAGAGAAAATAAATTATTAGTATTCAGTGGAGGACTATAACTGAGAAACATTTAATTTTTTGATATGAACCAATACAGTGCATATAAGAACACAAGAAACCTCTAATGGAGATAAATGATATTAGTAATATATAATTAACACATTGTTTTATCATACTAAAACAAACAAAAAAGTAAATTATTGTTTCCATATACTGATATTTTCTAGAAGATATTTATGATTGTAAAGCAAGAATGAGTGAGGGCTGATCCAAAATCGCAGGAACAGAAGAGAATCGGGCACTGAATGGTGTCAATTTCTATAACCACAAGAAAAGAGGGGGGCAAAAGTGCAAATAAAAAGTACAGACAAGTGGGGCTGACAGTAAAAGTATCACAGTGTTGTGGCCAAAACAGCCAATCCTTGAAACTTGGTGGGCATCACAATTATTTTCGTGTCTTTGATTGGACATTGCCGTTAAAAAGCAGGCCTGGTACAAATGCACCGTGACGTCATAAAAGGCCCATTCTTATCTGCATATGGGCCTCTAATGGATCCAAGATAGCCTTACTTTTTCATTTTCTTTATTTTTCAATTTTATCCCCAAACCCAATAAATATAAACGAGATTGTTGTGACAAATATCAAATTTTATTATTTGAGTAATCATAAGCAGTATATGCATTTTTAAAATAGTAACTTTTATATACATCTGTCTCATACAATAATTTTTGCTTTATGAATTCGTACCACAAATATATATCACATATGAATATCAAATAAGGCAAGTGATTTCCGGTATTTTATCATAAAACACTCACATGTCATTGACTGTAAACTCGTTTCCTATCATATGAATGATTTTAATTTAATTTGTGAATCTCATGCATATACTACGTCTGGTAAAGTAGATTTACACTAAATGAAAGTACAAAACACTAGAGTAACTAAGTTACAAAATTACAACATCTCAAGGTTTGATGGACGTGACAATTAGTTTTAATATGTACATATCGATAACTACTGGAATTGAATCAGACACATATGATGATCGGCTTGTTAAAAAACTATGTCGTGGTAGATAGGATGACGGACTTGAAAGAAATTTGTCTGATCACGCTGTGGTGGTAGTCTTTCTGATGCACAACGGCCACTCACATAAATAAACTGAAATTGAATAAAATTAATTTGAAAATAAAAAATGGAAGTTCATTTAGAACCAATACATTGACCGTACAAAGAACATAACATGTTGCCGAATCAAACGACTAAGAACCATAGACGAGCAAAGAGATGCCACAATTGTTTTTTACAAGAAAACAAATTTTTGTGTCACTTAAGTTATGAGGATGCTTGCACCGCATGTGCTTCACTCGGGGTCCATGTTGGATGGCGGCAACAACACAAGTGCGAGTTTGACCGAGCTCAGGTTATCCCTAAATAGTCCACACAAACAATGAATGAAAAACTAATCGTGTAAACCCCTTACAAATCACAATCTTTTCATGTATGATAATTTAGACGAGAGTTAAATGTACTTATAAAACATTGAATCTTAACGTATACACCTACGATTATAATTTTGTGGTGATAGCCGATAGGTGATTAATCGTCTTTTCTAGCGAGATTGAACCTTAGAGCTCACCGCAAACTGTTAAATACCTTTAATTTGTACTATTGAAGCAAACTATTAAGGCTGCCGGGTGTTTTAGGGTTAATTAAGATATATACGTGAAAAAGAGGAGAAAATGTGAATAGAATAAGAAGCAATATGATCCACGGAGTGTTCCACTAACAAGTTGAAAATAATAAACAAAATGAATAAGGAATAAGAAAGTTAAGGGGAACATGATATGCAAAAGAATTATATTATGAAAATGAAAAAGATGGGAGCATGACGCCTCCTCTCCATTCCCCACTCAATAAAGCTCTTCTCTTATTCAAATGCCCTATCTTCTACTTACTCATCTCACACCTTAATAATGCAAATTTATATTTAATTAAATCAAATCATAGTCTTCTTGATTTTGCAAAGCTTGTCTATGAGGCATGAAGGGGGGTCGTGTGTGTGCCCTAGACCGTGGGTCCTCTTCCAATATGTGAGGGTGTGGTATTTTCCAATAAAGTACATGATTACGTTGTGTTTTAAAAAAATACACGTGAATTCAACACTACTGTTAAAATCCTAATTCACTTGAAAACTAAAGTTGATGTATCGAAAATCAAACTGTTTTTAAGTTGGTGAACAGATTCACATATTTTAGATGTGGTACTCTAACACCTGTACTCACGTGCAAGTCGAGTTGAAATGTACGTGTAAACAGACGAGCGGGGCGCAAGAATAACTTAAATCCCCTCCGACCCATGAGCCTTAAAGCAAGAGACAAATGTCATATGAAGGTCATGTTTAAAACATATCAAACTCTAATATTGAGTCATAAGCTCAACCCACCTAAAATCTCAAGTTATTAGAATTTGATATGTTTTAGACGTGAGTACAAACCAGCCAAACGACCAAACCGTCCGAACCAATCCTAAGCGTTGGATCGGTGTAAATCTGCGCAAGCGTCCTATCCCAACACGCGACACGTGGCGAGAAAGTTGACATGCACTGTTTTTCTGGGTCCCAAACATTACACCATTTTGCACAAACATTCCACCCCGTTCAAAACATTCCATCATTTTGTATAAACGTTTCACCGGTTTGGACGGTTTAGACATTCCGAGTAGTTTGTACACGATTTTCTCCTATATATTAACAACTTATAAATTAATTAAAATGTATTTTTATATAAAATGTGAGATCAAGAAATTAAAGCAAGAACCACCATGCATCAAGACCATCAATTCTTTACAACTCAAACCCACACATTGGGAATATGCAATATTAGCTCAAACCAAAACTTTCTAACGTCTTTTTTTGACTTGGAATTGGAACCAACCATGAAGACACTAAAACACATAAATTAATGTCACAAAGATGTGTTAATATATATTTATTATTACCAACAAAACACCACTGGTTGGAGAACTGTACATTTGTCATGTTATTTTTTGTTGTTTTTTAAATGAATAATACTTAATCATGCCTTTAAGGCCTTTAATTCTTATTCATTCATTCAAACTATAGCCTTTACGTTTATTATCATAATGATCATATTAGTCTGTCAATTTGTTCACGTGGCAGTAAAGATTGGGTGATTAATTGAGTGATTAATGATATAATATTAAAAGATACGGTGATGATTAGCTTTAGATGTTTTTTGCATATGAAAATCAAAAGATTTATGCGTCAATGCAATGATTTTGACCATTGATGGAACTGAGGAAGGTTGGGGACCAGATTCCTCCTAGGTATTTTTTTAAATATAAAATAATATTCACAATTTGCATGTTTAATTAATTATAATATTACATACCACAGGAAAAGATAAAACTATTTGACTGTGTTAATTTAATTTAATAATCATTTAATTTAATAATTGACATAAATGTACTATTCAAAGCTTGCAAATGTTTAATGCCACATAACCTGGCTTGATTCATGTAGTTGATGGAGTAATTAAAGACCCTTATGTCCCTTCAGATATTGGAACAGCAACCCTAGACAAGGAGAGGTATTATATATATAAGAAGCATATAAATGTCGTATAATTATTTTGATTTACGAGCTTTTTTACTGAATGGTAAACACTACATTTTCTCGATTGATTTACGTTTAATTCAACTAGCTGTAAAGATAAGAAAGAGATGGATGAAGACTTTTCTGAACATTAATATCAAAATTTCATTTTAACAAAGATCAGTTGCAAGATATGTGAAAAATTTATAAATATGTCAACAATATTATTACAATTTCTTAAAACTACCCGAAAATATCCTCCCATAAATTTCTTGATCTCACCATTGAAGGTATGAGCTCAAAATTATGATAATGTTCTTGAAGGAAAAATGCTTAATATCTTTGATTCTTTGTAACTTTCTTAAATGACATGTTTAAAAAATCTTAAGTTAAAACAACAGAAAATTATACATCGTTATCGATTGATGGTAGTAATGCATAATTTTTTTGTTTAGACAGTGATACGAAAATGAGTAATAATTGAGGATAATGACGTATAATTTTTCTTTAAATTAGTGTATTTATAACTTAACTTTAAAGAATAGTAACATATCCTTGTTAAAAATGTAGTTCCAAAACTATTATGTTGATCCTTAAAGTATGTACTTGATGTGTTTTTAACATAGTAATTGTTTATTAACTGCCCATACTTCATTGTTGTCCATGATTAAGATTCTTAGTGTCACACAAATGACATTCTCTTAAACCTAATTCTTTGGTCGGTTCTTTTAAACTAGTTGATTGGTCACAACATAAAAATTTGTGACACAACAAGCAATGATGATTCATCAAATAAAATACGAATCTAGGATCTGCCCAACCTAAGATCCGATGCACAACATCGTAAAAGCTGCACAAATTCCATATTAACGAAAACACCCTCCACCAAATAAGCCTAATAATACTAATCAATTTCAGAGCCAAACATGGAAGCATGTGGTTTTAAAATAAGCAAACACCATTTGTGCTCTCTGAACGTCGTTTTGTAGCTCTTACGGTACGGCGTACCCTTTTGGCCTCACTTTCGCCCATTAAATATTGCCACGAAAATGAAGCTAATTAATAACCTTGCAACTTGAGAAAAAAAATAAATTTACCTTATATTTGTTTTACACGGCGACACTAACTTATTATGAGGATGGCGACATAATGGGTTTGAGCCGAATTTTTATTTCTGGCCCGTTTTGTTCTCCACGAAAATTTCCCGTTTCTTATCTCGACCTGAAATAGTGTATAAAAATATTGTATTTAATAATTTTTTTGTTATAATGTATTTCAGAAAATTTTATTTTATTAAATATGTATCTACAAATATTGTTTTGATTATACGTATTTTTCAATATATCAGGACGCGCAAGGTGGAATCACTTTGCCCGGTCCCCGCTCGCCTCACAATATCCTTTCTCATTCCCACTCAGAGTTGGGCATTGAATCATGTTTGGGACGTATGTGTCAAATATATGTGGTATATATTTTTACTTTGAACAAATTAGCCAATATAAGTATATCATGATTTTGAGTTCGAAATAAGGTTTGTAACAACAATTTTGCGCGAGACATGGTAAATGATGAAGTATAGGCTACGCTAAAACCCTAAAATTGAATCACAAACTTTGATGATTTTGGGAAAAAGAATAGGAAATTCAAAAAATAGAAAATTAACAAATGTGATTTGTGTGAATCACACGAGCTGCCAAAGGTGACGTCATGTAAAATTGCAAGAGGATTTAAATATCTGAATAATTGAGATAATCATAAGAGGCAAAGGAAAAATCCGAAAATTATAATTTTGGATAATATTATTGAGTGGCATAATGCTTTGGAAGATCTTATCACTTCAGGTTCAGGTGTTTTAAAAAATAAAATTAAAAAAAACTATTAGTGTATAAATGTATGTGTATATATAACCTCTACACCTACCGCTTAATTGCAAGACCTATTTTATGTTACAACTATATTAATCATGTATAACCCATCACTATACACAAGCCAATCATGCATTGTATATAATTTCACACTTTCTATCTAGTCTTTTTCTTTTCCTTTAATTCCTTCAATTTCCATCTCATTTTCGTAGGGGTCACTTGTTTAATATTCTTTATAAGGAAATCCAAATTTTCAAAATTCTAAGAAATGATTATTTTCGAATTCATTCATTTTCAAAACATGTGAACTTTAGAATTTTTATATATACCATTTAAGTACTATAGTTGTGGGTAAAATACATGAAAATCTATCTTTCCTAAACTGAACTTTCTAGTACAGTCACACACAAGATCAAAAGCAACCCTTGGTATATATTTATATCATACATACTATATTTTTGCAATGGTTATAACTTAATCCTCAAATTTAGTTACAGATAATTATACATATTTGAGAAAGATAATTATACGTTGTCTCTAACTGAATGGTACGACGACAATTTCGCAATCTAAATTTCGAGAGTTTTGAAGACTATTATGCCAGAAAAGTGAGTATACTGATATGCAAACGGTGTTTGGATGGATTTAATGACCAGTGCGATTGTCCTTGAATTTAAGGTTCAACTTGAAACACGACCATAAATAATAGCATGAGGGAGGCATTAATGGGGTGATAGAGGGTGGTAGGGAATATAAATAAGAAACAAAGGTATAGGTACCCATTACCATCATGAAAAATACACACACACTTGGAGAATTCTCTAGATCCTCTCTTCACCTCACGCGTGATGCTCTAAAAGCTGCTAATCGATCCCCATCGATCAATTAATTAGCTGTAAACATACTTAATTACTTTCCTAATTAATTAATCAACCATTCAATTTCTTACCACAGTAAATATTATTCACCCCGACAAAAGAGAGAGAAACAAATATCAATTAATCACTTGGACCGTCCAAAAAATTCAGTAACAGTGCTTGGTGTCTCATGCTACACCTATGAGCCATATATATATATATAATTAATTTTTTCATTTTTATTTTCTAAAAAATGCTTGGTGTCGCGAAAGTGAAAGCGAAAGCGATGCACAATAAGTGGCTAAGCTAGGGTGGGAAATAAAGGGTCATTTGCGATGAGGTGCGTAAGCTAGCTAGGTTGATTACAGTTCTTGAGACCGACTGTTGCACTGAATGATTGTGTTTTTAGTCACATTTCCGAGGCCATAACGGCTACAAAAAGCTGTAATATCATATATTTGAAAAGAAGACGAAACAAATAAAGAAAATAAAATAAAGACGATTTGGGTGAGACAGTGGGCATGAGAAATGGGTCCCGAAGAAAAGAGACAGTGGCCTCGGAGAAGGTCACGTGGAAGGCTCGTGTGGATATGGGTCGATTGCTGAAGAAGAAAAGGACACTGAAAGGGAAGATGCATAACAAGAGACGCAAGTTTGGCACCACAGTAAGTATTTTACATCGGTTAAAGCTCGATCTTCTTAAAAGTATTATTTATAAAGTCGGTCAAATTTTTTAAAGTGATCACTGTTAAAGTATCATATCTAAAAAATGTGAATCCGTTAATTAAATAAAAAAAAAATTATACGTAACTTTTTTTAACTACGATCGAGTTTCACCTAATTCCCTTAACTTAAAAATCAACTTGTGGAGTCTCTTAAGTTTGAAAAATTATCCTTAACATTTTCAATTAACTTATCTGAAAATTATGTTAACTTTTTTGTGAAATGACAAAAAAATTTCTGCATTAAGAAAATAAAAAATAAAATGAATTTTGAAAATTTGTTTTCTTATGTTTTATAAAGAAATGAAAAATAATGTTTAAAATTATTTTTTATTAATTATTTTAACTACTAACATAATTTTATTTTTTATTTTCTATAATGAATACATTATATAAAAAATTTTTTAATCATTTTTATTTATGTATTTTTATTTTTATAATATAAGGGTATTTTTGTCATTTCATAAAAATTTAAAAGAGTTAACGGAAAAATAGTAAAGTGAAACTTTTTCAAATTTAAGGAATTCCACAAGTTAATCTTGAAGTTAAGAAGTGTTTGGTAAAACTCAATCATAGTTAAGATCGTGAGGTTATGAGAAATTTTTCTTCAAATTAAATAATAGTTCGAACTCTTGTATCAACTTGAATTTTTAAATGAGTAAAATTTTTAATATGCTATGTTTACATATTTGTAGAAACACATATGCTCGATAATATGAAAAGGGTTTTGATAACTTGTTACATTTTATTTGTCGGAAAGCTTAAATAATTGAAATACGGCGCTAGCAACATCAAATACAGCATTATTAGGGGGAAGTGTGCAGGTACGTACGAACTTATTATTATTACAAGAGAGAAACAAAAACGAAAAGGTGGTGGCGAGACAGAGAGAGAGGCTTTTATTGTGTGTGGCAATGGTTTAGTGGGTTCATAATGTTTCAGCCACGTAAGCACTTATACATGCAAATTGATTTTCTCTTCTCTCCCTCTCCTCCACCACTATATAAACCCACTTCCGTCTCTGCCTCTAACCACGACTCAAGACAATACAGAGAGAGAGATAGAGAGCTTAGCCTTTTAGAGCTTCCCTTCAAGCACCTTTGTGCTTCCTCTCTTCACTCACGAGAGAGAATATGACTTTCATCTCCACGGCTAACCCATGGGCTTTCGCCTTTGGCATCTTAGGTATTTATATATATACATACATACACGATCAACGAGCGAAAGTTTAATTTCTGGGTTTTTCTCGGAGAGTGTTTTTGTATTGATTCATGTTTGGTTTTTATTTTGGCGTGTAGGTAACATTGTGTCGTTCGGGGTGTACCTGTCTCCGCTGCCCACGTTTATACGAATTATAAGAAAGAAATCGACAGAAGGGTTTCAGTCGTTTCCATACATCGTGGCGCTGTTCAGCGCCATGCTCTGGATTTACTATGCATGGGCTAAGGCTAATGCTTCACTCCTCATCACTATCAACTCCATTGGATGTGTCATCGAGGTCGTCTACATCTCCATCTTCGTCACCTACGCCCCTAAGAAACCAAGGGTACGTATATATATTAACAACATTTTTTTTATGTGACTTTAATTAGTTTATATATAGTGAACAAATTAATTAATTAATAATGTGATCGATCGTGCAGGCAACAGCAGTGAAGCTGGTCGGCTTCATTAATTTCGGGGTGTTCGGGGTGATCCTTTTGCTCACCCAATTCTTGACGAAAGGCGAGGGCCGAATCCGAGCTCTTGGCTGGGTCTGCGTCGCTCTCTCTGCCAGTGTCTTTGGAGCTCCTTTAAGCATCATTGTTAGTACAATAAATCCACTTTGCTGATTAAATAATTAAGTTTCAAGTGCTCTTTAATTAATTTTATTATTGACTTGATTTGTGCAGAAACAAGTGATTCGGACCAAGAGTGTCGAGTTCATGCCTTTTTGGCTATCTTTCACTCTTTTGCTGAGTGCTTTCAGCTGGCTCTTTTACGGTATCTTCCTCAAGGACATGTACATTGCGGTGAGCATATTTTCATTTTATTCCACTAATTATATTTTTTTATTAATGCCAATTATTTAATTACTTAATTAACTTTAATCTTTTTTTTCAGGCTCCAAACATTTTGGGCTTCGTATTCTCGATGGCTCAGATGATTCTATACGCAGTGTACAGAAAGAACAAAGGACCAGCGCCAAAGACCGTCGACGACGACAACATGAAGCTGCCGGAGACGGTCCACGACGACATCCTTAAACCCGCCGCCGACAAGCCCGAGACCAAACCCACCCCCGACGAGGTTGCGGCCGCCGCAGCGGTGGTCGCAGCAGCAGCGGTTGCGGCGGCGGCGGCCGCTGAGCCGCAGACGGTGGTCCAGGTGGCAGGGAACTGCGGGGCCGAGAAGGCGATTCCGGACGGGCCGGACCGGGCGGTTCAGGTGAACCAGTGCCCGGTTTAATTGGATTTTAACGGGCGGCTAATTAACCAAAAGAAAACGGCCAATCCTCTTTGTGCTTCAGCTTCAGTGTCTCTCTCTCACGCTCTTGTCTCCGTCGTCACTCTCTCTATCTGTAGCAACTACAAAATTTGTACACGAGAGGATTGTGTACATATTTTATGTTTTCTGTTTTTCATGTACGTTAATTTTAATTTCCGATGCATTTTGCTATTTCCGATCGAGTCGATGTAAGCGTCAATGGACCGTCCCGTCCTTAACTATGTTTACTACTTTTTGAGGTCAATTAATCATATTTGTCTTTCATAATTACTGTTCCATTCTCGATCCATATCCTATGTTTTTTTATCAACAATATATATATATATATATATATATATATATATATATATATATATATATATATATATATATATATATATATATATGATCTTTATGTAGTTTAATCGCGACAAAATTAGAAGATATTAATAAATAGTGCAATCTTGTTAATGTATACAAATTAGTTTTAATCATCACATTATACCTACCCACAATCCACCTTTGTGTGTCTTTATTGGTATGAGGCAATACTTTAAGTGGACAATGATAATCTTCCCGAGGATTAGTATTGACTCTACCACTTTCGTGTTTGTTATAATTGTTCTAGATCTCGGGTTTTGTATATCTTGGTCGCTTCAATATTCAATTCAATTAAATTTCTTAGAATTATAACGAAATATAATATGATTCAAAATCTTTAATTATAACTGAATAATAAGCTGTATAACATGTTTTATTTTAATATAAAGAGATTGTACGCGAGCAAATTATTTCTTTAGGACGAAGACGAGAACATACATGTCCAAAAATACCTATGATTTTAATATTTATAGCAAAAGTAAGTAGCTGGATTAATTTTCTAATTTTGGTTTGAATAACATATGTTAATTAATTTAATGAATTTGAAATATCGAATTTATGGGTAATTGGCATGAATGTTGCAATGATGTTAAAATTAGAGGACAAACAAATATATTTAGGAATCTAATGATTTAGTTGTGAATGAAAAGGGGAAATGATTAATGTAAAAGCTATGCTTTTGTTTTTCATATCTGGAGTTTCCTTTTCAGGCAAAGTTGGTAAGTGGGCCAATTTATATTATTTATATATTCCTCAAAGTAATTAAAGAATTCGTAAAATTTATTTTATTTAATTAATCGTAGATCACAAAATCCCACTGAGCCCTCTCGGTTTGGTATCTGCTTACATCTGTTGCTATGGCACCTGTAGAGGGTAGTTTAGTAAATATACAGTCATGCTTTTCTCAATTAATTAATTAAAATGTTTAAGCGACCTTTCACAGTTCACAGTCAGTCACTCACGCACTGAATGCTAAATAAATACAAGTTAAAGGTTTTATGTAATCTTAATTAAAGCATCGTATATATCATCACAGCTAAACGATTCGTTTCTGTATTTTTATTTTGAGTATTATGTTTCACGTAATATAATTAAAGATTGTACACAAAAATATATAGTTTAAAATTACATAATAAGATGAAGTTTATAAGAAAAATATTAATATGTTATTGTGAAACATATAGAAGTGTTTTATGTTAAATAATGTGATTTGAGTGATCATATATATGTTGGTTTGACCATGACTATCAATTATGGGCGACATATAACTGATTTAAGCAAGTAAAGTAATAGAATGCCATATGTATATACTCTTTTATTAGAATCTGAAAATTTATCTTTGGTCAACGAAAATAAGTGAGTGTCCAATAAAAGTAACTGATATTTAATGAAAATGAATGTCCAACAAAAAAAATAAGCGAATGTCCAGTGAAAGTGAATGTTCAACGAGAATTGGTAAATGTCCAACGAAAATAAATGATTGTCCAGTGTTTTCGTGTTCTCACACCACAATTAGTTATATACCATTAAATCACATTGAGATAAAGTTGAAAAATTAATTTACAATTTATCCAAAATATTTGAGATCACATCTGAGTGTACATATGAGGGATAAAAAAAGAGTACGAAATGAATGATAATTTCGTATAATTTTTTAAACTATATAGTTCCAAAACATTATGTAATATAATTTTCTACTGAGGTTAATCACATTTTACTGGCTCTAGTCATGGGACATTTTTACCCGGTTTGTATTTGACTGTAACTATTTATATATGTAAAATTTGAATCAAGTATTATAATAGGTTCTTTTACTCGTCCCTACTTGTAGAAAAATGCAGCCGAAGGAAATGTAATAGTAAATTAAGATTTTTTCCAACAAAAGTATTGAAATAGTGATCTTAATTTTGACAAAAAGAACACATTTTATAGTGATGTATTGAATTGACGTGCATTACTATAAATGTTTAACCATTTATACGGATATAAGAGTAAGTATGACTTCTAATGTGTATGTGGCTTCTTTGGGTGCTACTCCTAGACAAAACACAGATCTTTCTAACAGTAGTATTGAAGTCTGGTTTAGTAAATTCTCTCATATGATTAGTAAGACCAGAACTATGATTATCTTCTCTCATAGACCATAGAAAAGCTTATATAGGATGGAAGTGAACTAATCTATTCCTAGATAAAACACATATCTTCCTAACAGTAGTATTGAAGGCTGGTTCAGTCAACTATTAGTAAGACCAGAACTATGATTGCCTTCCTCATATACCATAGTAAAGCCTATGTAGGATGGAAAGTGCACTTATGGGGTTGATGAGGCCAAGGAAAATTTGGGCTTAGAGGAACTGTTATGTTTACATCGGAAGAGTACTGAGTATAAGAAAAACTTATATACATGTTCGACTATATATAAACCTAATTGATTTATATTTTGTGTCAAAAATTGGCTCTAATATGTATGCGATTTACTTGAGTATCACTCCTAAATAAAATCCAGACCTTCTAAAGGTCCAAAGCATATCCATCTACATTAGTTTTTATCCAACTGTTAAATAGAGGAGATCGAAAGATCGAGATATTACAATCACATTTCCTCGCGTTAACGACAAAATATAAATTTTTTAATATGTTAAAACAATTCACCAATTTTTTTTTAAATTGATTTGAACAACCTTTTTCATAGCCTTTCATAGAGAACGAAGAGAAATTTGTTTATTCAAGTATCACCGTAAAAAAGTAAGTTTGATTATGACGTTCAAGATAAGCCAAATTGTTGTAACATTTACCAAGTTTGATAGTGCAAAAATTTGGGATGCAATACAAGTAGATGAAGCATTCACTGCTAATAGATCAAGTCAAAACAAGAATATATACGGTAACAGAGAATATATTCACATATATATCCTTGTTTTGACTTAATCTATCAATTACTAACTAATTAATACCATGACTCCGATAAAATTGCTCTAAAACAATTATTCAACATAGTTATATAGACATCTAGAGAAATGACACTAACTATAAAAATGTTCGAAATTGAATATTTTTTTATTGGAAAATTCTTGATCATTACACTATGCAAATTTCGCATGTCATACCTTCTAGTTTTTTCCGTTCTACGTTACTATTGTAAGGTTTCATTTAGTTGCGCTGTCAATCACAGAGTTAAGTTTGATGTAAAATGTCCATAATACTCATATATTAAAAAAATAAAAATAAAATATCTTTTGAACTTTTTTTTTTAAAAAATATTTTTTATCACATAAATAATAAAACACTGATTTCAAAGTTATTTTTTTTCAAAAAATATTAAAAATAAAAAAACTACTTTTAACAACGTTTTCTATTTTAAATATTTTTTAAAAAATAATATTCAAATTAGTTTTTTTATTATTTATTTCATAAAAAAAAGTTAAAAAAATATTTTTTTAATTTTTAAATGCAAGGGTATTTTAGTCATTTAAATATTTCACTTTAAAATTTTATTAAATGACTAAAATACTTTGTATTTAAGAAAATGGAAAACAAAAAAAAATCATTTTTAACTTATTTTTCTAATTTTTATGGAATAAATAACAAAAACTGATTTCAAAATTATTTTTCTTTAAAAAATATTTTTTTTAAAAACTTTGTTAAAAGTGATTTTTTATTTTTAATATTTTTTTGAAAAAATATTTTCATAAGAAAAATAATTTTGAAATCAGTGTTTTATTATTTATGTGATAAAAAAATATTTTTTAAACAAAATTCAAGATATATATATTTTTATTTTTTAATTTAAGGGTATTATCGACATTTTATATTAAACTTAACTCTGTATGGAAAGTGCAACCAATATAAAATAGAAATAGTAACATGTAAAAGTTACATAATACAGCGCAGTGATCAATAATCTTTCCTCAGTATTTTATCAAGAACTTGAAAATGTTCATTTGATCACAGCCAATCAGCCAACTTGATTCATCATGTTTCTTATTAATTGAACTATAAATTGATTATTTTTTCATCAGCAAATCAGAATAATTCCCATTATACAGTAAAATCCTATCCTAACAAAGGCAGGAAAAAGCAAGATCTCAAGAAATTAAGAGGAAAATTATGTGTGATAATAAGTTGATCACAACAAAGCTATTATATAATCGTATTGACAAGTAATAATTTCAAGATCTTAATAATATCAAGGGGTAATGACAGTTGACTACACTCAACTATGTCACGTTTTAATTTTAATACCATAATTTCTAAATTTTCATTTGGGATACCCAAAAATTATAAAAGCAACACTTAGCCCAACTTCTGTTAAATCTAACTGATTTGGTCTGTCAAAAAATCTAAAATGCCCTCAATAGTTTGGTCTGTTAAACCGGTCTGATTGGTACAATTGATATGATTATGAAATGACTAGTTTACCCCTAATTAAACAACTAACTTAACTAATGGCTTGAGGGCAAATTAGACTTTTTAATTACACAATTAATAATCATAATTATTTAATAATTAAATACATAAACTATTATTAATGATTATATTAAAATATATAATTAATCATACATATAATTAATATAATTATTATTAATCATACATATATTAATTAATAGTTTCCCTAAACCCTAATATCAACGAACCCCGACCACCGCCTGCTCCCGACTCTGACCGCCGCATGCTCCTGACTGCTGTCGCGCTTCGGGCCCAGATGGAGGGGTTTGGACGGCCCTTTCGCAAATCATCAGAAGCGAAGGTGGGACGCGACGATTTGCGACAGAGGGTGGTGCTGCTGGAAGATGGGACGCGACGGTTCGCGACAGAGGGTGGTGCTGGTAGGAGGTGGGACGCGACGGTTCACGACGGAGGTGGGACGCGACGGTTCGCGAATCGTTGGGAGCGGAGGGTTGGGGACGGAGGGTTCGCGACGGAGGTGGGTCGCCACCAGATCTGTCCGTTCACCGCCAAGTGAGGCGAATCTGCTCGGATCAGATATGAGTGCGGAGGCGGATCTGACTCAAAACCCAAGAGCCTCTGACTCAGATCTGAGCGCAGCGGCGGATTTGAGTCGAAAACCAAGAGCCTTCGCCACCGGATTTGAGTCGAAACTCAAGAGCAGAGCGCGGGCCCTCCGCCTCTACCTCGTCCTCGCTGGCGTCGTCACGCCCCCCTCCATCTGGGCCCGAAGCGCGGCGGCAGTCGGAGTCGGGAGCAGGCGGTCGGAGTTGGAGCAGGCGGCGGTCGGAGTTGGGAGCAAGTTGCCAGAGATGGCGAGCACGCATGCAGGCCACAGGAGAAGAAGAAGAGTTTAATTAAGAATTAATAATAATATAATTAATCAATTAATGATAATATATTTATTTAATTATTAAATAATTATAATTATTATTTGTGTAATTGAGAAGTCAATTTTGCCCTCAAATCATTAGTTTAATTAGTTGTTCAATAAGGGTAAAATAGTCATTTCATAATCATATCAATTGAACCAATCAGACCAGTTTAACAGACCAAATCTATTGAGGGCATTTTAGACTTTTAACAGATCAATTCAGTTAGATTTAACAAAAGTTGGGCTAAATGTCGCTTATTTAATTTTTTGGGTATCCCAAATGAAAATTTGGAAGTTGGGTATTAAATTTTAGGGGTAAAGACAGTTGACTACACCCAACTATGTCGCGTTTCAAATTTAATACCCCAACTTTCAGTTTTTCATTTGGGATACTCAAATATTAAATAAGCGACACTTAGCCCAACATCTGTTAAATCTAACTGTTTTGGTTTGTCAAAAAGTCTGAAATACCCTCAATAGTTTTGGTATGTTAAACCAGTATGATTGGTTCAATTGATATGATTATGAAATGACTATTTTGCCCCTGATTGAATACTCAATTTAACTAATTAATGGAGGGCAAAATTGACTTTTCAATTACAAATATAATAATTATAATTCTTTAATATTTAAATATACACATTATCATTAATTGATTATTAATTAATTATATTATTATTATTAAACTTAATTAAACCTAAACCTAATTAAACCTAAACTTAATCAAACCCTAAACTTAATCAAACCCTAAACCGGCTCCGGCCGGCGACCCCGAAGCTCGGCGCAGGCGAGGCCAGCGACCCCGAAGCTCGGCGCAGGCGAGGCCGAACTCCGTGGTCTCCGTCGCGCCCTCGAAACCCAGTCGCGTCTCCGTCGCGCCCTCGAAACCTAGTCGCGTCTCCGTTTGTTCCCCGTCGCCGAGCTCGCCTGGATCTGGGTTTGGTTGACTCAGAACCAGAGCCGCCACGATCTGTGAGCCCGACGCCCGACCCAGAGCCGCCTTGACCCTCCGCTTCCTTCGACCCCTCCCCTCTTTCGACCCCTCCCCTCCGCCTCCTCCCGGACCAGCCCAGTCCCGACCCCCACCACTGCGAGCCCGACGCGAAGCCCGACCTCGTCGACCCCAACCCTCCACTTCGCGTCGACCCCGACCCTCCACTTTGCCGGTCGAGGTCGTCGGCCGGAGTCGCGGCTGAGTGCGGCGGCGGCTGAGCGTGGGGGAGACGGGAGCATGGATTAGGGTTTAATTAGGGTTAAGTAGGTTTAATTAGGGTTAGGTAGGTTTTATTAATGATTAAGATTAATAATAATATGATTAATAATAATATATAATTAATAATAATATTATATATATTTAATTATTAAAAAATTATAATTATTATTTGGGTAAGTGAAAAGTCAGATCTGCCCTCAACTTATTAGTTAAATTGGGTATTCAATTAGGGGAAAAATAGTCATTTCATAATTATATCAACTGAAACAATCAGTCTGGTTTAACATACTATAATTATTGAGGGCATTTTAGACTTTTTGACAGACCAAATCAGTTAGATTTAACAAACGTTGGGCTAACTGTCACTTATTTAATCTTTGGGTATCCCGAATGAAAAGCTGGAAGTTGAGGTATTAAATTTGAAACGCGACATAGTTGAGTATAGTCAACTGTCATTACCAATAAATTTTAAATGTGACATAATTGGGTGTAGTCAACTGTTATTAGTCAATTGTAATTACCCCCAATATCAATACCACATTCCTTAACAAGTTGACAACATAACTTCTACGAAACTTTAAACACTTTCTTTTTATCAACAAAGCCAATCTAAATTATAATTTTGATAGTTTTTTTCACACATACATGTAATAAGCCAAAATTACATCTTTTATCTTGTGTGCACGTCTCGAGTCTTCTTAGCATTATAATTAACTTTAATACACATTAATGCTAAAACATATCATCTAAGTGTTTATAACTTAGAAGCAATGACATTCTTGTAACCATTTGGGAAGATATGTTGATGAATTAGAGTAGCAAAACCCTAGAAAGAGCATGGAGAATGTATATGGAGTATCCCATAAAACTCAACTATGAGTTGTAAACCTTATAACCCATATATAATGGGTGACACATCAGAAAGCAAAAGTGGGGCCAGAAGAATATTTGTGGATGTACTATGAATGGTACTAGCAAGTTGAGGGTTAGGTTGTGGCATGGTGCTCATGAACCCTAAATATAGCCAAATGAGCCCTTCTTTAGGGCTAGAAAAGCTTGTTTTGATTGGGTCTAAATATGAAAGATAAGTATAGAAACCACTGCGAAGGAACCAAAAGATCCTCTACACAACACTAATTATAGTACATTGCATGGACACACACTCAAACCCAAAGCCACTTGACTCTTGAGTGAAATTAATGCCCTTAAATTAAGACTCCTATAAGCTTCCCTATATAAAGACCCTCTAGCCCCAAATTCTAATGGAAGTGAGTAGTTCATTAATATATATTGTTTCTACTCCTTTAAAGAGGGAGAGATTTGATTATTTTTTGGTTTACTAGGGCTGAAAATATGGTGATTGATCATCAAACTTTAGTCAATGCTTTTGGCATTTTAGGTACGTTTCTTTCGCATTTTATTCGAGTGACGATAATTTATTTTGAATATATAAACTTATAATTCTTATGTTCTTGTAGGCAACATCACCTCTTTTATAGTCTTCCTTGCTCCATTGTAAGTATTTCTTAATCATGATTTTGATTATATTTGAGTTTAACTTAACATATTGTATCTGAATATTTTTTTAGGCCAACTTTTCATCGTATTTACAAAAAAAAATCGACTGAAGGATTTCAGTCCATTCCATATGTGCTCGCCTTGTTTAGCGCTATGATCTTAATATTTTATGGACTCCTCAAGGACGAAACCCTGATCAAAATCATCAACTTCATTGGATGTCTTATCGAGACCTTCTACATTTCGGTGTATATCTTTTACGGAACAAAGAAAACGAGGGTAAATAATATTGGCACATATGTATATTATAATCATACGATGCTATTATAATATCATTTATGGTATATATAACTCTCTTATCATGTTTTTTTGGAATGTTTTATAGGTCTTCACCATGAAGCTTATCATATTGCTCAATGTTGTTGGGTTTGGAACAATCCTTCTTGGAACTATATTTTTGGCCAAAGGAGATATGCGTCAAGTCATAGTTGGATGGATCTGTCTTGCATTTTCTATTAGTGTATTCGTTGCACCTCTCGGTGTAATGGTGAGGATTCCATTACTCTTTCCTTAATCAAATTGTTCAGTACTATTCAAGATTTTTTTTATCATTTAATCAAGGTTTTAATTGTGATTTTTTCTTATTCACCGTGTAGAGACGAGTTATACGAACAAAAAGTGTGGAATTCATGCCTCTCCCTTTAACCGTGTTTCTCACGCTGAGCGCAGTTTGGTGGTTCTTCTATGGATTCTTTCAGAACGACAAAAATATATACGTAAGTATAATGTTATAATATTGATGACTATTAATTCTCATTGATCATGTTGAATGATTATAACATAGTTTTTTCCTGATTATTTTAAATACAGATTCCGAATGTACTAGGGTTCATATGTGGTATTGTTCAAATGATACTTTACGGGATATATAAGAATGCCAAGATAATAGTTCTTGAGGTCGATCCAAAGATTCAAGAATTAACGGATCATATAATTGACGTGGCGAAGTTGACAACGCTCGTTTATCCAGATTTGAGCGTCGTGATTCCTAATCTTCTTACTATTGAGAACGAAAACCTAAAAGGAGACGAGGATGGTAACAAGACCAAGAAAACCACTGCCGTCATTGATGATGTCGCCGATCATACTAAAGCTTGACTCTTTATGTCATTAGGGTTTCTGGTTGCTTGAATTAGAAGAAAGGTTAACTTAATTAATTGTGGTTTGATTAATTTTGTATGTAATTGTCCAGAGGCATGCCATGTCATTGCTTGTGTCTCTCTAACTTGGAATTATAAGAAAGAGAGGGTCGCTCTCTTCCTCAAGTTGGTGTGTGTATTATTCGTGCGTACTTAGTCAATTAATTAAGTTTGATTTATTTTTCAAAAGTAAAAGTGAAGGGCATGTTGATGAGATTGTTGAACACTCTTAAATTCCAGCCAAGTTTAATTTCCACCCAAGAAATGCAAATCAAGAAAATGTGCTTCAAAATATTATTGAACAATTAACACAACCTAAAATTTTGTCAAAAAAATATTAAGACAAATCAGGTTAAAACCAAATCCTTTTGGTAAGACGTGAGAGTTAAATTTGACTATTACAAATAAGTGAATGTCTAACGAGAGAATAAGTGAAACAGTTACCTTCTAAATATAAATTCTCCCAAATTTTAAAGTTTGATTTTAAATTAAATGTAAAAAGAACAAAAGGAAAGTTATTTCCATCTTTCTAAAAAGAATATCTAGTTTTTTGAATCTCTCCAATATTTTGAAAGGTCATGGTTTGCTTGTTTTAGTTGAATGACTATTTGCAATATATTCATGTTTCCCCCAAATATAGCAAATGAATGTGTTTCATTATCATATATATATGACCCCAAACTAGGAATGCATAAAAACCCTAAAATCTTGAAACTTCACGACTAAAAGATCCCAAAAGATGGACCGCATATTCCTTGTGGAAATGCCAAACATTTGCTCAAAATTGTTGGGGTACTAACTAAACTTTGAGCCTTAAACCTATGAGATAAGATGTTCATTTATCACTAGGCTAATTAATTTCTCATCTTTCAATTTGAGTAAAATTTGGAAGCAAAATTATGTAAATAATAGTCCTTAATTCCAAAGTGCCAAACTTTGATGATACACACATGCATATATTATTAAGAAAAAACGACAATCTAGTACCCTAAATTTTTTTTTCTTTTTAATAACATAACTATCAGTTTCAGACAACCTACTCCTAAAATACCATTGGATAAATGAAACAAAAACGATTTAAAATTATAAAAAAGAAAAAAAAGAAAACCAGATCTGGCCCACACATCTGACCAAATCTTTCACACTTTAATTTTTTTTAATCGTTTTCATTTTTGTTTAGTATTTTCAACCAGTGGTAGTTTAGGTACTTTTAGGGTAAATTGTCTCAAACTGATAGTTAGGGTACCAAAATGTCAAAGTAGTATAGTTAGGTTTAGTAAACTGTCATTTTGATAGATATATTAAACTCTTGTTACACTGAAGGTTATGAAACTCGAAATTTTAAGAGATCTTGGTCAGCTAACAAATGGGGAGTTATAAGAACTTGAGGAGATATCGAAAAAAATCATTTTATGCTCATATTTAATGTTTATTAAAAACTAAAATAATAATATTTAACCATTTTAAATCCAAAAAATTTCAATACTGATTGTCACTAACTAACAAACTAAAAAATAAATTAGTTCAATAATCATTATTAAGTATAAAAACAATAACCTAAGAAATGATTGTTAGGGAAATCGAAATATGTCAAATCTAGTCTCATTAAAGAAAAAACAATACTGTCATTGTTCTAAGTAAATTTAATCAGATAAGAAAAAATATTGGTAGAGTCAACTAATAAACATCAAAACAATAAACATGTCTTGATATCAGGTGGATATTGATCTAATTCGGTCAAAGTACTAGTCTAGAAAACAAATGAAGAGAGTTAATTGGATATCGAAATTTGAAACCTCCTAATCTGTCTAACACCTAACTAAAACAACATAGACGAGACGAGATGGGATGAGATGAGATGGGATGAGAGGTTGCTACCGCAGGTGAAACAGAATGGGAGACGACTATCAGAGGCGAAACTGAATGGGAGAGAGAAGTCGAGAGGGGTTTGCGAAAATGAAGTTGAAAACAAATGATTTGCATGCCTAAAAATCAAAACCGGGTTGACTTGAGTTACACTGAACTGGGTCAAAATTGATTGATTTTGACCTAATTAGACTGTAATTGATCAAATTAGACCAAATCAAGATTGAAATTCACTAGCTTGAATGATCGATTGGGCCGAACTCGAGCTTCTCGTCTCAAGAAGGTCTATAATTTCAAAATCTTAGGAGATTCATTGCACTGGTATATCGTGATTAGATATTACTATATATCATCTCTTAACAAAATACTACCGAATCAGTGAGTCAATTAAGTATAGGAAATGAAATTGTGTGCAAACTTAAAAAGGGCAAGAGAGAAAAGGTAGGAAATGGCATCATGCATATCCAACTTTGGTTACTATCTTAACCCACATTTAGAACTAAACAAAACTCATGAAGCCACAAAGTGACTAGATGCTTTATTGCCAAGAAAGAACAAAGAAGCTGCATTATATATCTTAGCAACATATAATAAATAAAATGCTACGAGACATAGGCAGGTCTTTTATAAATGGTGAGGTAATGGCTAGACCATCAAGTGTGACAATAATAATAATATATAGGAGAATATTAAGTAGAAGTAGAAAAGTCCAAAATAAAGAGAGAAGTGACCAAACATTGTATAGATTTAAGGGCACTCCACTTGTGCTACTTACCTATTCCGGAATTGGCTCTCCCTTAAAATGTGTAACTTTTCTACACCCTGCCTATGGTGCACCCATCTTGCTTTTCACCACAATCTCAATAGTGGAGTGGAGGATCGTGAGATTCTCCTCGGATACTTAGTGTCAAATGACGGGAAAGTTAAGATTTGAAACAATCTAAAGAATTCTAAGTTTAAAGGATGCTTTAGATCGAAGTGTAATATCACAGAGACTAAATCAAGTGAAAACTGTTTTTTTGTGAGAATCAGCATGAAGACGAACGCGACAACAGAAAAACGAGTGTCTGACACGTGTTTCTATTATTATGTCAAGTATTTCTATAAAACAGTGAACCAGTGTTTCTATACTTATGTCATATTTATGAAATTTCGTGCTATAAATATATGTCATTATAAATGAAACAACAACTAACTGTTTTATGAAAATATATAACGTAATAATGAAAACATGTGCGAGACACGCACGTCTTTGTTGCTACGTGTGTCTTCATATAGATTCCCGTGCCTCTTGTAATTTTCAATGAAGCGCTTCCCTAATATTATATTATGCCCACAAAACCACTTAATAATTAAGTTTTAAATGACCCATCATTGTATAGAGGGTATAAAAGGTGAAATAGAGTTTACATCACTCTTTGCACCCAAATTACATAATTAATGGGCTTTCTTAGGATTCCACTATGAGCTTAACACATGGTGAATGGCACTTTAAGAGTAACTAATTAATCTCAATGGGTAAGTACCCAATAGGGCTCAACCTGTCAATTTCTTCACTTCAGCTTCTTTGAAGGTTATTTTACTTTCTTTTCAATTTTACAGATTCAATGAATTGAATGTTCATATGTTTATTTTACAAAAAAAGAAATTGATAATGTGAAGGTACTTTTAGACCAAAACATGGAGCCGCCCAACAAACAAAACACAATTTGTCTCCTTTTTCAATTAATATTGTATTCTTGTTAATTAAGAGTTCCAAACAAAATGGAACTGTATTCCACTCGTGATTTTTTGAATTAAATACTCACTTTTTTCTTTGTTTCTTTTTGGTTTTAGACAACCTGGACTCATGATTCCAAAAAAAGAAGAACAACCTACGCACTTAGTGCATTATGTACCATGCTTTAAATATGTAGATTTTGATATATGGTCGTCAATCGAGAGCCACACTACTCTACTTGATTTGGTCAAAATAATTATTTCATATACCTTCTCCATCTTTTAATTAATCTTTTTGTCGAGATCATTTACCTACGCCTAGCGGTATATAGCTAATTGGTGGCAAATTAGTACTTTTTTTAAGGAAACTATAAAATTTAATTGTATATACGAGGTCGGGCTCCACGACTAAAAATTCAAACTTATTAGTTTTGTTTGACTATTTCTTTTATATAGACAATTTTTATTTCATATTCTTTTCATTTAAGGTTCAGTAACTTCTCACTCTCATTTTCGTGTACGAATGAGACTTATTTCTCTTTTACTTTTATATACGCATGCACCTTTAATTTAACACTCCCCCTCACGAGTAGCCTTGTCTACACGTGGCCCATAGCAAGACTAGACTTGTGCATATGAGCCGGTCTCCACAGGGGCGTAAGAACGGAAAACCCACCAACACACGCGCAAATCAGCCTACTTTGATACCCTATAAAATTAGGTTGTACATAGCAAAAGATTGTGAAATTCTTTGGGCTAACTTCTATGAAAATGCTTATTGTCAATAAAGGCAGCGTACATACTTAAGTATGGCACCCTTTGGTATCGGGAACCCAAAGTGCCAAAAGTCGTGTCATAACGAGTAGAAGTTGTTTCGAAAGGGAAGCATACATAATTATGTGCGCTGCTCATTTATTTTTCACTTAACCAGAAACGGTACCTAGAGTTTTTCCCGCACATTTCAAAAGGGAGACATACATATGTATGTACACTATTTTTTTTCTCAAACCCTAGTTGACCTTGCACTTTGACCATGAACATATTATTTAGTAATATGCTTAATCGAGTTTAAATATGGGTTAATGTTTTAGAAAAATGTACCATCATATGTTGAACATATTAAGCGATTTAGATTTTCAAAAACATAATTTTACAAATTGAAAAGTAAAAATTAGAGTTGGTCTGATTTTCGTTGTTTACTTACCTTAACACTAATCAACAATGTTGAACTTGTGTATTCTTGCAAGAAAATTTTTCAATCCAGATGTATATTGTCAACTCGAATGAAAAATTGCTCTTCGATTTCTCTTTGAATTTAACGTTCGATTGTCAATTGACTATCGGAAGATAATTGTCTGACATAAAAGAAAACATACATTAGTATGTATATGCTGCTTTTATTTGAGTAAAGGGCATCAAACATTTGTATGTACGTTGCCCTTGTTTCCCAAACCCTAGTTGACCTTCAACTTTGACCATAATCGTATTTGTTATCAAGTGGTTAAGTATGGTTCAATGTTTTCAAAAAATCTACTATTGTGTGTTCAATACTTTTAATTATTCGGGTTTTCAAAAACAATAATTTATAAATTGAAATAATAGTGGTTATTGTGATTTTAGTTGTTTACTTATTTTAACCCTAAACAACAACTTTAAACGTCAACAATCCTGTCAATATTTTTTCAATCCAACCGTACATATAGAATGCACACATAATCCACCTTTATAATATATCAACTCGAATATAAAATCGTTATTCGCTTAAACTTCAAATTTAGCGGTCAATAGTTCGTAGAACTTCATAAGTCAATTGTTTAACTTAATTGTCTTCATATGTAAGTTGGAAGAGAAAACGAAAGATCAGTTCTAGTGTTTATTATAAACACACTGTTCTTAGAATAAAATATAAATAAAACTTGTATTTTGACCCAATAATGGAGTTGAGAGGTTTCGTATGCTTCTTCCCTCATAATTCTTTTTAATTGTACACATCAATAAGCAATTATATATAGAAAAATATATAGGTGGTGGTGTTCTACATTTTTTTATTTTACCTTTTTCTTTGCCCATTGAACAAAATTTCCACGTGTCTAATTCGTGATTTTGGTTCAGACAATAAACTCTCAATAATGATCCAATCATTAGTATTAAAGTTTTCTAAATATCTATTAAAAAGGTGCCACGAACACGAGTTGACCATAATGAGTGAGTCAACACCAAACTTGTGGTACCCACCACTCTCCTATGCAACATCGCCACTCACTATCTAGCTACCAATTAAATCATGTTTAATTACTTTATCTAATCTTTTCGAAACGTGTTTAACCGATCAAATTTGTTTTTGGTTGGCATGAGGACAATATAGTTTTATTAATTTATTTATAATATAGTTAAAATAGTATACGGAAGATTTCATTTCACCCCATGTTTACCTCATTTTTATTCTTTTTAATGTTGTATTAATATTTAATATATAATATTTTTTAATTCTTATTAGTTTATAATAATTTATTTTAATGATTATTAGTAAATAATAATTAATAAAAACTTAATTAAAAATTAGTGATTAATATAATAAATTTTTAATTATAGGTTATTAGTAAAAACACAGAATAATTAAATATTACAATTGGGTATATTTTGAAAATTTGAAAAATGTTGAAGAATAATTTTGTTAGTAAAGTGAAATTTTTAGATGTTTAAAGTAACATGAAAATTAAAAACTAATTAAATTATGTATATGATTAAGTAAAATTGATTAATAATTTAAGTTAGTGAAATAATAACTAGGTTGAGTTTGGGCTTGTTTGCTTCCTGACATCAAATCAGTGTTCGAGACTCGGCGTGATCATTTTGATTGGGTGGGTTTAAGTGTGTTTAGAAAAATAATGAATTATTAAAAAAATACCAAACTAACAATTTTCAGTTTAATATTATGCTCCTTAATTGTATCAACTCATCATAATCATAGCTAGTATGTTATTTAGAAACCACATAAATTATATATGTACGTTTTTGTTTATGGAAACCACTTTTAGCGTCTCAAACTAGTGGTTTAAATTTGCATGCAAGACTGACTTAATGACGAAATCAACACGCAAACACAATTTCAATTTATTTCACGCTTCGTTTTGATTAATTAATTGCATCTCCTTCAAATTAATTTGGTGTTAAACGATGATAAAAGCGAGCTCTCTTTTTATTGCGACATGATCGCACTAATGATGTAACTGTAGCTAAAGTTAACTTATAGATTGCTATGGCTTTGTCATTTTTAATGTTTCGGTCTTATCAATGATGTCAGCTGAACCTCAAATTGCGCCACTGTCATTTTCAGATATTTGTTTGATATGGTAATTACTATTTACTTATGTCATAAATAGTAAATTAAAAAAAAAAAATTGGTATGAATGAATTAATATGTACTTTAATTTTGTATCTTCATTGAACTTTGTATACGCAAAATCCAATCATCGTACATGGTAGGGCCGTAGGGATGGTAAAATCGAATTCGACGGGTACTCGATTAACCCATCCTGATCGAAACGGGTAAAACCCTAAAAATAATGGGTATAAATTTTTTTCTCGGATTTTTGGCCGGGTACTGGTCGGGAGCGGGTTGACCTATACCCGTCCCGTTTCCAACCCGTACCATATAAAAAAGAATTTATTTAATATATCATATATAATTATTTTTTAGCAAAAAAAACATTAAAGCAATTATGTATATAATTATATATTATACATTATATATGAACTATAAAAAATTACATATATTATTATATATTATAAATTCGGGACATTTTTAATTCTTTTGTATTTTAGACAGTTTTGGGGTTAAGTTTCGGGTAAAACCTGTACCCGACGAATCTGGAGCGGGGTGGGTGCTCACTTTGAGCGAGGGTTTTCCGGGTCGGGTACCCATTCAAATCTTTCGCGTACGGGTGCGGGTTTGGTCAAATCCTTCCCAAACCCGACCCGTTGTCATCCTGTAAGGGTACGTATAGAATTATACAGAAAATCGGTAAATCAGGTAAAATTTTATTTAATAACTACTTGAAAAATATATTATGCAAATTTATAGTCATTTGATTAAAAAATTATATACCAGATGAATGTGCTTCATTGGTTAAGGGCTTACTTGCTCTTTGTTTTTCGGATAAGAGTTTGAATCTCTCTTTTGTCGAACATATAAAGTTTGGTAAATTCAACCTTTACTTAAATCAGATTTGGAGGTATTAAAAAATAATGTTTATAGAAACCCTTTTTTAAAAAAACTAAGAATAATTTAAATTAATATGAATAATTTAAAATACAAAAAAAATAATTTGCAGCAAAACGCTTAAGTTTAAGAACATTACAAAAATATCCATATCATTAATCATTTTCACTTGTTGAACGATTAATTGTTCATATACAGTCCGTGGCTGGTTGAGTGCCATTTGGCGTCACCATTATGGATCTTGTGGTTCTTTTCACGTACCCCATAACCAACACTTGGCAAACACACATTTATCATAGACCCAACTTGTCAAAACAAAAAAGAAACTCAACCATCAATCTTATTCAATAATTCATGATATGGGCATGCATATAGTTATGATGAGAATTTTCTAGATTTATTTTTGTACCCTTACAATGGGTACAGTAATTAAATTATTTTGGCAACAATATTAATGAGCTCATCAACTCAGGCACAATACATATGTATTGAAAACAATATGTGTCTGTTTCGTATCTACTAGAACAATGCGACTTGGTACACACACACATATATAGTTGTGGACAGCATGAAGACAACATGGGATGATCAAAACAATCAATGTCAATTTTCAAATTCTATACATATATAAACAACAAAAAAGAATATGTATTTAAATAAGTACGTAAGGAAAAATCAGTACAAATCGAGTGAAATTTTTGTAAAAAATGATGGAATATTTGAGATCTTGAAAAGTATCGCGAGTCAGTTTTCTAATCACGTGTTGCGCACTCGCTGATTTATACTGATCCATCCCTTAAGATTGGTTTAGATGTTTTTTTTGTAAGTAAGAAAAATATTGAGTTGGAGAAGGTACGTAGGTGGAGGTGGAGGGGCCTGCATGCATGGAGATAAGATCCATGAAATGATTTTCTGGTTCGATTGATTGGAAGCACAGAAAGTGGAATATATAAAATCACTTTGGTAGGGATAAAAAGGAAGTGCCAAAAGAGAAGAGAGATTTTATAAACACCAAACACATCTTATCTTGATTTCAAGATTAGGTTCCAATTTGCCTTCAATTTAGCCCATGCATGCACGTTTTTACATATATGGCGTCGGCAGAGAATAGGTCTATATTAACAAATAAAGCTCATGATATAAAATACATATAAAGCTCAGGTCGATGCAAATGTCAGTAAGTAATTCACTAATTATCAATTTAGTAATTAGGTAGATTACAAGATTATTTGAATAAATGATAACTATCATGTGTCACATCAATAAAATACATCCATATTATACATAGACTTCCACTGATTTAGCGCGTTCGCACTAAACATGTGTATATTAACACATTGTAACATGAATATTTAAATAGGATCGAGAATGATATTATGAGTTATAAATAACAATATCAAAGTTGACTTATGAACTGAAACCAACGACATCTTGCTTAACTAACTCATTTAAACCATTATTTTGACATAAGCCAGACCATGAACCTTCAATTTGCAAAGGTATGCAAAACCCATTAAACTAAGCGGTTAATTGTGTCCCCAAATTAAGGATCCAATGGAGGAAGGAACATCACTACACTAACTAAGCCATGAGGTCATTACCAATTTGTGTATGTGCTTCTTTTCTTCAATCAAATCACAATTACAGGTAATGCATATGTAAGATAATTGAAGGGTACACTTGTTGGATTCTACAAAAAGACCCATCTAATCCCATCTTCTACACTACCTTTTGTTAGCCTTTTAATGTTGACATTGCTCAGCAGATCAACAAAAACCATTCCATTTGTTCATGCACATTGCTTATTCTCATTGGCCAATCCATGTCTTTGCCTGCTTATCTTGATCAATGATCAATCATCAATGATCAATGATAGTGTGTACTTGTACTCTTGTTGGGTTGGTCAACTTGGATGTTGACCCAGTTGATTGGGTTTTGGATTTGCTGACCTGGCAAAAGGTACTGGATTTCCTGCTGCCACGTGTCATGCCAGCTCTGAGGTTTGTTCCAGATAAGTGCACAGGTGGAAAGTTTAGGTTTTGATTCTGTTTGTGGTGGGCACATAAATTTTGTTTAGGTTTTGATTGAGAATGACCCATTTCAACTCTCAATTATGTTTATATGTTGGATATTTATTTTATCAAATTTTGATACAGAAATGTCTTTACTACATATTTAATATGTCGTTTTAGTGGATTAATAATTCATATAAGACATTTTGCTTTCATTTCTGGATACTATCTCATTCGTTTTTAATATATTTTGTCAAAAAAATAACAAGACAATTCAATATGGTATCGGAGGACTAGTGAAAATTGACCTTACGAACTATACGATCATGATCTCATGCGATTGCCCTACGATTTCGACTGGTTTGGAAAAGGATTATACATGCCAAACCCATCTTTATCTTTAGAAATTAAATTTACTACAACCATAGGTTTCTTGCCAAACCCACATATGAGGTTTTCATGAATTGGTTGCACCTGCTTTCCACAATGGCCTTAGACCCATCTATTTCAGAAATAAAGGGATTCCAAAAACAATGTATGACGCAATTGCTTCGGTTTTTGGATCAAAGTTTGGCAAAATGCGAGTTCCGGCTGCTGTAATGTGAAGATCATGCGTAAACTCGCTGGATCCATAAACAAAAGATAGATGTGCAACTTGCGGCAATCTTGTATCACTTTTTGTTGCCAAAAGAACATGAATGTCTTTTTCTTTTTATCTCCTAACGCGGATCGCTTGCATATGGCACAGTTTGATAGATAATGGAGTGAATGATTATCAGCTAAACGACGCCCAGTTGTGATACGCGCATCCATGTTCCATCTCCATCTAGAGTAGCCGAGACAGAATGTGATATGAACCTTCTTTCTGCAATCTGTACCTGTAAATACAAAAGCACAGCTAATCCATTACATCAAATTATGATCATCTATGACGTCTTTGGGATTCATAATGTATCTGGAGAGCGTAAAAATCTACTCACAGACTATGTTTGACAACAAATTGCCCTAGTGACGGAAATTTTAATTCACGTTGGTGTAAATTAAGCAGAGCTGATCTGATCTCCACAGTATTTCTTAGTTTTCAATAGAATCTAATGATACAACAAAGGTTGCAGTATACATCCAAATGAAATGAACCTTTTTAATGGCTTTCAGCAGACAGTAAGAAAAATGTCAACCAAGGGCCCTTTGATAAAGAGTAAGCTAAGGAAAATATAAAAGATTTGCACAGGGCTTTAAACTTGTGCCTAAATTACCAAGGATATGCAAAATATCGCATTAATGGCACAGTTGAGCAATGTAAAATTTTCTTTTACAACATAAAGGCCCAAAACTCTCAGAATCTTGCTTTTGCCTTACCATGTGACAAACCAAATAGTGTTGGGCCGGATACAAAAATCCATCAGCAAATATTATTTGGTGATCCTATTTGTATTCTTAGCTTCCAATATATTCTAGATAATGGTATCCTATACGTTGGGTTGAGTTATATGTGATGATATACTTTTGTTAAGTCAAGCCTACCCGGATCTCTTTAGTCTCTTCTAACTGATTTGCTTCTTTGTGTTTTCACTATGAAGCTGATCTACACGGGCTACCATATCTAAATCCCTTATAGCTTTTATCCTCTATCTTATTCTTCCAAGTTTTACCACAAATCTCCATTTTCTGGCTTTGCAATTTCATTAGGGGCCAACATTCAATGTCATATGATGTAGCTAAACCTACTAAAGATGTCCTCAAATAATTCTTGAAGACACTTTCCACTTAAACCAACTAAATAATATTTCTAATATCCTCTTCAATCTCTTCAATAATTTTGAATAGTAAATACAGAGTACCCTAAAATGGTCACTTTTAATATTTTTAGGATACCACAACTGACACATGTATTCTTCTTAGAATTGCAGTGTATTTAGTTTTGGTCCTGCTTATTCTAAACACCTTAGATTCAGTTGTTCCAATAAAATAATATTTATAAAAACAATGTTTCAATTACTCTCCTCAGCCGAGATAATATCATTTACAAAAAAAAGACTCACTCACCAACACCCATAACAAAGAAAGCAAGCCAAACCAGTTTTACTGTAATGTATGCCATAGAATCATTATAATGCCTCAACCATGATCTTAGACTATTTTTGCTAAGCAGATATCTTCAGACAAGTACATAATGCACTTGCTCCTAATATGAAAATACCATTCCTAGTTTCCAGTGAAAAATAATCAAAAGAGTGTGTGTCTTGAGTCTTACCCTTTTCAGCCAAATCTGGATATGTACAGTACACATAAGATCAATGCTAAAATCATCAATAATTTTTTCTTTAGATTCACCAGTGCAATTGTCCAAGGACCTTGGAGAGCGTCAAATTGCTCTACCAGCCACCATCCTACAAGAGAGCAATAAGCAATATCTTCAGAGACGTGAAGTACATATCTGGCTATTGGATATATATCCTGTATGTTGAAATGTACATGTATCTACATAGAGGGGATTAACAAACTTCAAGTCTGAAATAGGAATTTAAACCATTATCGTCTGCCCAAACAACACAGTTCAATTTCAGGCCAAATAAAGGAGCCAGCATATGATTTTAAGTTATCACAAGTAGACCTGACATATTTTTCTTCATACCAAAGAGGATATAGAAAATATTTCAGGCCAACATTCATAAGCATGAATATCTTCTTATGTGGTATGGTGTTCCACATACAAAAGCATCAATTAATAATGCAAAGACACATACCGAAGATCAAACAAAAACCAGCAACAAAGCACACTCTCTAGAGACAAGAAAAGACTTTTTTCAACTTATGTCATAGATTTCAAACATTGCTGGCCTAACATGTAATGTGTCCAGCAGATAATTTGTTCACAGAATGCACTCGCTCCTATTAAATTATGCACATTAAATTATGTAAATGACACTTCCTCCTCAAGGGCGTACAATCACATAAATTTCTGACATATAAAACCAGAAAATATATTGAGTTTCTGACTGCCTTCAGCAATCTTAAATTTTTGAACTGAGTTTCTGACTGCTTAGCTCCTTCTAATTTGTGAGATTTAGAAAACGTTTGCACATTCAAACCACAGAAAGGGCATAAGTCTAAACTTGATGGCTTGCAAGAACAGAAACAACATAAAAGCTAATGTTAAATCCTTTAAATTTCTCCACGTTATGCAAATTGAGCCCAGCTTTCAAAACAACAAGTCCAACAATTTCCCATGAAGATTTCTTAGGGATTTACATTTGGCAAAGCCATAAGGTGAGCTTAAAATAGAGTTTTATCAACAATACCCCCGGCATGGGCATTGGAACCAGCGACCACATGCTTATTACATGAGGTCTCTGCCCATTCACCCACAACCTTGGTTATTTTAGAGAGAGTAAAATGACAATTACTTACCATGCGTTCGATGCATAACACATAAGTAGATAAAATGTGTTAAAAAGCTGAACAGAGTACGCAAGGTTATCCTTTACCCAAGATTATCAAATCATCGTAACTCTATAGGATCCAACTAACTAACTTCCTCAAAGTTTATAAGCTAGTAAGCATAGTTGAGCATTTTAAGCATTCTGGCATACAGGACACAATCAATATCACCCAATGTGAAGATATCCGTAGAAAAAGAGATAGGGACAGAGGGCTCCTCTTAGCGAAGAATTGCAAAAGTAGAACAGCTTTGCCATAAAAATAATAATTAATATATAAGAAAGAGATCTCAAAAGGGAGCAACAGACACTCAGCTATAAAATAGAAGTACATGAAAGAGAGATGTGAAAACTGAAAAACATGAAAATATTTATAAAAAAATACAACATGTAGGAGTCACATAGACTTGATGGAGATTTTAATTGACAGGAATTAATCTCGGAATGAGACACCATTTGAAAGAAGACGAGCAAATCTCTTGCCAAAGATTGAGGTCCTGAACCTAGTCGGCCTCGATCCAATTTTTTTCCAAGAATCCTTAGTAGCTTAGTGGTCCTGCTTAATAGCCTTTTTAGGCTTGAGCTGAATGAAACTAGTCTGATTTGGATCTGTATGGGCTCTATCCACCACCAAACCAGAGCCCATAATGGGAGAACAAGCAGGCCCAACCCCAGGAACATTAGAAGGCCTATACTTATGGTAGTTGCTTACAAAAAATATTAGGAGGCCTGCACAATATCTGAGTCCTTCATCCCTCAGTCAAGGTGAAACCTATAAAAATAAACCGATCAAACTACACAAGCCATCAAAGAACTAAAGCACAACTACAAACGATTACTTCCAAAAAAGGACCGAAGTCATAATAATTTCCAAAATATTGTCAACCAGAAATGTTAAGAGCTGAAGACACCACACAGTTTTTTTCCCGCCAAAACTAGAAGATCAGCCGTCAAAATTAACTTCCCTTTAAATCCCGCAATCTCACACTTCCATAATTCTTCAATCCTCGTAAAACAATCCCGATCAATCCATGATACTTGTGAGTTGTTAAGGCTTACATTATCTATGTCATTTCCCAGTAATATACTTATTCACCCGACGGAAGCCACCTCCGCGCTTAGTGGTGTTGTGTGTTGCCTAGTACTATCACTACATACGAAGCAACACGCAGCACAATTAATCACAGACCCACTATAACAAATTTTGGCTTACAAATAGTCAACACATCCACATCCAACACCAGTACAGGAATTCCATGCCTAGAACACTCAACTAGTCAACTATAATATCTTACACCATGACAGAATATCAGGGAAATAACATTTCTACTACACTAATCTAATTTTATAAGACGCTACAGTCTATATCCCACATATATATACTCTATTAATGCAATTACAAATTTACAATCATTTCATCACTCATAAGATCAAAGAACAATCACTGAATCACATTCCAATCGCAATTCCATCATTCGATCTCTAGAGAAAACAAATAAATCATAAACTTTCCACCTAAAACAACGAAACACGAACAAAATCGAACAGCTAGGGTTTTGCATCCTAAAAATCTAGAGATTTCACAAAAAAAAAATCAAAATTGAGCAAAACCCAGAATAGATCACTCACACGAGAAATGGCCTCCGGCGATTTCCGCACGATCTCCATCTCCGACTCTTCTTCTTCTTCAGCTCTCTCGTGCTCGTCAATTTCTGCCATGGAATTGAGACGGAACTGTAAATCTGAAATAGATTGGTATGAAACTGGAACGAAGACTGAAACGTCGTCGTTTCACAATCCCAGCACAACCACCAATACGGCGTCGTTCGTTGCCCACCAAACGGAAATTAATAATATTAAAAAAAAAGGTTGGCTTGTCATAGAGCAAGAGGCACCTTTTTGCCGTCTTCAGTTCACCAACAACAAAACACCAATCTCTTCCCAAAAACTCCATTGATTTCTGCGGATCACTGGTTCCAGGTATTTTTTTCTATGATTATATTGTGATTTTTTATGTTTGTGAATCGATCGAGCTGATGATCAATTTTTTCTGGGATTTTTTGAATTACTGGTCTGATAAAAAATCAATTTTTGTGTGTTTTGCCAGTTAATTGGCTGGAAATTGTAGCTTGAGAGGGTTGGGAAGAGTGAGAGAGTGAACTGAGATGCCTGAGGAGGATTTGGTTGATATCAAGTTCAGATTGTATGATGGGTCTGATCTGGGGCCGTTCCAGTACTCGGCTTCGTCAACCATGGATGTGCTCAAGCAGAGAATTGTGTCAGATTGGCCTAAAGGTATTGTTGGGCACCACCAGCTTCTTGATTTTGGGTTTCTTGCTATTTCTTGTTTGTTAGTTCAATTGGGTTTTGGGTTTTGGGTTTTGGGTTTTGGGTTTTAGCTCGTGAAGGATATGTATTCAAATATGGTGTGTATGATCCAGTTTATGAAGGGATTATGTTGGAATAGCGAATTTGTGGAACTGGTGATTCGTTGGGATTTTGATTGTGGTAATATTCTGAGAGTGGCAAAAGGGAGTATGTGAACTTAAGGAAAGAATCTTGCTCTTTTGCTATGAACTTTAATTGATAAGTTTCAAACCAGAGTTCATTAGGTAGCAAGGCACTGCAATGGCATGTGGGTATGAATCAGGATTCGTGAATGATTAATAAGAGATATCGAGCATCTAGATGATATGTCTTCTTCTTCCCTTTTCAAATTATTATTTCCTGTTTGATTTTGTTGTTGTTTTCATTTAATCCCGTGGTTTCTGTGTTTCTTAATAGGTAAAACAGTTACGCCCAAGGCAGCAACTGAGATCAAACTAATTAGTTCCGGTAAGATTCTGGAAAATAACAAGGCTGTTGGTCAGTGTAGGGTACCATTTGGCGAGACTGCTGGCAGTGTCATCGTAATGCATGTCGTGGTACAGCCGTCTCTAGCAAAGACTAAAACAGGTAACTTCTATCTTAATCTTGAATCTATATACTGAAAACTGGAGGTTTCATATCTAGTTGATTAATCTGCTAGTTATCCTCAATAAATCATCAATTCACTGAGCATAAAAAACTTATCTAGTTGATTAATGAATTATAGCTTTGGTAGGTTTTAGGTCCTTTATTTTCTAGCATGCATATAATGATGGTGGTTAAGTTTTCAAATTGCACATGCAAGCAAGAAAAATTGCTGTAAAGTGCATACACTTATCATCTAGCATGCCATGCGTATTATGATGCTGGTTAAGTTGATAGATACTTGTTGAAGTTTTCGAGTTGCACAGGCAAGCAAGAAAATTGCTATAAACTGCATACACTTATGTTTGGAACGCAAAAAGTGTTGAAGTGTCTTTCTCATGGATGGATTTTTTATTGACTTATGCTCTAAGAACCTAATCATAGCATGAATCTCTTTTTATCAGCAATGACATGCATCCTACTGATATTCTTTGCAGTAAATATTCTGTTCATATTTAGCAAGTTCCTTTACCTGATATTGAGGTCAATGTAATTCAGTATCTTGATATTGCTATCTAACCTTCCCAGGTTAAAAAAACAAAACAAGTGACCAATTTCTGTTTTAGATGATTAATTAGTCACGGATCACCTATAATATCCTCTATAAATAGTTATTAACAACTTGAGTAGCGGGGACATGGGAACACATGGGGTAAAGAGTGGAAAGTCAATCACTCAAAGTCAAATCCTTAAAACTTTGCAAACAATACACTTATTTTGGGATGGAGAGAGTAGTAAAAAACATTTCTTGGTTAAACCTACAGCTCTAAGCCTCTTCTTTATTTATAAATTGTGTGATAGACATCCTTTGGTGAAAATACACATTGTTCAATCAGAGTAGGTTGGTCATAAAGCTCTATGATTCTCATAGTACATGAGCTCCTTTAAGTTATTGCTGAATCATTCTCGTTGCATTTGATTCCGTCAAGCTCCAACAAGAAATTGCTCAAGTTTATCACTGAAACCTGCGTTCTTTGAACAGAAAAGAAGATCGATGATTCACCCAAGAAAGTTGTCTGCTCATGTTCCATACTGTGATTGAGTTCAGCCAGCAAAACTCTCCTTTGAAGATTCTGTGTTGCAGGCAACGGTAACAATGTGTGTGTACAATATTAGTGTTGATGATTTCAATAGGTCCCTATTCCATCACGAGAGGGGAGGGGATTGCACAGGTTTCCTCCTTTCTTCCCATTTGTTCCTCATACTTGTGTTTCTTGTAGCAGTAATGCACAGCTCTCTGTATACACCACTTAATGTAGAAGCCAATATGCACATTTTGTATTATGTCAATTCTTTCCTCTGGGAAATTATATTTACAGATTTTCTTTTCGAGAAAATAAGATTGTGTTTGCAACTTACATGAATTTGTAAGTTGCTATAATATTAATGTGAATAGTCTAATGCAGCTAAGGCTTTTTGACGACTAGATAATCCCAATAGGTAATTGCAACTAATTTGAGGGGTTTTGCGTCTAACATTGTAAGTCACAAAACGGTCATCATGGCTAAGTGGTGGTAGAAGTTTGTCATACACTAGGAGTCTCTCCAGAGAAAAGTTCTCTGTGCTAAGTATGGTTGGGACTCCCGAGAGTGTGACCTATTGAGCAAGGACTCTCTATCCTGTTGAAACATATTTTTTCCATGTCCCAAAATCTTAGAGGTGGGCGGTCGTGGGACGTAGGCCTAGTTGAAAGACATTGGTTACTTGTGATGATCTTGTCCTCACCGGTAACCAGTATGATGTAACACCTAGGATAGCTAACTTTGAAGATATCAGAGTTGAAGTTCCGTGGTGGGGGGAAGCGTTTCTCAGCGCTGTGCGGGGTTGTGGTCGGTTTGCTCCGTTTTTCTCGTGATATTTCCCGTCCTCTCAGGTTAGGGAGCGTTTTGGTTTCGGGATTGTGTCCCTGTGTGGTTTTTTGGAGGGCTCGAGTGTGAGTGGTGGCGGGGTGTTAGGGTATTTGTTTAGTGTTGTTAGTGATAGTTTGTTTAGAGTTGGCAGTCGGTTTGTGTCCGACTTGCTTGCTTGGTGTATCGTTGTTTTTTACTGTTTCTTTATAAATTGTATGAGGCTGATACTCGATCTTTGGTTGGGTGTGAGTTTTGGCCCACCCGTGTTGATATTGAATGAAGTGTTTTTTCTTAAGAAAAACTTTAACCAAATCGGAACCTGAGAATTAGAACCTGTGATTAATAGTTTGGTTTTGATTCTAAATTTTAGAGAACTATTCCAATTCGATTCAATTTTAGCTGTCAAAATTAAATATCATCGGTTAATAGATAAAAACCGGGGTGATTTGAGTTGACACGTGTCAAGTACGGAGTACGCGAACTAAACAATGAAGTTTGAGATATGATTTTTTCTTTTAATTATTATTATTTGCAAATTTATATATCAATATTGAGTGAGTTGTAATAGCTAAATCTTTAAAAGCTCATTTTATTGGTATTTTTTATAATAAAATTTAAAGTTTTTGTCCATAAATTTGGATTAAAATCGATTAAATTAATTATTGAGAATCAATTGGTTTCAATAGGGTAAACTGGAGAACTGTTAAGAACAGAATTGGTCCCTCACATCATGGTTCTTGATCTGATTCTCATAAATTAAGAATTGGAGGGTCCGGTTTGGTTCGTGAACCATGCCCACTGTTAGTGGATCTTCGGCTCGCTTTGCCTCTTTTGGCACGTCTAACGAATTCTATGTTTTGGAGAGATGTGGTTATTATTTAGGAGGAGTATTCAATTAAGTTCATGTTCATATTATAGTTCACATTTAACTCAAAAAAATTAGTATATCATGTTTATGTTCTAATGTGTATATATAAATATTTTTTATACCATATGTTATTTTAGCGTAAAATTTTAAACTCACATGTAAACCTAACAATATGTATCTTCATTTGTACATTGTTTTCGGTTTGCTGTATGGTTGATTTTGGTTATAATTGGTTATAATTTTAAGAGAATCATTTAACTGTGATTCAAATTTTTATTTTATAAATGAAAACCACATTTAAATCATAAAGAACTTAACCGGATTTTGTTACTGTGAAATGAAGGTAATTTCATTCAAATAAACAAGCTAACTGGAACAATCCCGTACCCATAGACTAAGTGTATAAAGTAACATACATACTGAAATCTGACGATAAATATAATGTAAGCCACGGCCTCCACCATAGTTGCAAACTTAAAGTTTTGATTAAGTTGTATTATTTTTTATTTCAAACATATACTGGAACTATATTTTATAATATATTATTGGATAAAAAAGTTGGCTCTGAGCTTAGCTTGGTCCACAAATTGACCAAAAACAAAAACAAAAGATCAATCGGTTCGGTCCAGATAAAATAGAAAAACCATTTGTGGTCATGGACGAGTATAACTAACTCGTCAAATACCATTAATTACGACACGGTTCCTCAAATTTTGAAACGATAAAAAATTGTTCGCCTGAATTTAAAACGTAAACATGCCTGATGATTTAAGGAATCACCTTATTCTTTTGAATTTTTCTCACATATTAATGATGATCCGAATTTTTTTTAAGGGGGCAAAATTTCGTACTTAAAATTTATTTTAATTTAATAATAAAATAATTACTAAATACATATAACAAAATCTAATTCGAGTTTAATGATTTACTTTTTAATTGAGTTCAAATTTAACTTTCATGAGTATATAAATTAAAACAAAAACAAATATTTGCGTGAGAAATGAAAAATAAATATAAATTAAGACAAAACAAAACAATATAAATGAAATATGAATATAAATTATATAAACGTATTAACTATGTAGATTATTATTACTCTCTATTTTAGTAACATAAATTGTAATTAATACTAAATTACATAAATTAATATGATTCGATAAAACATTGTAATATTAAACTTGATGCTCATGTTTTCAATTTTTTTAACTATTTTTTATCGGTCTATTTTATAAATTAAATAACAAAAAATATTTATTTAAGAAATGAAAATAATAAATATGTATAAATTAAAGAAAAACAATAAAAATAAAAATAATAACAATGTATTGATCGTGTAAATTATTATTATCATATATATTATAATAACATAATATTGTAAATTGTAATTAATATAATTCGATAACCTATTATAATATTAAACTTGATGGCTAAGTTTTATTTGTTTTTAACTTTTTTTTGTATTAACTTTTATACTTCTCTTGGTGAATTTGGACATCATTTTAAAACCTTAAAGCTTCTTTTGTTTATTAAAAAGAATATAATACTGAGATGATGAGGAATTGATTTGTTAATATGTGAGACAAAGAGAGCATTTTAAATGGCCCAACAACAATTAAGAAAGCCCAGCCCATTTCAGTTCTAATTGAAACAAAATTGATGGCCCAAGACATCAAGTTCAAACGTGTAGCGCTTTAACCATTGACCCACATGAGTTTTTTTTTATTTTATTCTAAACAATTTTTATATGTTATTACATTTTAAGGGGGGCGGATAGTTCCGAACAAAATTTTACACTAAAAATTTTCGACTTCTCTGACCAAGGAGGATAAATTTTCGAATACTAGATCCGCCCCCGAAAATAAACTCTTGATTTAATACTATCAAAATTTTCACTCTACTCTTTACAACTTTTTATTTATTGAGGTAACATAAATAAGTAAAATATGTAATCGGACAAGATTATCACACTGCTCCTCTTGAAAAAACTTTGATCCATGTTTTTGAAACTGAACTTATTTTTGTATCAATTTATATTTATCGATTCTAACGTGTATTGCGATCATTCTAATAAGAGATAATGACACTTTGTTACTCTTAACTATAGCGAAATGACACTTTTATACCTTAATTATTTTTCTCTTTTTAGTACCTTAACAAATTTTTTATCACAACATATGCTAAAATTACAAAAATACCCCTAATTTAAGAAATCATAATACAACTGATCCAATTTGATTTATCAAAATAGATTTGAAATGATTCAAATTTAATTTTAGATTTGGAGGCATAACTGTAATTGCATCTTAAATATAAATCAAATTGAACCAGAGATAAACAATATTGAACCAATTCAATTTATGATTTCTCAAACCAAGGGCGATTGCAACGTCATCCGACCACCAATTTATAGTGTAAATTAAGTTATAATCTGATAGGATGTCTGACGAAAATGAAGATATGTCAATCTTTAGTCAATAAACAAAGACCAATTCATTGAACAAAACAACAGGCGAATAAACACAAATCTTCGGGAGAAGAAAACAATGTTGTAAAAGCTGGTCCAGGCGGCCGCCCCAACTAGGCGCCCAAATCATGCCCGCCGATCTGATTTAAGCATGTTCAGTCGTTTTTAAGCATTGGTTTGATTTAGACCTGTTCAAGGGCAATTGAGGGCCGGTTCAGAGCCGGTACGGGACAACATAAATTTTGTTTTTTTAACTTTTTTAAAAAGAATACCAAATATTTGAGAAGTTTCTCAAATTCATACATAATTTTAAGTTTTGTTAATTGAAATATGAATTCTGTTGCAAAAACTTTAAATCATGACTTTGAAATTGAACATTAAAATTTGACTTTAAAATATTTTATTACTTTTATATAGCATAATATATATTTATATTAAATAAGTGTATAATTTATTTAATGTAAATTAAAAAATAAAAATACGCTTAGTCCCCGCCTAGTCCTTATCTAGGCTCCCGCCTAGGTCCTCAGAGACCATGTCCGACTGACTAGCGCTTACCAATTTCTACAACACTGGAAGAAACACAGCGCTCCAGAGAAAATGAAAAGACGGGTATCCCTTGCCACTTTTCCTTACTCTTTTTATATATAATATTGATTAGATCCAATCAGTTCTAAAATTAAGAAGAAATTGAATATGATCTTTTCCGATGACTTTCACTAATGCACTTATACAGACATGGAATTTGAGATACAAGTAATGAAATTCATAAATTTAAAATACATTATGGATAGAAAAATACACATAGTTTTATTCAATTAATTAAAAGAAACTAAAGTAATGGTGTTATAATTCTTTGATATTCAAAACCAATAATTGATGTGTGTTTATATTGGGTTCTCTGTTTTGACGTGAGTGGTGACCCATAATATAATAATCAGTGACTGTTATTAACTTATTAATTAGTGGTGTTTTCTGTTGGACATTGAATAATCCATCACCCACCATTTGTTTTGTTTTTTTATTTATTTATTACAGAAGTTTCTATGTTGGTCGTTACTCAATTTTCCATAGCCGCCCTACAATACATAACACACGTGATCAATTACAAAATGTTAATTAATTAGTAAATTTTCGAAGGAATCTATGATTCAACCCATATATGCTTTTGTCTTTGTTTAATGACCCATTTTAGATCGGAAGATTCACTCATTACGTACCATTTCACTCACTACAGTTGTTGCTCGATCGTTATTGATTTTTTTTTCACTATATTTAAAAATGTGGTTGGTGTTTATGGTCATACAAAACGGCCACACTCCATACCGTTTTTGCTATTTGCTTTGATTCAATTTGTTTAGAGTAATTATTAGAAACTTGTTGTGGGGCAGAATTGGAATTTTCTCATTACATATTATATTAGTGGATGAGCATGACCCTCTAGTACATATGTGTTAATAATTAACTATGATTTTTGAGTTTATTTATGAGTAATTCTCCACGTGTATTTTAAAGTAATGTTTTTAGACAGCAGCATATTTTACAAAATTCATTAGTTTTGTTATAATTAATACACATACATAAGACATGTTTTAGCTATGAATTAGTATTAACTTTTAATAAAATGGCATAGAGTCATTTATATAAAAGATTAAACCTGACTTAAGTAAGAAACTATAAAAATAATAGAATAGAACACAACTAATACATGACATACTTAAATTAGATAAGAATAATAAAACTCAAGCAAGATAAGTTGTGGAGGTAAAGATCGAGACATGATTGGAAGACACGTAATGTTGAGTTTTAGGTGGTTAAATGCTTCTAAATTAAGTTCACTCTTTTCTTGAGATGCATGTGAAAAGTATTGGAATTAATTTTTGGGTTAAATTGTTTTTCTCCTCTCTTGTTCGTGTGGACCTCTTAGCCTAAACCTACACGCGCATCGCTGCTGTCCGGTTTGGGCACGGCTTGAGCTTTGGTAGAGCACCTGCAGTGCAAACAAGCCTGAGTTTCGTGAAGGATTGGCCATGTCTCTTGACTGATAACTCAAACTCTCGTACATGACACTCTGATTCTTGTTCGGTGACTCTCGATTGTACACTTTGACGCACTATATTGTTCGTCCAATCGAAATAGTCATCCCGAGTTCCTTGTGTTTTCTCTCGTTCATGAATTTCGTTTCCCAGTTCAAGACTGTTGTGTGGATAGACGCACACCAGAGGAACAATCATGTTAACCTCGGAGACATCTGTCAATCGATCACTACCAAGGTCATACCAGACAAATTAATTTCAAGTTAGTAGTGACCATACTATGGAGTGTTCCTATTCCAGTTTTCTAATTCACTCGTTTTTGTCAATATCGACATCGAGATTCCAACACATAGCTCATAACATACTCACCCATCATCGATTTTCCGAGTCATCTTAAACTGATATAATTTAGTTTAGATTGTCTCGTCCAATTTTGATTGTTATCAACAGATGTAACCAAAAAGAAACTAAGTCAGTGAGTCGTGCAAGAGCGATTCGATATTCGGTCAACTTCTTTGCGTGTGAAAGTGTGTTTTTGTGTTATTGCAAACTTATGTAGTGGCATGAACATTTGATTTTGTAAAGTCAGAGAAAATGTGTAACATGTCTTGTAAGATTCAATGGTCAATGTAACAACAACTGCTTTATTTGAAGTAGCACCCTAGTTTTCAACTTCATTTGTTGTCAACTCTCATTATAGGTTCATACTTTTATTTGTAAATGTCAACAGAGGACTTTTCATAATTGGATAATTAGATGTACTTTTATTAATATCCTTGACCATCTCACTCACAAACTCTGAGTCAATTAATTTAACTTTTTAAATTTTATGAACAAATACTAAATTAAATAAACGAGATCTTATATTTTATATTTATTTTAAAATTAAGCTGTTTAAAAAACAGACATTAATATTTGCTGTATTTACTTATTTTCTTATCACAACTTAGGTTTCTCGCACTCAAATTTAAATGTTTAATCGTTGATAAAAAGACGTTGATATTTACGTGATTATCGAAAATAAAAAAATCAAATTGACCAATTCTTTTTGATACAAGTAGTATATATGTATGTGAACTCTACAGAAGTTGACTAGAAGAGTTTCCATCAAACTAGTGGACATGTGCAGAAGTTAAGTAACGATGGTGAAGTGTGTAGTGTAGTGTGGTCTCAGTTTTGAATTTTGAAATAAAAGGTTCTTCATGAGTCCTCTCACTCTCCAAAGTCAGACCAAAATGAACATAATTCAAGTCCGTGTTCAAAATTTGTTACAACTTATTTTGTAGATGATGAAATTGAAAGGCAAAAGAACATCTAGATTCGAGTTCAACTAACGATGTATGTAGGGCAAATACATGTTTAAGTATGTCTGATTTGCAATTAATTAATTACATCTAATTATTGTTTGTGCTCTTTTAATTATCTAATTTACATTTGGTTGGATATTACTCAATCTTACTTTTATCTCTGTACTCGACACAACAGTAATGTTAATTTTTCTATATAAACGCTAACTTCTTTTATAGCCGTGTCATCCATTTTCAATCCATTTCTTCAATATGTACATATGTCTATAATGCGATCAGAATACAAAACAAAATAAATCAAAATATATTCGAAATATTTATTACTACAACAAAATATTAAAAAATACATTAATAATTTAAATACATATCTTATATTCGGTCAGCTAAATATCAAGTTACTTACAATCTACCTCTCTCTTTCAAAATTCTCACTATTTCAACAAATTTTTTGCACAAGATTTGGGTGAGTTGTTGCCCTTTATAGAGGATTTTTTTGGGATGTGTACCTAGCTATGTATGTACGCAACCAAAAATGCAACGATAAAAAATTGCTATTTTTGACCGTTGACAACGATCGGTCAACGAACACAACGATCTCTCAACATTTTTAGGCCGCCTACACCAAAAATATGGATGCGTACGTACACTAGATGTGCGCTGCCAATAAAATTTAAGGGTGATGTACCTTTTGGTATACAATTATTATTCAATTTAGTGATTGCGTATTGTCTCAGTGAACCCAGTCTTGATGTCTATATGGTACATTGTTTGTCTAACTGACCTCCAACTCGATTGAGTCTTGCCAAAAATCAAGTTAAGTTCCAAATCAAACGTTAAACATAGGGTAAGGTGGAATGAAGATTCATGGAGAAGAGGAATGAGGAGGAAATGGAGTAAGGGTTGTTGTGGTCATTTCTCAAAAAGGTTGACAATAATGCAATAAAATATAAGTTAAGCGATTGAAAAGTCATCAAAGTTAAGCACATTTAGTTTAACATAGGTGTGAAAATTTTAGGCCCAGAACCGGTCTCAAACTGGAACAAAAAAATAAGAAATCATTTTGGTTTTCAATTTGAGAACGTATTGTTTCAGTTCGATCTTAGTCCTCAATATTTAAAACTATCGTTTATCGGTGAGAATCAGACCAGATTACATTGAAAAATGTACAGTTTAATTGTCATTCGTAGTATTTTCTTTGCCAACTTTATATTTCGATTGAGTTATGACAATTAAATCTTAACATCTTATTTTCAATTCAAAAAATTAATAATTATAAGTTTATATATTCTGGCTACAAGTCACGCTCAAGTTCACGTAATTCGACTCACAAATCAAGTTTAAATTGTAAACCGAAGGTCAACCAGTTTCAACCGTACGTAGAACTAGAAACTAAATTGAAAATTCACGATATGAATTAGACCGTTTTCTCACTTAAATGTTCGGAGTATGGTTTAAATAATTGAGAAATCGAAATATCCGCATATCCATAAATTCATAGATCTAATTTGATTACAAAACCATGCACACAACTAATTTAATACGAATCAAAACTACTTCCAAGTGTATACCCATAATTATTATCCGTATAACTTACACTCTTCATATGTACATAATTAAAGCCCACGTACGAATAATCAAAGTAAAAGTTGCGTGCAGTGGAATTAATTTGGATAGAAAAAAACGAGCATATCCAAAATAAACAAATTGAATGGAAAAATGAATTATGCGACCTTTTCAAAATCCAAATACGGTGATGCTCACGTGTACAATGATGTCACAAAATACATGTATACGCATGTCCCAATCATACCTACACACGTACGCTAATTAATAAATACAAAATATAAACTTAATTACATTAGCAATCACATTCATTATTATAAACTTATATTAATGACCTCGGAACCATTTCAATTACAGTTACTAGTTAATACCGTGATTTGAGAGAAAATTACGGTACAGTTAATGACCTCCTTTGGATATGAATATTCCATCAAGATCGATTAATTAAGGAAATTAGAGGGAGCGACCCACTGGAAATGTTATTTCCAAGAAGTTTAGCAAAACCTAACCCCACTTGTGATTTGTGAATAACATCAATAATTATATCTCTATCACCATCATTAGTGTTGAATCTGGTCTTCTTAATCACCCTCCTAATTGAATTGACCAATTATTTATCTCCAATTTTTCCGTTTGATCACTGTTAAACTTTTTGTACACGATCACTTTCTACGCATGATCAGCCGACCGCAACAGAGAAAATAACTAGTTGATAAATAAAACTTTCAATAGGCAAAATATATACGTTTAGATTTAAGATTTTTTTTAGGAAAAATAACATTTTCGTGCGCTTGAATATACATTAGACTCACTTTTATACCTATTTTTTTTTCAGTACTCTGAATTAAACTTTGGAACACTTTACTTCTAAAATACTAGATTACTTAAACTACCCTTGAAATTAAACCAAAATTAAATCTGGTCTAATATAGTCCAATTGTGTAAAAAATAAAATTATCCTCGACTATTCATCAAATTTCCAAGTGAATACAACTCTCTCCACTCCCTCCTCCTCTGCCGCTCCCTTCTCTTCCTCACCCTCGCCTCCGTCCTCTTCTTCGCCACCGCCAACAACCACTTCGATTCCGTCGAGACCCAAATCGAAACCTAGGGTCAAACGGGTACAGTAACAGTCATGTAGTTTCAGGAAGCTCTCATGCAGTTGTCGATCACAAAACTTGATTCAGAGACACTCCGAGCCTCCCCCGAAGCCTCTCGACCTCGAATCCGCCGGAGAGCTCGTTCGCAAGTTCATGTCCTTGGAATCGGAGTCGGACCTGATTCGAGAGAAGCGTCCGGCGAATTTCAAGTACACCACGATGGCGGTTCCTCGCCGAAGACCTAACCACTTCAATTCCAGCTCCGACGAGTCCTCCGATGACCTGATCTCGCCACTCCAGCTCACGATTCGTCCATCTTGTTCCTCCTCCACCTCCAATTCCTCGGAAATCGAGAGTGAAATCGCAAACCCTAACTCTAATTGGGTCTCGACGGAATCGAAGGGGTTGTTAGCGGTGGCGAAGGAGAGGACAGAGGCGAGGGTGAGGAAGAAGAGGGAGGTGGAGAGATTGACATTCACTTGAAAATTTGATGAATAGTTGAGGGTAATTTTATCTTCTTACACTATTGGAATTAGACCAGATTATACCATATTTAATTTAGTTCAATTTTAGGAGTAGTTTAGATATTTTTAGTATTTTAGAAGTAAAGTGTTCTAAAATGTAATTTAGGGTCCTGAAAAAAAGAATAAAAAATGTATGATATGAAAGTGATAAAATTGTATATTTAGGTGCACAAAAGTGTCATTTTCCCTTCTATTTGTCATTTATTATTTTAGGAGTAAGTACACATCAGTACACACAAATATCGCAACTACAAAACTCGATTTTACACTTATCTCTGATGGAGTTGAATCTAATATAATTTTGATACAAAATGAGCAAACGGTCCTGAATAGTTTTGATTACAAACTTGATTAATTTTTTCCGTCAACTTTGTAAGAAACATAGAGTTTGTACGAAAAAAACAATATTCACGTCAACCTTATGTCATTAATGAAATGCATATATAATTATGTAATATTATTTTACATCATATTTTTTTTCATTTGAACACATTTAATTTCTCTATTCGTATTCCCTCGTCTACGCATAAGTCTTTTTTTTTCATTCAGACTCATGTATCGCGAGTCTTTTTAATTCAACAAATCGAATTTTTTCATTCAGACTCATGTATCGCGAGTCTTTTTAATTCAACAAATCGAATTTCGTTTAAAAAATCAGTACACGCACTTATATCTCTTGAGTTTTAAAAAGAACCAGGATTCAACAAAAGTAAACATCACGAGTAGTATAAAGTAAACTAACATTTATGCAATGAGTGTTGCTCCTAATTGATCATGGTAACATATAAATATATACGAGGTCAATATTTATGAATATAGTAGCACGTATATATATAGATCCACCTTTTCGAAATTATGATTTGTCATTTTGTCCACTTGGTGGAGGTTGAATACAAGCAAAATGGGTGTGGGACATAGCTTGTCTTGTTCGTGTAGATATAATAATTTTGTTCCACAACACATATTCAAAATCTATCAGCTGCACTATCGTTGACAAAACTTATATATATTTCTAATCAAACCTATATATAACACCTCTCCCACACCCCCATTTCTTGCCCATATCAAATCACACTCCTCAATCCCAAAATTATATAAAAAAAATACATTTAACACACACACGCATCAAGAAGTTAAATATTGTTTAGCTCTTCTCTAAAATGAAGAATCTGATAGCGAAGACATGGAAACGGTGTCGTTCCTTGGGAAGCGACGGCGGGGACAAGATATCGATGACGCGGAGCAAGACGTGGCACTCGGAGCGCGAAGATCGGAGGAGGAGGAAGTGCCAGGTGGCGCCGCAGGGTTGCTTCTCGGTTCTTGTCGGGACGGAGAGGAAGCGATTCGCTGTGAAGACGGAGTACGTGAACCATCCCATGTTCAGGCTGCTATTGGAGGACGCCGAGTCGGAGTTCGGATTCTGTGCCGACGGGCCCATCGTGTTACCGTGCGACCCCGACCTGTTTGACCGGGTCCTGGCGGAGATGGAGAGCGGGGACGAGGACGACGACGTGGCGGGTGGGCCCGGGTGTGGGGTCGGGTGCAGCCCGGCCCGGCTTCGGCCCAGTGCGAGCCGGTGCGGGTCGTACGGCGTCTTGAATACGAGGTCTCGAATGATCAAGATGAATATTCGATAATATTGTTCGAACATGTCGTGGAGGATATATGAGAATAATTAGATTTGTTGTGTTTAGCACATATATGAAATATCATCTCTTGCTTTTGCGGTTTTATTTTGTTATTAAAAGAATTGTTTGGTAATGATCATCAGATTTATCGATGTGGTGTAGTTGAAGAAGTCGATATGCAGAAGCTAGAACACCCGAAGTTATCGTAAAAATGTCAGATTTGGAAAAAAAACTAGTCTTTTTCGGGCAGAAACGACAATCTGAGTCAAACTCATGGCTTTGCCATGAGGTACAACAAAATTTGTCCATCGGATATCATCTAGAGAGTCAAGGTCGCAGTTTCTTAAGTTTCAAGCAGCTTTTTCAATTTTAATAATTTGTTTCATTTTCCAATAAATTTAAGATTTACTTTTCTACAATTAGGTTTTGGCTATTTAACCAGTCTTATACTTTTTTTGTTATTTAATTTTTGAAGTTTCATAAAGAAATCGAGATTTCCCTCAAATCTATCATTTTCTGTATTCACAAGAATCAACGAATTTTGATAGAGAATTTCTTCTAGCCACGTGCGCTGCATCAGAATTTTAATTCATAATATAAGATAGAAAATTTTGCATATTATAGTTGGGTTTCAACATAATTCTCATCTTACTTATGTTTTCGAACAAGACACCGCTAGAATTTAAATATCTAATTTCTTATAAGATATTATCCGTTGACTAGTTTAAATGTTCAACAATACAAATAGGCCATAGATATAACCCGACTTATCATAATTCTTATGTTAGGCCATTTCGAATTCTCACATATTCATATTTCTTGTTCCAATAATTAATTTGTTTCCTCTTGTGGCTCAAAATAACTTATCATAGAGCTAAAGAAAGTTTCATAAACACATTAAATTTATTGCAGAGGTATTTATTTTTATAGTTATTAAGAAGAATTGTAATTAAATGCACCTGGTCAAATACGTTTTGCACATTAGGACACCCAATATTTTTTTACTTTTGTAGTACTCACAAAACTTATACCGATGCACATAAATACATCAACAACGAGCTCTCGAAATTTGCTTTCTCCCCGTCGAATTCACCGATTAATGTGATTATCCTTAATTAGTTGTTGATGATGGATAGCTATTGTATATAGGCAAATTACGGTGTTGAAAATTCAATACTATGAATTATGGATAGAAGGAAGTATGGTTTAAAGAGTGAGTGTGACCATTGGATACAATTAATTAATTGATTAATATTGTCGCATGCTATATATTAGCAGCCACCAATAATTACGTGCGCCAATGGAATGTTAACTTTTCGAATACAACGGTCAAAATGACAAAAAGCGTAAGTAACTAACTGTTCACTCTTCAACTAGCTGAAACAGAGAACATATATGCCTAGTTGTTAAATTTTAATCCACACTCTAATTATTATGTTTCTTTTCTCAGACAACCAAATCTAATGTAATGATCTTGTGTTGCTAATGTAGTTGGTTTTGTTCATGCATCCACGAGTTGGAAGATTGAGGCACTTTTGGCTTTCTCTGCCTTTAATTATATGTTTCTTTTCTTTAGTCTTAAAAATTTAAAATTTAAAAATGATATAATTATCCGTAATTACACTCCATTATCAATTTATTATGAGATAATTCCAGATAAATACTCCTAGATATGTTACATTATCACATGACAACTTTTTTTAAAAAATTGTGTCAAGATGAATACCTAAGAATTTTATTTTTGTCACCGTTATTCATTCCGTCAATTTTTGTTAGTTCGTAACATTTTTAACGTGTGAAATGACTAAAATATACTGAAGAGATGAATAAATTTTATAACAAATGAACGAAATGACACAAATACCCTTAACTATTCATTTAATTTTCAAATACTGTCATTCCCTTTTCTCTTCTATTTCCTAGCCTCCGACGGACAATTCCAATCTCTCTGGCGGACATACCGAAGCCTCTGGCGGCGTCAGGGGAGGAGGAGACGCCATGAACGCTCACGCCGCCATGGCGTTGTTCCAGCTCTTCAATGGCGGCTATCACGTCATCACCAAGGTCGTTCTCAACGTCGACATCAACCAGCTCATCTTCTGCGTCTTCCGCGACCTCCTAGTCGGAGAGATTGAAGTTGTTTCCGGTGAGAGAGAGCTTCCTGAGGAACCGAGATACACTCTATGTTCTTCATTTTTCCGGTGAACGGGGACATGTCGCTGGGAACAGAGAAATCTCGCCGGAGAATCCCAAATCGAACCCAAATTGAAAAAAGTTACACCGACCGTCGTCGCCGAAAAAAATGTCTCTGTTCACATGAAAAACGATGAACAGAGAGTGTGTCTCTGTTCCTTAGGAAGCTCTCTCTCGCCGGAAAACAACTTCAATCTCTCTCTCTCTCTCTCTGTTGGTGTGTCCATCTCTTCTCCAGGATCAACCGTCGGCGATGGAGACGGTCCGGGTTGCGCCAGTGGAGCACGCACTAGGCTGTAGCTAACCAAGCCAGCGGCGCCGGTCGATCCCCGAGGAGATTTTTGGGCTCAAGAAGCTGACCAAGCTCCTCCTTGGGAAGTCGCTCACCAGAGCTGTAGATGACCAAGCCGGTGGCACCGGTCGATCCTGGAGAAGAGATGGAAACACCAACAGAGAGGTGAGAGATGGAAATAGAGAAAGAGACAAAAGAGAGAGGAGGGGCATTTTTTTTAAAATTAAATGAATAGTTAAAGGTATTAATTTCATTTCATTCAATTTATAAAAAATAATTTATCCTTTAAGGGTATTTTAGTCTTTTCACACGTTAAAAATGTTAAAAACTAGCAGAAATTGACGGAATGAGTAACTCTGACGAAAATAAAATTCTTGAGTATTCACCCTGACACGAAAATTTTTAGGTGTAGTCATGTGATAATGTGACATGTCCAGGGGTATTCATATGAAATTATCACATTTATTATTATCCAATTAATTTTTTAGCAAGTTGTGTATCAAAATTTGGGGTTAGGTTAAGACTATTTGATGTCATTGTTTTCATCCTCTGAGTCTGCATCACGATTCTGGCGACCAACGATCTGATTTAAATCAATCTATATACAAAGAATTTTTTTTTACTTTTGTTGTTTCAATTTCTTTTTTGACCCATAGATGAATCACTATGTATTTTTGTGGAGGAACTGATTTAGATGGGTTTTGGGATGCAATCCGACGATAGGAATGGAGAAGAAGAATAACTTCTCGATAAACATAACATTAAGGGTATCTCGTCGGAGCAAAAATTTAAAAAAAAAAGATGTGTCATAGAAGAAGCATTGTCAGAGTCTTAACTCATTTGCCCGTAACACACGTTTATAAAATAAATTAAAGTTTGGGGCTATAGTTGTATCAAGAATTACACGGGTTGCCGAGAATGTGTCGACTACCCCACGTACATATATAACAAGTAATGAAAATCAAACACTGAGCTATTCGGGTAGGTTACTTTAATGCCTCATTCTAAAATCAAATAAGAAACTTAATCTCAACATATTACCAAAACTCGGACATATATATTACTGAATCAGGCGCCTCTTCACACCTACAACCCTAAACTAAATATTTTGTCAATGGGCTCCGACTCATTGACCGGTCAATAAGATTAACAAACCAACAAATATGAATGAATATTCTGAATATATTAGATATATATCCAAGAGTTTCATTTTGCACGTTACTATTACAATTCAAAGAGCAATGATTGTTGTAGAGTTAATTGCAATACCACAGAAATTTCCATGAATAGATTAAATGCATTTCCATCGATGATGACGAAGGTGGATGCAAGCAAGCACACCATAATGGAATCATCATCTTCATCTTCTCTCTCTGTGGTTAAATGGAGGATGACGATGTCCATGGTGGCTCTGCCTCGTGTCGTCTCATAAAAATTAAAGTTAGAAAGCGAACAATGTCAACCATTAATTAAACCACGCTCAAATTATTTAATTTTGTAAGCAATCAATCAAATAAAATTTCCCGTTTAACCAACTTGTCACGAGCATGTTCCATTTTATTGACTTTTTTTTATTTTTATATGCACATTTCATTGACTTTTCTGGATTAACAACCGCTTGATTCATTTTAGCACGTGAGAAAATGAATCGGCAATGTCAAATATTTAATTCTAAAAAAATAATTCATAATTTTTTGGGAATGGATCGAGAAGCTACATATTATTATATAGGTTTTGGAATCTAACCGCTAGATGTAATTTAATTTCAATTAACATTTCATAAGATAAGGTTATATAATAATTAATAAGAAGAGGCCACATGGCTTGTGACTAATCGATGCTTCACTCACTCATTGATTCTTCACACAAATTAAAGGACACAAAATAGAAATTGTTCTCCATCTACTGAAATTGTTAAATACATCCATGTTTAAAATATGTGCAGCTGAGACATCGCTTTATTTAAATATTATACTGACATGGACCATTAATACATGGATAAATCTTTATTCAATTTTTAAATATAATGTTAAACTTAATTCGCCAAAAACATCATTTTATATAACTATTATACCGACATGGAACATAAACAAAAATAATTAAATAATCAATTTCCAATATAATGCTAAACATAATTCACCCAAAAATTAAAATTTACGAAATAATTATATGCCTATTTATTATTAAATTCGAGATTTTAACCATATTAACAACTTTATTATTTAATTATAAGTTTAGAAGTGTGGGGTGATTTTTTAGTGTTTGATTTGGTCATATATTTGGGGCTGAAACCATACCCTATTGAGAACCATTGAACACTAGACACTTGTAGTAGTAGGCCACATGATTATCTCAAACATCTTGACTTTTATTTGTTTAGCAAATAGACCTCACCAATATCATTTTATTATAGAATCATTAGCAACACAACTTTGTGGGCCAAGTCCTCAATCACATTTCTGTCTTTTGTGGCTCTTGCCCATTTTTTCTTCTAAATTTCTATGTCACATGGCCTTTAGCGGCTAATTTATGTTCACCCCTTCAGTTGTAACATCTATCCCTTAGTTAACTAGTTTCAGACTCTTGTATTTAGGTGTAGAGATACATTTCAGTGAGAACAAAAAATAATGTGAGAACTAACATAATGATGACGTGTAGTAGGGGAAAAATATTACTCGTCGGAGCAATGGTGTAACGAGAGATTAAAAAAAAATTAGTCTGCCATGTAAGCACCACAATAAACACATGTCCCGTCAACACAGGAGCTGCCAAGTTTCGCGCTCCGGTGAATTCGCACGATTCACACAGGATTACAATTCTTTATGCGCAAGCAAGGGGAGAATTATAAAATCTTGAATTTTTAAGTGATTGAAAAATATTATAGCTGCTTGATAATAGGGATGCACTCCGCTACAAATGGTGGTAGAACGTCCGAACATTCTACAACCGTTGGATTATTGAAGATCTGAACGTGCTTTATCCCAGCACGTGACATGTGGCCCTAATATTCTATATTGGACAATTTCAAAATTCTACAAGGTCAATCATGTTCTATCATTTCGCGCCACACATTCTATAGAGATCAATCACTTTTTTATTATTTCTCATTGCACATTCTACCGGTTCGGACGTTCGAACTTGTACCTGATTGTTGTTCCTTGATTGTTGTTCCTTGATAATATAAATAGATCAAAAAATTAAAGTACTGTTCATTAACGTAAAGTTCGGTTGTTGGATGGATGAAAAATTGATCGACTCATTATTAAGATGGATACAATAACTTAATATTGCTAGCTGAGGTTATTAATATGTTGAGCTACTTCTGTTGGCAATCAATTTCTCTTAAAATATAACCATCACTTACAATGAAAATTCGTACATACCCTTAATATAAGTTTTGAAAGAGATATTTATAGTTATAATAAATATTATACAGTGAGCAAATTGAAGTGGATAATGAGTTCTGTACAATAAGATCGAGGGCGAGAACTACATTTTATCCGATTAGTTTATAATTAGTTTTGGATTAATTTTTAATTAATTTTGGATTAAATTTTAATCAGTTCTCAAACTGCTTTCTCGACCCAATTAGAGCCTCATTTTATAGAACCTTTTTTGAAGCTATTTACTTTACATAAATTACTGATTTATAAGTAAGGTTTAAGCAAGTTGGACGTAGAAATGTATGGATTGAAGATAGAGATGGACTTTTGATGCATGTTTACAATATATATATTTCAGCGACCCGACTGTGACATCTAAACTCCTTGTACAATAATTATATTTTAAAGCTTATATATATAATTGATTAACAAACCATACCATGAACCTATCAATGTCCCGTAGAGTCATCCATAAATATGCACTGCATCGAATGCATATTGCGCATGCCTCCATAAGATGACAAAACATACTGTAATAAGTCATCATCTTATGAGTCAAAATAATTAAATCTTGGATTATATTAACAAGAAAATGAAAAAAAAGTGTCTTAATACTCTCACAAAATAGAAAGGTTGCTGTAATAGAAAAATATATACCGTGAACATTGTTTTTCGTACAAAATATATATATTTTTTCACAAAATAACGAAACTTCCCTTAAATTTGAAATTTAAGAATTTTACAAAATAATAAAATTTTAACTGAAAGATTAACTTTAAAATTTTAATTAAAATTACAAAAAAATTTAAAATATTTACTTTTGAGTTTTCAAAAAATACTCTTTAATTTAGAGATATTTTCGTTATTGTTTCATATAATGTATACTATTAATATTTTTGTTATTTTCTTTAATTAATATATCATGTAACAAGATTAAGTGTATGTGAACTTCAATCTCCTATGTATGAAAAAAAATGTTGTGGGTTCGAATTTTAATTAATGAGTATGAAATAAAGAAGAATTTTAGATAAATTAGAAAAATAATATAATTATTCAAGAAAAATTGTGAACTTCAATCATAAAAAACACTTGATAATAATAAGAGGAAAGTGGAAAGGTAACCACTCGAAAACTTCCAGGAAATAATAGCGCAGCTCAACTTAGGTTATTAATTAATAATAATTTATTTTTGATAAATTAGATCCATTTAGTAATAGACACGTGGAAACAAATCGTAAGGAACAACGTTCGTGCGAGACAAAAGAGGTTGCTACTTGGCACTGTGAACACGTAATCAAAATCTACCACCCGCGCGCGTTGACCTCTAATTAAAATAAAAAATATAATATTAATATGTAAAATCCGTATATAAATACACGGTCCGAGGACCCATTTCACTCCAGCTCCACATCTCTTCCCAGAACACACAACCTGTAGAATTAATTATAATATTGATTTATGGGGAAGAAGATAAATCTGATAGCTCGGACGGTGGAGATGTACCAGAAGAGGAGGAGTAGCCAGAGGGTGGCGCCGGAGGGTTTCTTCTCCGTCCACGTGGGCGCCGGCAGGCAGAGGTTCGTCGTCAGCATGGCGTGTCTCAACCACCCCTCCTTCAGGCTCCTCCTCCAGGACGCCGAGTCCGAGTTCGGCTTCGGCTCCGGCGACGGCCCTCTCGTCCTCCCCTGCGACGTCGACCTCTTCTACAGGGTTCTCGCCGACATGGAGGAGTCGCGCGGCGGAGATGACGGCGACGGCGACGATTTGACGACGCCGGGGACCGGCTGTGGACTCGGGTGCAGCCCGGTTCGTCTTAGGAGCTGCCGGTCCGGTTCGTACGGCGTCCTAGCCGCCCCTTCAAGAATGCTCAAGATTAATTAATTAATTAAGTCAATGGCTTGATTTGTAAGTAATTAGGATATATAATAGTGGGCATTATAGTTGGTTAGTGAGTTTATATTTAGCAGATTAGACTTGGAAAGCAATTAATTTTCATGTGTACAATCACTTTTGAGTAAATGAAATGAGCCAAGTACTGGGTGGGTTTTCAAAGTTTTATTTCTTCTTCAATTTTCATCGAAAATCAGTTAAAGGACATGAATTTTACATGAGTCGGAGAGCTATTCGGATGAAATTCACACATCTTGATATGTAAATAAATAAATCATCTCAATCATTATATTTACATAATAAATTATTCGAATTAAAACAATTTGATTACATATTTTATAATTGGTTTAGTCTTTGTCTTATATTTTGTTAATTCAACGATTGAGAGATAAGTTCTTAATTCTTATCCGTGAATAATTATGCAATAACCAACAGAAAGATCAAAAACAAATATAAGGGACGATGAGACTCAAGTTCGAAGCAAATGACGAATATAAAGTGTTATATTAAAAATGTTCGATCCACTTAAAAGCTTAAACAAAATATCGGTGAAGTTTTAAATTTGTTTTTCAAACTTATATTTATGATGTAGAACCTTAACATTTTCTTTTATGTGCATGACGATTTGACGGGAGCACTCTTTATATGAATTTGGAGTATTAGGTCTGAAACAGATGACTTACTGGAATGTCAATAAAAAAATGCATTAATTATTTTCAATATCATGTTAAGAAACTCAATTTAACCGCGAGTTCAAACTTGTGAGTGTTGTTTAAAGTGAAAATTCCATTTAACACCTCTTAAGTTTGGCCGAGTTTTACTTAACTCCCCTTAACTTCAAAATCAACTTGTAAAGTCTCTTAAGTTTGAAAAAGTCTCACTTTACCCTTTTCTGTTAACTTTTTTTAAAATTCTGTTAATTTTTTTGTAAAATGACGAAAATACCATTTCATTGAAAAATTATAATAAATTAATAAAAATGATTTTTGAACTTTTTTATATAATGTTTTCATTGTATAAAATAAAGAATAAAATTCTGTTAGTAGTAAAAATAATTTTTTAAAAATTTTTCCTTATAAATTTTTTTAAAAGATTTGTAAACATCGTTTTTTTTATTTTAAAATTTTTACGAAATTTTTTTTTTAAAAAAATTAATACTAAAATATTTTTTTATTCTTTGTTTTTGTAAAAAAAAATAAGAAAACAAAAAGTTCAAAATCATTTTTATTTATTTTTTTTAATTTTTTAATGAAAGGGTATTTTCGTCATTTTACAAAAAGTTAACATAATTTTCAAAAAAGTTAATTGAAAAATGGGTAAAGTGAGACTTTTGCAAACTTAGGGGACCCTACAAATAGATTTTGAACTTAAGAGGGGTTAAGTGAAACTCGGCCAAACTTAGGAGTGGCTAAGTGGAATTTTCCCAAGTTTAAATTACCGCAAAGTATATATGTTGACAAATAGTGCAAAATTTTAGACCATTCAACACATTTATTTTTTTGCAATGAATGAGAACACATCAACTTGTTGGAGAAGTCTGATAATTCTCTTCTTCTGAATGTATTGACTGTTATACAAAGAGTTTCACATAAGAATGAATCAAACCTGTGCAACACGAAGAGGTATCTGAAGTATATTCTGAGCATCAAGAATGTGATAAACAAGGTTTCAGAGAGTGACACTTTATTAGTGATGTCACCAATTTCTTCAGTCCTACAATTAGCCTCAGCCTCAACGAAAACGGCGCAATCCACTATGAGCTTCCCCACGGGACTTATTGTCAGGCGGCTAGCGGGCGGGCAGAACTGCTCAAATCTTACCGACCCGACCTGGATAATAACCGAACTTGCTTGATCATCGTTGACAAACAAAATTGAAATTTTATTAGTTCGATTTCAGTTTATAAAATTAGTATCAATAAATAATCAAATTGAAAACCGACCAGTTTGAACATGTGAGTTACTTTAATATCGATCTTCATTAATATAGTCTATAAATAGGAGTGGGCAACATAGACCTAAAACCGGCCCCAAACAGAGATCCGAGCCAATTAGAACAGAAAAACTGATAACCGTGAATAATGGGTTGGATTCGGTCTTGAATTTAATGAATCGTTGAAATTCGGTTAGGGTATGTTTTTACAGTACGGAACCGTCGGTTAACCGGTTCAACATGCTTATTATGTGTTGCTAGGGCTGGGCACGGTTCTGGAATCAGACCAAATTAATCGGTTCTTTATTTTGGAGACCCAAATCCGGACCCAATAAGTGGGTATCAGTCATGTTCCGGGCCGGTTCTACTCAATTAGACCCAATTGAATTATTAATTGTGAAATTAAGGGTCCAGTTCTCTAGTATAATTATATAGTTTTGCCTAATTAGATCCAATTAATGTGATATTCATATATTGTTCAATTTATAATGAAAATTATACAAAATTAAATTTTTTTAGGCTAAAATATAAAATTGAAATACAAAAAAAATACTAATTAAAACCCCCAAAATTGGTTCGGTTCTGAACTGGTTAATTAGCGATTTTGCACTAGCAGAACCGGAACCAAATTGATTCGGTTCTCAATTTTCAGACCCAAGCCCGATCCAATACCCACGGTTCTCGATTCCTTGATTCAGAATCATTTTGGATCCCGATTCAGTTTCGGTTTTGGGTAAGAAGTGCCCACCCTTATGTGTTGCTCTGTTGTAAACTTTATATATCGATTGAGTTGTAACTTGTAATAACTAAATTTTAACATTTAGTTTCGTTAGTATGTTTTTTAATTGTGAGTTAAATTTGTGCCCATAAATCACATCGATTATGTCTAAATCGGCTATTGAATTCAAGATCGAAAATTAATCGGCTCCAACCATATATCACATTGTGGTTTCGGGTTTGGTTCCCATATATTAAGAACCGGGACATTTGATTTGGATCAGTTCTGTCCGGTTCAGATCCGGTCGGGAACCGTGTCCACCCTTATCCATAAATATTGGATGAAAAAAAGAAGTTTAAATTAGTTTAAATCATGAAATTCGATCAAGAGAAAAACTAAAGCTGAACTAAAAACCAGCCAGTTCAAAATTGAACCCGAAGAAATTTTAACCAAATCATTTTCATTTTTATTTTTATAATCAAATTGGTCGATTAGGTTCAAAACAGAACTGTGAGCAACCCAACTGCATGTTGTAGCCAAGGTACGACATGAAGTACATACCCTTGCAAGTCTCCTCTCCCGGTGTGGAACCAAGATTGGCTCTTTTTGTTTCAAAAGAGCTCAATTTTGTTATCGCAGACCTTCCATATCACAACAAGCATGTCAATCACAACACAAAAAAGAAAAGGTTTTGAAAAAAATCTTAATATCTTACTAAAACAAAAGTGGAAAACAATATAGGAAACAGAATAGCTCATTTGCGCACGGACAAGTAGTGATGAGAAACTAATATTAGTCTTTTCATTTGACGTACCTAACCCGCATTGTAAAATTGGGTTGTACATATCAGACCGAATTCCACAACTAGATGTTCAAGCTATCAGTTAGGTTTGACCCTTTTCTTTATATACAACTAATTTATTTCACTTCTTTTCCTTGTGGGATTCACTTCAATTCTCCCTCTCATGCTTTATGTACGCGAGGGGCTTATTTCTCTTTCACGCTCGTGTACGCATGGGCCTCTACTTCAACACGCACTGAATTCAAACAACCGTGAGCAGTTTGACAGTAATACGAACACACAACCTCTTGATGTCCAATGCAAGCTGCAATAAATGTGAACATTTGTGATGGAATTCGAGTGATGAGAATGTGTATAAGGCGCAAGGTTATTTCAATTATTGTGATGGAAAAAGTTATTAACTCTTCTTCTGCAACTCGATGTTCTCTAAAATTCCATTTCTGGTTAGAATTTAAGATGTCTTTTCTCTAAAGGGATAAAACTCAAAACCTTAACAATTACCAGAATAACTGGCCTTAGTAGAATCACTCATCGTCAAGGCAAATCATGTTCTTACGTAATCTAGGTTTTATGCCTTATTGTTATCATGTATTTTGGATACCTTCATTTCTCTAATTCGTGTAATCGGTGATTGATGATCTCGTTAGTGTGTTATATGCTTTTGGGATGACCCGTTTTCTAACGCAAATTCCTTTGGTAGAGCCCTCAAGAACGGGCGATATCAGGGAGCTGATCGACAGTGGAATCAAATCGCCACCATTTGTATCTTATTATGATGTGTTTGATGATAGTAGTAAATATTTTGCTTGCACCTTTCTCCTATATTTATGGGTGTGATCACATTTTACTACAACAAAAACATTTCTCTGTTCCCTCTCCCATTATGGAGTATGAGCCAGAAAGGCTCTTTATTGATTTACACATTAATTTTTGTTTTTCAACTGTTGTGTTAAACAATAATCATCCAAAAGCTCTTCTCTGTTTAATATCCCTCTTGAAGCTCAAGATTCAGATAATCCAATTGTGCATAGTATTGAGTGTGAAAGATGATTATGGAAATGTATGTGCACATGAAAACACTTTCATATCTTTATGATCCCTCAAATTGGTCAATTCCTCAAAACATAGGCAATTGCTGTAAATTCAGAATTACATTGCAATTGTGAATAACAACAATGCATTAGTCATTAAGCTCAGTACACTACACTACTTGTACTAAACACTGGGTCACTAAATTAGGGTTACATTGCATCTACTGAAGGCCAATGGGGCAGAGAGATTTGCTAATGTTTCTTCTTGGGCTTGACAAACTTTTTGATCAGTGTGTGCTTCACAAGCCTGTCATAAACAAGAGCTGCACCTTTGAATTGGGGAAGAACAAGCCAAGCCACAAGCACCAGCTTCACATCATACCAAATCCCAACATGCTCCAATATGGGTTGCATAACCATCTCCATTAATGCCAGAAATGAGTACAGTATCCAGTAAGCAAGCCATTGTTGGTCATCTTCTTTTGACTCACTCTCCATAGCCACCACTGATGCATATCTGATTTTTCACCAAAAACCCACAAAAATTAACCACTTTTATAATACAAGAAAATCAACAAAAATGAAGATGAAGATGAAGAAGCTTACAGTGGATAGAGCAGTGTCATGACAGGCCTGGTTTTATAAATTCAAAAATAAACAAGTTAAATCAGCAAAAACCATACTGAAAATAATAATAAAAATATTATTGATTAAAAATAAATTTACCCAGCTAGAGCGTGAAGGTGAGTGAGCAAAACCCAGAAGCTATCCATTTTTCTGAGTATTTTTTACTGTCTTGAGTTCTTGAAGAAGCTGCTCATTTTATAGGCTGATTCCATAAACAAAAGTACGGTGGAATCTTCATCGTCCATTTTTATCGATCCGGTGTGTGATGGACGGTGGAGATTTTCTCTTTTCTTTCAACACTTGCTTGGTTGTGCTATGTCGGCGAGCAAGAAGACGGTTTATGGAGGTGGGATGCTGACACGTGTACTTGAGTTTGTGATGGATGGTGGAGATCGTGTTGGTTTATTGTGTCGGGACTTGAGCTATGTCGGTGAAACGTGGCATCTTCCAGTTGGTGTAGCTTTACAGTTTCATATGTAATGTCATAAATAATATAGCTCCAACACTTAACTTTAAGGACACTCATTTATTTACATATCTCTTGAAGTTAATAACAAGCTCAATAGCTTATTGATGAATGTGAAAAATTATGTAAATAAAAGGTAAAAGTGATGAAGATTCATACTCATTTGAGATTATTTGCTCTTCACTTTTCATCTCTTTGCTTTCATTTTCATTTTCATTTTAATCTTAGTTCTGTTTTATATTATTTTTTGACCTTCCCAATATTATTTGAAAATTTCACATAATGTGTTGAGTAATCATGTTTAAAACACTACTATAAATAGAAGGAAGTCTTCATGTAATGAGCCAAGAGTGAATAATGAAAAGAAGAGAATCAATGGGCCTACTATATTGCCTCTACAATTTATCCCTGTGCAAGAATAAAAATGTTTGGATATCGTTTACAGAACAGGAACCCGATTTACTGGCAGTGAGGTTGTAACATTAGCTCAACTATTTAAACTGAAATTGAGCATGCTGGAAATTAGATGATGGAATCGAAGCTGTGTCGTGGCAGGGATGCCACTGACCTGAAAGAAAATATTTCGGATAGACCGCGGTGGTAATCTAATTTGGGTTCTCCTGAGATTTTCACAACAACTTCTGCAGAACGCCCACTCGAACGACAGAAGATGGAACTTTGGTATGGACAATTTCAGGAACGAGGACGTAAAGCTCGTACGAAATGACCAACGATCGGACGAACAACAACACGAAGTGTTGTTTGATCAGACAATCGAACACAAGTGTGCGAGTCTAAAATAAATTTAGAGAACTAAAGTATATATATTTGGATGCGTTTCAACAAATACAGAGGTTCCGTATGGCAATCAAAAGCAATTTAAACAAATAAAATAAACCTCAAAGAGGATTTGTGATCACATCTCCCGCAAAGATCAAGACCAACTCAACCAACTTGATTATCCACTAACAACGGTGGACCACCAAGATGGGCTTGGACCCACACAAGCATTCTCAGCCATTTATCCAAACACCTTGTAACTTCCATCTTTGTTTAGTTTCATCTCGTACATTATTTATATATTCAAATCTTTATTCACAACACTTTATCAGTAGACTTGCTTGATTGAATCTCACGAAGCTTTGTCGAATTGAATTTTTTCTTCTCCTCATCTTAATTTTACAAAATATAAATTGTCATCCTAAATTAATGTTTGATTTGCTATCTATTATAACTCCAATAACCTTGCAAAATTTAAACTTTTTAACAATGAAGGCCAGAAAAAAAATCATACAAACTTCTTATTTTATCCAAATTTGTATTGTATAGATACAAATAAGAAACTTAGCATGTTACTTAAAATGTTTACTTTCATTATGCTGATATTTTTTACAAACTTAGGAAAATTTTAGATTTACTAGCAATAAAAAGCATAAATAAAATTTTTAGATAACATGTGAAGCTAGAAAATTTTGGCATACATAGGTGTAAAACTAGTTTTTGCGGGTGTACCTATGTTTAGTCATCTTTTACGAAGGTAATTTCATTTTTACAAATAATGATTTTAATTTTTATTATTTATTCATAACGGTGGTTTCATTTACTTATGAGATTGAATTTCATTTATCAAGAAATTTAGTTTCGCTTTTCTATGACGTCAGTTTTGTTTCTGTAATTCAACCAAAATGACAACCACATATTCAAATTGACCTCAAACCAACTCAAAATTTATTAAACACGCTTTCAAAATAATATTACATAAGGTTTTTTTTTGGTTGCTTTCCGCTGATGGTAACATTGGCGAAGAGATCCTATCGATGAGCTTTATCAACATAAACACTAAATTAAACCAGAGATCGGAAAAAGAAATAACACATAGTAAAACACTAATCACCAAAAAAAAGTTGAAATCTAACGCAAAAAGCACATAGAACCATGTATGGAAATCAAATAATTAGGAATAATATCATAAACCACCCCCTAAATTATTCTAAATCTCACATAGCACCCCTTAAGAAAAAATTCTCAGCGTGACCCCCTTAAAATTTTAATTTTCTCACTTAACACATTTATATTAAATATTAACTTTAAAATGACTAAAATGTCCTTAAAGGTGTTTTTAATTTGCAAATCTCTCTCTCTCTCTCTCTCTCTCTCTCTCACGTCTCCTTATTTTCTCTCTGGACGTTTTCGAACTGAGAGAGGGAGGGAGGAGAGAGAGAGAGAGTATGATTTACAAATTAAAAACACCTTTAAGGGTATTTTAGTCATTTTAATGTTAATATTTAACATAAATATGTTAAGTGATAAAATTAACATTTTAAGGAGGTCACGCTGAGAAAAAAAATTTCAAGAGGTGTCATGTGAGATTTAACATAATTTAGGGGGTGGTTTCTGAAATCATCCCAAATAATTATTATATTTTTGTGTCCATCAATCCCGAATAATCTTGTAAACATGCTTATTAATTTAAATTCAAAACCAGTACATTAAAAGCTGAAATCATCAAAAAGAAAAACTTCAGAAGCACAGTATCAAGCCTTTTCGCTGATTTTCAGAAAATGGGCCATTAGAACAGATTTTGGAGTGTGGGCTTACATATAAAAGCCCATAAGAGAGATCATAACTATTCTAATTTGGGCTGTACTCGTATCCAATGCCAAAACAAGTGAGATCCAATTTTCTACGAATCATCATAACTTATTTGATCAAATGATTCAACTTTTTACTCAATAATCATAGTCCAAATCATGAAAGTCCTGAAATTTAACCGTTGGCCAAACCAAATTCATCATTAAGAACAACCAACAATAATTAATGACAGTACACCAAAAAACATAAGTAATTTTTAACTTACACAATTAATTTTACCTAAAATCAATAAATCATTCACACTCACATATCAATGATGTCTACATACCATTGTCTTCTTCACCTACTAATTAATAATAATAACAATCATCATTCCCATTTTTTTACCCAAAAGAAGAAGAGTTAGTGCAGCTGTAACGATTATTCAATTCGTAACTTTTAGTTGATGTAGTTTATAAAATTAGTTAAAAGTATATGATGTGGGATTAGAAGATACGTTAGATTTGAGGGAGAGATTTAAATAGTAATGTTCCCATCCCTAAGTAGAGTGCACTAAATTCCAAAGACCCCTAACCCATGTGCCACTCATACATTATTTCAATTTGAAACTACTTTAACAATTACTGCTTTGAATCTCTCATAAGTCATATATAGTGTCACATCGGTTCTATTTTTCTTCTTTCTATTAGAACAGATATATATAGATCATCAAGATAAGCAAGTATCTATTCTATTTGATGATCAATAAGTCCAGTCCGACTCTCTGTAGGAATCAGTGAACTTGTATTTGAAACTTGAATATTCCTCCAAACCAAACTATGGTGTCGAAATGGTTGTGCGAAAAGGAAAAAGAATCTCCGCTTCGTCTTGATATCTCCATAATAGGGCCAAACATGTTAGTTGTATTCTAATTCATAACATAAATGTATTTCTTATTATCGTGTTAAAGTTTCTGGTTAATTGAATTAAGTAAAACAACATGTACCAAAAATACATTTAAATATCATCTTTTTAACATTGGAAGATTTTCTTTGTATTTTACATAACAATTAAAAAAATTAAGCAGAATTATAACGAAATATAAATTAGAATAAACATAAGAAACATAGTTGAATGAGGATCAAATATCATAATATTATATGAGATCACATGCTTATTCAGATCTAAAGTTTTTTTCAGAAAAATCGCAACATATTATTAATTATAAAACAACTAACCCGACATTACATCGCGCATCCAAAACACTAAATGGTGGGACTGACCTCTTGTCATGATCCCAACTATTGTTAGTTAAAGCATACCTGACTAACTTATAAGTCGTGGATTTACAAGAACAGTTAACAAAATAAAAGCTAACGCGACGACATGTATCTTGCAACCTCGCGGCCCCCATCTCAAACGGGTTAAGACTCTCCCCAAATCCATTACAAGATCTACCCCGAGAACGACGAGCAAAATAAATAACAGTGCAACAAAAAACTTCTTACAAATGCACGACCTCCAACTCTATGGGTTGAGACTAGGATAGAAAAATTCTAACGATTTGATTGTCGCGGTTTTGGTGGGTTGATGGCTCGGTACTGGGAGGGACCATGAGTTCTCTGGCGTAGTTGGACAAATCTTTGTAAACATATCGAAATAGGAGATCTTGGTTTTCTTAAGAATACGTTATTGTGGTATCTAATTGGGCCATTGGAGGGTATATATGCAAGAAATCCTTAAGTTGGGAAGAGTATTAGAAATGATCGTTTTATTTTGTAAGATTATTTGAGGTGGTGTATTAGAGACTTACTCTAAAGGTTTTTCGAGGACATGGAGTTCATTCTTGTAAAAAAAAGAAAATAGAAATAAATCAAATAACAGTAGACTTGCATAATCTTTATCTCACAGACCCTCTCAATTCAAAATAATACATGTAGAGCAAGTCATAGCAAATAGCAATGATTGTTTTTACTTTTTACCAGTTAGATTTGACAATCTGGTAAAGCAAATGCACCATTCCCATTTCTGTTGAAAACACTATTCAACACTCACAGTCACAGACATGTCTTTTTTCCCATATTGCTTTTTCTTGTAAACCACACATATTTATATACATTTACCGTCGTAACTTCCTTCTTTATAAAAGCTGGGGCCACGTACACTAATTATAGTCGCTCCACGTGATCATCACTTCTCTGCGCACGTGCAACTAACACGTGAGTGTTCGACCCGACCCGAGACATGAGTCGGGTTGAGTTAACTAACTGATGTAACCCGTTGATGTTGTTGAGAAGTGACACCTCGGAAACATAACGCTGCAACAACGTCAGAGTTTAGTGCCGACCTTATGACAAGTGGTGGTTGCTGTTGCTGTTTCAGAGCCAGAGGTAAATTTATGGCAGTGAATAGTGAATATGTGTGTGGGCCATATATACCCTACCACCATTTTAGGTAACAATAACAGCATGGGTGTAAGAAGTGAAAAGAATAATGTGAAAACGGCAATTGTACATAGTTTTGTGAGATTATAGAGTATATTAGACTTTTAAGTCAAGCCAGGTTCATGTATTCTGTGACTTCATGGAGGGGTGCTCATCGGGTCGGGTTGGGTCGGGTTAAGTAGTCCCGACTGAGTTTGAGTTCACCCAATAAATCTCGAGTGTAGAAAATAAGTGGGAAAGGTGTCAGGTGAGTCGGGTACAACCCAACTCACATTATGGGCCCAAAACAATTAGTCATTACAATTGAAATCAGACTTAACCCGAAATTCAAACCCTAACTCTAAACCTTCAAATTTAAATTCAAAAACTTTAACTCAAAATTGAAATCAATTCGAATTCGAAACCCTCAATTCTAAATTAAAATTGTAATTGTAACCCTTGATTGAATTCTAATAGGGATAAGAGGAATGGTCCATTTTGCTAATTGGGTGACGGGTGATTCGGTGGTTTCGAAAATGTCACCCGAGACTTGATTCAATCTCTGTCGGGTTGGGTCGACCTATGATGGCTGGGAAGTGGACGCGAGATTTCGGACGCACCGCCTCTCACTCGTCACTTGCTTCCCTGGCTAACGCGCATCAGAGCACGGTCGTCTATCAAGTAAATTTATAAGTTTCCGGTTTTACCGGGTCGAACTCTTGGGGACCAAAGGTGGGTTTCATAATTGGACTTTTCGCGCCTTCTTTCCCGACACGACTCGAAAAAGTAAATACACAAGAAAGGAGGTTTAACTAACTATACTAAGCACACGGCTACAACTACTCTACAACTGGTGCAAGAAAGTAAATGTGGGTCGGATGGTAGATGGTTGGTCGGAAGTCAAGAATTCGAGAATCTAAGGAACTAAACATGATCAAGGCTACCGAGCAATCAAATGAACCATAGACAATTCATACAATTACAAGAGATCCATTCATCAATTCATAAGCACTCAATTAATTTATCACAAGCAAATCAAACCTATGTCTTAATTACCGAATCCCGCCTCTCGGCAAAGAGCGGCACAACTAGCCCAATTCTCGTGATTCAAGGGATGTTACCACACTCGCTCACTACATTACACTACTCCTACTCGATCACCAAAGTAACACTAAGAGCAAGCATGTCTTCCCCCCGTCATCCCGAGACTCAAACTAATTCACTAAAACCGACAATGATCGAGTCCAAAATGAGGACGCAGTACGCCGTCACCTTGGTTCTACCTATTCACGCTCTCGAACCTTTCTTCGAACCGGTTCAATAACTATGGCAAGAACAATCATGCAAGCAATCACAAGCTCTCACTAATAATCACATGCATTTCATACTCAAGCAAATAAAGCACGGCGACCTCAAGTTCTCACTCAAAATCTACGGTAGAACACAATAAGCATGCAACAAACAATTAATTACTCATAAATATCCGAATTTAAACCATAATCAAGGTTTAGCCCCCATGACCTAGGTTTTAACCCCAAGTCATGGTGCTCAAGCATTCTACTATACAATAAGCTAGATTCAAGAAATGGAAGAAGAATTACAAGCCAAAAACCCAAGGACATGGGTTTTGGGAAGATCAAAATCCTCCAATCTAATTTCTCCATGTAGCTTCTTGCCTCCTCTTCTTCTTCCCATGGTGGTGGGGGTGGAAACCCTCCCTTGGAGCACCAAAAATGGCCTCCAAGGGAGGGTTTTGGAGCCCTTTCTCTCTAGAAAACTCTAGGTGGCCGAAACCCTCTCAAAATCTGATTGTGTGTAAGTGTTGTGTGCTGAAAATTAGGGTTTATGCTCTTTAAGTAGCAGTTCTGCGACTTTGTCACGATCTTGACACCTCTTGTCACGATCGTGACAACCCTTTTTTAATTGACGTCAGAATGGCGTCTATGTCACGATCGTTACATGGGTTGTCACGATCGTGACAACCTCTTCTCCTCGAGTCCCGATCGTCTCGCCACCGTGTCACGATCGTGACGGCCTTCTTTGTCGTCTTCTTGTCACGAACATGCCACGATCGTGACACCATCGTGGCATCACCTTTTTGTCGTTGCAACGCCGATTTGCCACGATCGGGTGGGTGATCGTGACACAGCTCCTGGAATCGTCTTCCTGGTTGTCACGATCGTGACATTCTTCGTTTCTTGATTTCTCCAGTTACTTGGGCTGCAGGCCATCTCGGCTATCGCTTTGAACTCGCTCCAAATAAGCTTCAATTAGGCTCCAATACCTACAAAGATCAAAATTCCATCGAGAATAAAAAATATCAAAATATTGGCTCTAAAATGCCGAAACGAGGACAATTCGGTGCTTAAATGCGGGACAGAAGTGTAAATGCAATGGCACATCGGGCCCGCATCAACCTAACTCATTTCCACGATTTTTTTGGGTCTCGAGTCAATCGGGTTTGGGTTGGGTTGGGTCCTCGGATACCGCGTAAAAATGGACATCCTTAACTCCATGCATGTTTACAATTTTGCATCTACTTATTTTTTAAATTACATTATTTAATCTAGCGGTATTTGTTAGGATTCTACATGCGAGTCAAGATTCTACATAAAAAGAGTATAAGAAAGTTTACACTTCCATAACATGATATACTAGTCTTTTGGGTGATAGGTGGACTCTAATGTGTGTGTGGGTCTTTTTTGTTGATCAGTGTCCCCTCATTAAGGAATTATGAAATTTAGGCTTTGCCTATTGTTCAAGGATTCATGATAGTTTTCCTAATGTACAAGAAATCAGAAAATTTAGGCTTTTCCTGTTTTGTGGTTGTCTTTCACTATAAATACGAGGGATAATTCCAGATGACTACACCTGGATATGTCACATTATCACATGACTACACCTAGAATTTTTCGTGTCAGGGTGAATACCCAAGAATTTCATTTGTCTCACTTTACTCATTCCGTCCAACTCCGTTAGTTTTTTACATTTTTTACATTTGAAATGACTAAAATACCCTTATGGGTATTTTGAATTATTATAATTAGATTTAAAAGACGAAAAAGCCCTTACCTATTCATCTAATTTTCTAACTAATGTCACTCCTTCACTCTCCTCTCTTTTGTCTATTATGGGCGTGGCCGGGGGCGGAGGGGATGGCGGAGGAGGGCTGATCGGAGGGGAGAGGAAGGAGGCGGAGGCAGAGGATAGTGGGCGGAGTCGAAGGGTTAGGGTCGAAGGAGCTCACCAGCTCCAGTCGCTGGAGCTCGAACCAGTGGGCACAAGAAGGAGGGGAGGGTGAGGGTCGGGGTCGGGGTCGAAGAAGGCGGAGGGTCAGAAGGGAGGGGCTGGGCTGGAGGAGGGGAGGGAGGCGGAGGGTCGGAGCTCGGTCGGAGGAGGGGAGGGAGGCGGAGGGTCGGAGGCCGAGCTCGAGCAAATCTGCTCGAAGGAGGAATCTGCTCGATGATTTATAAGTAACTTAAAATTTTGAAGTTAAAATTCTCACACAATTATTTTATTAATTAAAGAACCCTTTTTAAACAATCCTATATATCTACCTTTTTCATTCTTTTTGCATTGCCTTTTCACAAACATGTTCTCCTATTTTCATGTATCATATATAGTTTAATCTAATATAAATTATTAAGGATCATCATGGGTGTATTGAACATTTGGATTTTGGAATGAAGTCTAATCAAGAATCTATTCAAATAATTCCATGTGTTTGAGTTGGGGAGTTTGAATTACAAATGGGTCCATATAGGAAAGCTCGAGATAAATTATTTGGTGCCTAACAAAAAGGAACAAGAGAATAGGCCAAAACAACAAGCTGGAGTGAGAAAATTAGTCAGAAAAAGAGGGCTCACCATCACACAATCATCTTATTGAAGGTGCAACTCCATGATAATTATCACCTCATAAACTGCACCCACAACCCTCAACATGCTACTTTCTAACACTAATTTGCATGCCCATGTGCCTAGAATATCCTGTCCACTCTTTAAATTTTGATCCCACACACTTGCATGGATGCATAATTATACAAAAAGAAATTGTAAAACTGGGTTACATATATATCGGGTCGGGCTCCACAACTAAAAGCTCAAACTTGTTAGTTGAGTTTGTTTCAACCCTTTATATACACCCGTTCTATTTTATATTCTTTCTATATGGGACTTTCCATTCTCAACACTCCCCTCACGTGTATTCTACACGTGGGCTTTTTATCAACCCACTTCCCCTCACGTGGGCCATGGTAGGACGTGTCTTTTGCACGCGGGCTTATTTTCCCCCTTACATGGACCACAACATCAGGCTTACAGGGGAGCGGATAGCCACAGGGAGGCGAGGCCCACCAACACACGCCCAAATCGGCCCCGCTCTGATTCCATATAAAAAGCTGATAGTTGAAGAACCAATTATAGTTTTATATTCTAACAGAAATGATATTTAATACTAATGTAAAAAAATTAAATCCCTGTATATGTTAAAAATGAAAAAAACATATTATCACTGAACTTTGATTTTTAGAAATTTATATTTTAACTAAAGTTTGCATAATAAAAAATTGTAATTTAATTTTTTAGTTTAATTTATTTTCTAAAATACATTTTGCACACAAAGAAACAAAGCTCACATATTTTTTTTTAGGAATTATCAAAGTACACAACAATATCTTAAGGAAAGTGTGATAATACAGATAATATGGTTTATAAAATGCTAGTAATTGTGATATGAATGAGAATTTAGACATCCAACATTTTCATTGCTATATATTTGTTTAGAAAGTGATATTTCAAATTAAACATTCTTAGTTCTTCATTTTGAATAATATTCTAGCATTGATACAAACCAAATGTTGCTGACGATGAGCACCAGGTTTCATCATTTCTACACAAAACAAGGAAAAGAAACTTGATGTATCTAGCTACATGCAATGGTACACAGCTTGTTTTTAGGAAAAGAAGAGTATTGAATGAAGCCACTGCGAGAAGATTTTTGCTTTATTTGAGAGTTGCATGGTTTTCATACAAACTCTTGATCTTTCCCTCAAGTCCTATTTGGTTTTGTTTTTTTTAAGGTTTCTCTTTGTTCCAAGACAATGTGGGTGACACAATAAAGGTTGTATTCTATTAGTTAAATCAGTACATGATGTGAAAAAGAAGTGATGAAAATTGTGAGGGAGGTGGGGTTGATAAAAACTAGGTGGAAATATAGAATCATGTAAGAAGTTCATGCACTTCATAAATTCAGGTTACAATTTAAAACAATTTTTTTTTCTTCTTTCAAGAATAGTAGGTTTATACTTTATACAAGATAATTATGTCAAATTTATGGTATGTCCTGTTTTTTTTAATATAATTGTATATTTTCAAATTTAAATTCAAGCAAATCATTATTGACAAACTTTAGTGTTAACAACATTGCAATGTTTGTGATTAACTATTGCTAAGTGTTACTAGATTCTCCATTTGTTTAGAGCTTGTTCCATGGACACCCAAATATTCAAAAGGGGAAAGTAAAAAAAAAATGTTAAACACAAAGACAAAAGCAAGTGATACAAGATGCAAAGACCATCCCTCCATGCTCCCCTTAAAATTAGAAGGTGTTCCTTCTTTTGAACATTTGTTGCACATTCTAATCCTCCATCCCATCTCCCATCCTTTTCCCACTTTTAATGCCCTAAATCCAATCACAACTAAAGTCATAAATACTTAGTTTCTATTCTCTTTTCTCCCCTAACTTTTTTAGATTACAAAAATTATCATGCAAACCCTTTTTTTTTCTCACCACATTTTTCTTTCGAACCGCTAACAAATGAATTAAAAAACAGAAAATCAATTCAGAATATGCAGTTTTTTTTGGTTCTATGATAAAATAATTCAATATACCAATATCAAACACTAAGTTCATATTAATTAGCCTCAACACACTTGAGTTAAAAAGTAACATTAACAATGTAGCAAAAGTGCCCAAACCTTAAACCCTATAGTTGAAGAGTCATTCTGATGCTGTAAAATGAGTTAACAAAATTTTCTGACATCAATTCAAAACGTGAAATTTTTCTTAATTTGCTGATAAAAAAACCTAACATATCAGTATGAAATAGAAGTTCATGTTAATTGGCCTCAATACACTCACTTGAAAAGTAACATTAGCAAAAGTGCCCAAACTGAAGAGGGACCACCATCATCACTTTCGTCCACATTTATTTTCACATACCCACCATCAACACTTGAACAGAAACATAGCATAGCATAGCTTCAAGAACCCATTTTTTTTACAGTCATTATTTGTAATATATATAACAACTTGGAAAAAAGGTGGTAAAGATAACAAAAAACCCTACAGAGCACATGTCTGTAGATTTATCAGTAGGGGGGTGCACTAGGCAAAGGCACATTGTTTTTGTCCCTTGAAATTTGTCCATCTTCCCCATTTTGCCCATGGAGAGGTTTAACCTTTTTACATGAGAGAACATGCATTTGGGTTCTCGTCACTGAACATCTGTGGTGGGTATGCGTAGAGCTCCATGCCGTATCTTGGTGGGTAATAATAGTACTCGTTTCTCTTCATCTCCACCATTTTTGTCTCCTCTGTTTTTGCTTCCTTACCTTCTTCCTCTGTTTTCCCTTCTTCTCCTTCCTTCTTCTCCTTGCTCTGTTCTTCTTCCCCTTTCTTCTCTTCTCCTCCGTCTTTCGGCTTCTCTTCGCCGCCTTCTTTCTTCTCCTCTTTCGCGGCCGCCTCGTCCTCCTTGGGCTTCTCTTCCTTCTTCTCCGGCTCCTCCTTCACCACCACCGCGTGCTTCCCCGTCCGCTTGTACACGTACTCCACCAGCCTCGCCGGGTCAAACACGCCCTTCACCGTCACCTGCGACCCCTTCAGATCCGGCTCCACCGACTCCACGCCTATATAAAGTTTCAAATTTTGACATAGAATTGAGAGATATTTGAAAAAACAAACCGACCCAATTCCAAAACACTGTCATTTTTAACATTTTTAAGCTGGTGAACAGATTCACGTCTCAATCACCTTTCATTCTCTGGATGCGTTTCTTGATTTCCTGAGCACAGGCTTCGCAATGCATGTGCACCTTGAGGACCACGATGATCACCTTAGGCTGTAACCGGAATCGAACCCAGATAATTAGTTAATACGATTGCATTGCATTATAAGGTCGCAACTGAACAGGTCGAGCGAACACGAACTATAGAGAAAATTAAATTAAAGGTGTACCTCTTCTTTTTTCTCTTCTGGTTTGGGCTTCTCTTCCTCCTTGGGCTTCTCCTCCGGCGGAGGCGGCGGTTTCGGGATCGGAGAAATGAGCTCGACCTGGCGGTGACTCTTCCTCTGCACTCTGTTCACGACCTTCATCGGATCCGCCGCCGCCTTCGCGCCCTTCACCACCACCTTGCTGCTCTTGCAATCAGTCATCACGTCCTCCACGCCTGAATCCAAAAAATAGCCATATCACACCAATCACATCACAATCACATCAAATCAAATAAAAGTAGAAACATTTATTCAAAAAACCAGACAAAACCCACGAACCGTCGAATCCTCTCAGGCACCGCCGCACCTTCTTCGCGCAGCCCTCGCAATGCATGAACACTTTCATCACCACCTCCGTCGGCGGCGGCGGCGGAGGTGGCGGCGCCGCCTCCTCCTTCTCGTCCTTTTTCTCATCCGCCGGTTTCTCCTCCTTCTTCTCCTCCGCCGGGGCTGCCTCTGGCTTCTTTGCCTCCTCTGTTTTGGCCTCCTCTGTTTTGGGCTCCTCTGGTTTCTTCTCCTCCTAAACAGAACAACAAGAACAAAGACGAAAAACCCAGAAACTGTAAAGCATTGGAAATGAGAAAAGAATGGTGAATTAGTGTAAAGATCGGAGCTTTAGTTCTGGGCCTGACCTCTCCCATGAGTACTGAGCTCTCTCTCTCTCTCTCTGGATATGATCTTCGATATGGTGTTTTTCTCCTTTCTCTCTCTCTCTCTCTTCTCTTCCTCTATATCAGCAAAGAACAAGTTACGGTGCTAATCGAAATCGGTAAGGGTGTGGACCACCAGATCTGGACGGTCCACAGCTCATCTCGAACCCGATCGTGATCATTGATAATCGTGACGTGGCTTTCTATATGGAGGCACGTGCAGTGGTGACTCACCTGCTGAGGCCAAATGTGCCCGGAGATGGAGCTTACGTGTCCTCGTCACGCCATGGGCATTTTCGGTATTTCACGTGTATCTGGGGTCGATACGTATATATACGAGTACTGTTGGCGTATAGTTCAATCTGAACCGTTGATGGCGGTGCGAGTGTGGGCCCAGAAACTTGGATCTCCCATGATTTGGTTTTGCATGGAAATGGAACAGTGTAGCTCCAAAATCTCTTACAAAATGAGTCATCTTCTTGTATTGCATTAATGGAACCTGGATTTTTCTATCCTCTCCAAGAGGGACCATATCGATTTTGCCTCACATTTTCTGCGAAAAACTTGCCAAACCATGTCTGATTAGTATTATAAAATTTATAAGACGGACGCGATCGGTAAATAATTTAAGATAATTAATGATAGATCAATCATGAAAGAAAAATGCATTATAAAATTGTTACATATTGTTTAGATATCTGTAATATTCAAGTATTATGTTACATGCATGCAAGATAAATTATATATAAAAACAGAAAAATATATACATTATTGTAATATATTTTTGTAAGAAAATGCCTTGTACTTTTTTATTAGCAATTAAAAAAAATTTCAAAATCTTTTGTAAAAAATAATTATTAATAGAAAAAAGTAATTTCATCATATACATGCATTTTACACTCAAAAAATTAAATTTTAAAATACATTTTTGGTGTTAGTAAATACGTGACATATTTTTGCAAATAGAATAATATATAACATAAACATATTTTGCCATTTTTCCAATTATATATCATGTAACATATATCGTATCGACGCAAAATCTCTACGTTTACAACACTAATATTTATGAGTTCAAATCACAATGTTTTTGGTTAAATGGTTTTCATTCATTAAGTTGGTGACAACAATATTGATCCCCTAAGAGCTAAGACTAAGTTTGGTGACATCATGTCAGGAGAAAACAATCCTATGTGGGTTGGTGAGATGGTCCGTACCATGTTTAATACATCAACGGCTCTTATTACAAGTTGTAGACAAAACATCATAAGCTTGCAAAATGTGTTTTGTAAGAATGTCATTAAATGCGTCACGCAGGAATTAAATTTTATTTAATCTATCTGCCAAAGTTAGGAAATTATAAATGTGAGGTCCTTATATTAGTAGAATATTGCGTGCAGTGAGCAATATATTTATACGCACTCATTAATTGACTGCATTTGCCACATTTATTAAGTAATCAGCATTGGATTGGACCCATGTTAAATTTAATTTCAGTGTTATAATTATTTAAAAATGGTTGTTGTAATTGGAATTAGCAGGGCAATGAGGATCGGCGGTGGGTGTGATTGGTGCAGTTGATGTTTCAGGTGGGCCCAACCAATCAAGTTTCAAGGTCACCATGTGCCTCTGCCCTACACATAAATTAGGCTCTGTGGCTGTGAGTGAGGATCGAAGATTATTGTTACTATTGCATTTGTGCTCATAGGGTTGTGTGTGCGTGGATTTTTAGGTATATGTTAACATTTTGTAGATAAGATTACGTGGCAATTATAATCAATGCCCTCAACCATAGTTCATTCTCACATTTGACTTACGGGTTAAATATAACGTAATTTTGAGTTAAAAAGTATCAAACTGTCGTCACTAATTTTGATTTGGAAGGAATCTGGTTTGATCGGTTCAAATTCAGTCATAACTTATTCAATTTCAAAAAACTGATTTATTTTAATTTTACATTTCCTTAAGTGGATGATTCCCAACAAGTTTGGGCATTTTCCATCCATCTGGTTATAGCTTCGATAAGGGCTGATTGTGTGAAGCCAAACGACAAGGAGGTCTCGAGCACCGAATGCACGCCCTGAGCATTCTTAGAGTTCGAGCTCTTGTCGTTCGTCGGATATCGGGCCTGAGAGGCGCCGAATCGAGTGAGTGTGCTACTCAGAAGCCGCGAGTGCAGGTTCGGGTACCAGCTGATCTCTGAGACTAACGAAGAGAACTCGAGAACATGGTCGACAAGTTTGACCGCACCGCCACGAACTTTTCCAAACCTCCGCTCCTCCAAATCTTCCTCTCCCCGTCGAAGCCAAAATTGTTGCGACAATTGATCAGTCATTGATTATCAGGCCGTCTTCGAGACCCAACAAGCAGCTGACCAAACCGAACATGAAACCCTCGATCGACTGATATGGCGTCGTTTAGGGCGCTCAGGAACCATGTCTCCGATTTCAATTGACCGATCGATTACCGCGACTGGTCTGACTTTGACATGGAGACGAAAATTCGAAGATGTGAGGGTTTGGGCGAGTTCGGGGCGGTGCAGTCGAACTCGTCGACCATGTTCTACAATTCCTCGTTGGTGGTCACCAAGATTAGTTGGTACTTAAACCCGAACATGTGGTCTCCAGTGAACGGCAAGAGCTCGAGCTCGAAGCAAGGACGGGACGTGCACTAGGTGCTATATTCGCTAATGCTTGAGACTTCCTCATCGTCCGGTTTCACAAAATCGCCGATAGAGATACGAAGTCAGTGACCGACCCCAACCGGAGCTAGAACCAGATGTTCGGAAAACGCCCAAGCTTTCCGGGAATTGGACACATATTTAGAAAATAAAAACAAATTAATTTTTAATTTGAACCGGTTAGACTAACCTGATTTCAAATCAAAATCAGCGAGGAAATTTTCGTCTTTTTACCTCAAAAATCTATTAGATTTAACCATTTTAGAGTTAGGTGTAACAAAAAATATTTGGGTGAGTGTTAAATCGAGTTTTTTTAATTCAAAATAGCGACGACAGAATGAACGATAGTTGTGGGTAGTGATGTGTAATTTCTTCTAAGATAACATTTGATAAAAATTTAAAAACTAAAAACTGTTGTCCTTTTTTTAAGGATTTAATAATAAACTCGATTTTAATAGATGTCCATTCAAATTATTCTTATCTTATAACTTTTAAAGTTTCAAAAGCTTTCAACTTAAATTAGTTATTGATGAATAATTAATAATTTCGAATGGTTTTTAATTCGATTTGTTTTAAGTTAGTCTTTAAAAATCTTCTAATCGATTATTACATAATATTTTTAAAATAATGATAATTTATATGACAGCCAGCAGTTTGAACCCGCTACTTTCTCTTTAAAAGTGTGTGTCAAACAATTTGAGTGTCCCTTTATAAACATCGTAGCCCAACATGGTTCTGATTATGGGTTTGAGTTTAGTCATTTCTCAATTTCTTTTTCTCGAGTAATTTGTAATGATTTGGAGTAATAAAAAATTCAAATAAATAAAAAGAGTGACAAGTGATTTCACGCAATGTTGGATATCTAAGATAGTTTAAAGTAAAAATTGATCGACTATGTTTATTTTATTTTTATATATTTAAACCGTATGGATCAAACCACAACTAGATACATAAGATTTCAGGTAGACTTGAATAATCCAACCTATATATATATCATATAATTTTTTCTCATCCCAATCGATGACGGTGAGACCATTACAAGGGAATTTAAGAAGAACCCATACTGGTTTTTGTTGGGATGTGATTCACAACTCACCACAAAGGATAAGGAGATGATGATGTGGTGGGCTCAGAGATTAGACATCACTAATTTGATTTGACAATTCTAATCGTTCGTACTACAGATCCTAAGTTTGATTAATTGACGATTAATACGGAATTAAGCCCTATTATCCATTTTCAGCTAATTTGCAATTAGAAGGATTGATCATAAAAATAAACAAGACTCAATTCCAAACTCGGCATAATTGAGTTGCTACACGCAGCTCTTTAATACGGAATAGAGATCAATTTGTTTGCTTCTTTCAGGCAGACAATGTAAATTGCAAGATTTAAGATTTAATTATACAAGTATATATTTATGTGTGTTTGATAGTCAATTTCAATTAAATCACCCAAATATTAAACATTGTTATATATTAGTAAGAAATCTCTCAATCAAAACACGAGAGGGTCATAAATTTCAAACTTTCATGTGCTTAATTAATGAAGAGTGATAAATTTTGGGTATTCAATTCGTATTTCCTAAATAATAGAAAAGTAAAAAACCATCGTATATGTAACAAAATAACTAATAATACCTCGATGATTCAAAAAATATTTTGTTTTCTTATTTTTTTATTTTTACAACTCTCGAATACCAAAATGTTTAAAATTGAGAAAGTATGGAAAGAATCGACATTCGTGGCTCGAGAAGTCGTATCAGTTGCATGTGCGATGCTTAGTTTCTAGGATCCTGCCGCATATTCGGTTAGCAGTTCAGGCAGAGTCGGAGTGCCCCTCCTACTTCAATAAAAAAATCGTTTACTTTATAACTCTTGTATGCTAAAATGTTAAGAAACGAGAAAGTATGGAAAAAATTTACATTCGTGGCTTGAGGAGTCGTAACAGTAGCATGTGCGGTGCTTAGATCCTGCGATGCTGCTATCGATTCGGTTAGCAGTTCAGGTAGTGTCGGGGTGCCCCTCTCACTTTTTGATTCCCCCCTAGCTCAGGTAACTTTAAAATAAATATTGATAGTACGGTGGACTTTAAGAGGAGTGTGGGTCTACTTTGACAGGATGAGTGCGGACGAATAATTAGTGTTTTTTGCAGAAAATTTGCGGGATATCTCCATCCAGCTGATATGGAGGCCGTGAGTATGGGAGAGACGCTACGGTGGGAGGGATGGATGAAGTGCAACTGGGTCTCTATTAAATATGATTGTCAAAGGATAGTCAACTGCATCCAACAACGCTGAATTCAGGAGAAGCCAATTTGGGGTTATTATTCATGATTGCATATCGTTATGCGAATTTACGACTCATCTTATCTTTATATCTCATGTCACACGTGTTTGTAACTCAGCAGCTTTCGTACTTGTTAAATATATTTTTATAATTAAGATTGAGATTTCGAGAAACATGTCCTCTTGAAATTAGATGACACGTATAAAGATTCACCATTGTTTACATTTATCATATATCATATATCTCCAATAATCTAACACCATTTATGTTCATTAACAAATATATTGATGAAGGGTCATACTATCATTGTTGTGTCAATTCTCTCACCCTATATATTGATTAATATAATCATCTAATTTTGTACAAAGGTGATGAGTTGATATATATTAATATCAGTGCAAATCTATATAACTTGTTTCCCGAACGTTATAAGGAATATTCCTTAAACAAGCGAAAACAAAACTGTGGGTTATAATTAATTGAGATTCGTTAATTAATACACGGCTCACACCAAATGACAAACCTTGAATTCAGCACAACTACACGACATGCAATGCTCAACTGATAATAATAAATAATATATAATCTTAGGGTAGTAATTTGTACCTTATATTATTAATGATTTATGAAGAATCACAAGTATTAAATCGAGTAATTAAATAAGTATGTCCGAATCCGATGTGGAACATAAGATTGATGAGACGGTGTAAACAGTATTTGATTGAGATTGCATGTGATGATGTCTGAAAATGTCCCCACTCAAAACGACATCGTACAACACTGCTCAATCCCCAGTCTCTTTACTTATTATCCTTTTGTCTCCACGTCCGCGTGTTTTCTACCGTATCGGCAATTACCCGGGATGCACTTGAGTACAGACTGGTAAAACGTTTGAATTCTACATAGCGTTGAATTTTTAAAGATCTGCGTGCGTTATTTTAAGCGTGACGTATGATAGCAAAGTTTTACCACGATCATCTTCTAAGTTCTATCGAGTTCATGACATTCTAACGATTTAGACAGTTTGTATTTATATCTGGTTTATATTTTAATTTCATCTCCAATTACATATGTCATATTGTGCTTTTAAACTCAAGATATTAACATCATAACTCATAGTAGGGCAAAATTTACTTAATCCTCAAAACTCAATATCGACGCTGACGTATCTTATAGAAAATGCTCTTTCGCTCTCAACAAGAACGTGAACAGTAATTGAGCATAGCTTTTGATAACATGTTTGAGTTGGATTCGTTAAATATTTTGTTTGTAGTTGTTATAACCAAAGTTATAAGTTCATAGTCGTTTAATAAAAGTGTTGAGTCCACATGTATTATAATTTTTACTTTTAATACATATTTATCGTAAGGCTATATGAATCAAGTCAAGATGATATCAACCGATTTGCTTAGCATTAAATAAATCGTATAGTTATTATTTGATATGAAACATAAGTGTTAATAAATATCTTTTAAAATTACACGAAGTGGGTCAAGCCAATATCGAGTTTAACTTCTTCTTCTTTTTTTTCTGAATCGAGCTCGATTTTAGTTGAATTAACACTTTCAAATCTGAGCCAATCATATGACAAATTGAATCTCAATTCGACTGTGTTAAAAAGTGATAGCCATCAAATGGGCTTTTTCAATTCGTCAATTTCAGTTGTTGTATCATGTATGAGTTTAAGCTGTGGCCCAAGAATTAAATAGACAGGAAAAAGAAGGCATTGGATTGGACCCAAATCCCATATCGTCTCCACAAAACAAGCCCTAATGTAATGACCCATATCGTCTTCAATGTTCTGTTGTTTTGTTGGAAAGACATTTTTGATGTCTTGTCTTTCACTTACTATTCATCTTCTGATAGGAGATTGGTGGATTTTCTTTTTTCTTGCACATACACATTCAATGGACATTTGTTCCTTTTGAATTAAAGTCGTCGTTACGAGATTATTACAAAAACTAACGTTAAGATTTGATTTCGACTCGAAAATGACGATGACGAGAGAGGAACTGAGGGTGAGCTAGGAGGTATGTTGACTTGAGACGCTACTGTAAAGGTGACTAGGTCTTAAGTTCGTACTCGTTCAATTAAAAACTGATTTGAGATGCTAATTATTTAAATTTAATAATTATACGAAAATGACGTGCATTCTAATATAAAATCGGATATATTATTATAAGAGAATTAAATTTCTTACGGTTTGAAGTGGACAATTCTTAGTAACTGTTTTAAGTTTAGTTGTGACATAAATTAATGTATTATTCTATGTATGTGTGGTGCTATTACTTAATAAGTAAGGGTATAGAATGGAGATGTTGACATAGATGTGACAACAAACTGAGTTAATGAGCTTTATCCAAAACAAGTTACATGGCAACATTTTGTGTGTAAGGATCTACAAAATAGGTTTCAATGTTCCTCGATCATCTTTTACTTCTTGCTGAAATGGATTTGGACACTTGTAATAAAATTTGTAAGGGACCACTTACCACCAGATTGGTTTGGGGATTGATCACCTCATGTGGTGAACTCATCTCAAGGATGATTGTTACAACATCCTCTCACTTTTCACTTTACATATTCACATTTTGTTAAGGTTAGTTTTATAACATGGTGTTAGCTGGGGTGTATATATTGGGGCATGATCCACGACTAAAAGCTCAAGTTGGGTTTGACCATTTTCTTCATGTACAGTTATTTGTTTCTTATTATTTTAATGTGTTATTATATATTCTCAACATTGCTCCTCACGTGTATTCTACATGTGTGTCTTTATTAACTCGCACCCCCTCATATGGGTCATAGTAGAACATGTCCTTTTGTACGCAGACTTATTTCTTCCTCTACGTTAACCACAATATCGGGCTTATAGGGGAGTGTTGACACATGGAGGCGAGACCCACCAACACAATTTTGAATTGGCCAGCTATGATACTATATAATACTGGGTTGTACATATCGGACCGGACTCCACAATTAAAATTTCATGTTATTACATGAGTTTGACCCGTTCCTCTATATACAACCTTTTGATTTCATATTATTTTAATGTGAGCATTTATATTCTGAACATATACACATCTTAGTAATTGTAACTAATAATTTCTCAAGTGAATAGAAAATATAACATATTTTGAGTTTTACCTATTAAATAAATTAGAATTTTATGAATCTCCTTAAGTAAGTGAGAATATGATTATAATTTTACTAAGAGCTCTCAAATAATACTTAAGCTTGAGGACTACTATTTAGTAAACCATGATCAATTTTCGAGTAATAAACGTGATTGACCATGATCTTTTATATAGTCGCAGGCTTCACATTGATGAGTTATGTGAGGTGGTTTTCACTTAAACAACTCTCTTATATTCAATTATTTATTCGAGACGTGTGATTTAAGAGTGTAATTATACTTTTCTAAAATATATTTATAACAGAAAATTTATTGCAAAAAAGTTTGATGAATTCAACTCTTTAAAAGGGATAATACATGTATAATCAATTTGTCTATTGAAAATAAAATGCATTCGAAACCCTTACTAGACTATACATTTTATAAGAAATAACTTAACGGGTTTTGGGTTTTATTCGTCAAATAAGAAATATTATATAACCATCGAGTTTCTTCGTATATTTAGTTTCTCTACTTAAATTTTACTGAGAGGATTTTGAGACTACTGTAGTGATCTATATATTCTTTATCTTCTAAAATACAATATATCGAATTTATATCGAGCTCAAAGATTGTGAAACTGAGTTACACATATCGGGCCGGGCTCCACAAATTTTCTCCCTCTCATGTTTCATGTACGTGTGGGGCTTATTTCCTTTTAACGTTTGTGTACGCATGAGCCTCTACTTCAACACTCCCCCACACGGGTAGCCTTGTCGACACGTGGGCCATAGCAAGACTGGACTTCTACATATGGGACGGAGTCCACAGGAGGGCGTAGGCACGGGGAATCCCACACAGACAGCCCAAATCGACCCCCTCTTATACTATATGAAACTGGGTTGCACATATCGGGTCGGACTCCACAACTAAAAGCTCAAGCTAATAGTTGGGTTTGACCATTCTTTTTATATACATCTAATTTATTTCACTTCTTTTTCATGTGAGATTCACACAACTTTTCTCTCTTTCATACTTCACGTACGCGTAGGGTTTATTTCTTTTTAACGCTTGTGTACGCATGAACTTCTACTTCAACAAAAACTATTTTTAAAACAATAAATCATATCATTCTAAAGTTTATCAGTTTTACCCATTCACAAAACTTAACGTGCCATGACATGAGTGCACGAATCAAAACCAACGTATTGCAGTTTCAACTTTCATCAAAACACGAAACATCATTATAAGTAACTTAACAATACTTTATGAAAAAGTTATTTTCGTGTCTTCTCCTACACTACACAGTACACGCCAAGTATATATTCATTAGTTTCAATACGAACCCATGATAATTAATAATATAACAATAAGCCACTTTCATGCATTTCAAAGCATTGTGTTTATTATTTGTAGATCTCAAAACATATAACATGAACGAAGAAGAAGATCCAAAATAAACACTTGCTCCAACCACACTTAATTGCTTTCCCATCTTCAACCCCACAAAATCCATCACCAGTCAAATTTTAAATTTTAACATAAACTCATTATATCGTTTTGGAAAAATTACATGTAGCTCCCTTCAACTATAGTGTAGTTTTTCTTATTTCTCTTTAAATTTAAAATAATTAATAATAAAATATTATTTTTATTCTTTGTTCTTATAAAAAAATAACAGAAACTGTAAAGTGAAATTTGACGTTTTTGAATCTAAAAAGAGTTAAGTGAAATTGTACTATAATTAATAATAGTTAAAGTGAAATTTTTATTAGTCTTTTTGAATAATTTCTCTATAATTTTTAGATTGGATATAAATTTAAAATCAAATTTGAACATGATTTTTGACCATCCATTAAAGACCCAGAACCCAATATATATTGCATATTATTCCAAGTAAAATATACCAACCGGTAGGTAGTTACTTAATTTTTACTGCAACGGTAAATAAGACCTCATTACCTTAATTGTACCGACTAAGTTGTTGCTAACTAAATTCACCATGAAACCATAAAAAGGAAGTGACAATTAGCGTGAGTGAAGGAGTCACATTAATATTAAGTGTCACCTCTATTCCTCATTACACTTGACTCCAACCTCACGCTCCCTTTTTCACACACTATAAAACCCAAGCCCTCAACGACCTCAATCTCCAACCCAACACACCGCGGAGCAATCTACAATGGCACGACCGTCGCAGGTTGCTCCGCCTCTCAAGGACGAGCTGGACATCGTGATCCCGACGATCAGGAACCTCGACTTCCTCGAGATGTGGAGGCCCTTCTTGCAGCCCTACCACCTCATCATCGTCCAGGATGGCGACCCCTCGAGGACCGTCCGCGTCCCCGAGGGCTTCGACTACGAGCTCTACAACAGGAACGACATTAACCGGATTCTGGGCCCCAGGGCCAGCTGCATTTCCTTCAAGGATTCCGCCTGTCGCTGCTTCGGCTTCCTCGTCTCCAAGAAGAAGTACATCTTCACCATCGACGACGATTGCTTCGTATGTCTCTCTCCTCTGTTTCTTGTCGGTGCTTTCTTCTTGTCTCGATTCACTAAGCGAGTCGAGTTTTTTTGCATTTCTTTTGTGTTTCATTGATGGGTTTTGAATTTTAGCCTCAAAGAGATATCTTTGTGAAAAAGTTATGCACATACAAGAAACCCATAAAAACACTAAAAACAGAGCCCATTTTTCATTACACCAAATTTTTGAATAAATGAGGTCATATTTGTTAGAATATGTCTTGAATAAGTTTAAACTCACTAAGACTAATCAGAGGCCTAGATTGTTATTTAAACTGGTGAACAAATTCACGTCTTTCTCATATATGACACTCTAACACTCAGTTTTGGGTTTCAAATACGATTAGAGTGTATTGAAGTTACAAATCATTAGTAAACCATGTAAATATGTGTGTTATTGTGATTACTTGATTTTAACAATATTATTATATGAATGTCTGATCGAAAAGGTTGCGAAGGATCCGAGCGGGAAGGAGATAAATGCATTGGCACAGCACATAGAGAACTTGTTGAAGCCATCGACACCATTCTTCTTCAACACATTGTACGATCCGTACACGAAAGGAGCAGATTTTGTTCGAGGGTACCCATTCAGCTTGAGGGAGGGTGTGCCCACGGCCATCTCCCACGGCCTCTGGCTCAACGTCCCTGACTACGACGCGCCCACTCAGCTCGTCAAGCCTCTCGAGCGCAACACCAGGTTATTTACATCGACCAATTCATTGTGTTAACATTACATTATCATCATGTTGTAGTGTTATCAAGTTTTGGGCTAATTGGTGACTAAATTTTAATTAGCTCGCACAGGTATGTGGATGCGGTGATGACGATCCCGAAGGGAACGCTGTTCCCGATGTGCGGCATGAACCTTGCATTCGATAGGGAGCTCATTGGCCCTGCCATGTATTTTGGCCTCATGGGAGACGGCCAGCCCATTGGTCGGTACGACGACATGTGGGCCGGTTGGTGCTCTAAGGTACGTGTGTAACTTCTTTCGGTCTCCACCTATCAGTTTGAAATGTTAAGTAAGTCAAGTTTTAAAAACGTTTGTTAGAATGTCTGAATCCATGTGGTCTTGAAGTTCCCTTTCAACGTATACATTGACTCCTAAACAATATGCTATGTTCGGTTTTGGTTATCTAGCGTCTCTGACTCTAAATTTAGGATTTTTGGGAGAATACGTCTATTGTTCCCTTAAGTGTAAAAATTAGGCTACTGTATTCTAAATTCTCTCAATGAAACATAACCGTAACTTATAAAAGCACGAAGCTAGATATCCACCTACCAACTTAAACGGTTAGATTAATCGAGTTTTAATAGAACTTAAAATATGCTTTGAACTAAGATTGAATCCACTCTGACCGGAGTCAAGAGGCAACACCTTTTGTTGGGATCGGGGCATAAATTTGGGATCCGGTGAGATTAGATTTCATGTTCTCTTTCAACTATTGTAATATGAATTCCAATGTTCTAAAAACTGTATGTCCTAGTCAGACGGAGATGATTGAATAGGGACTGCTCATGGTTTATAAATGAATCAGATTAAAAGATTGATCAGAGTTTAACATAAGATTAATCAAGAACTTGCACGATTGAGAAATTTCTAGAACAATATAAAATTCTCCTAATAAAAGGTTTTCTCTTTTTCGCTTATGAACATATTTGACACATTGTTGGCGCACAAGGCAAATTCCGGTTTTCTTATTTATCGTTTTACTTTCAATTCGGTTTCTGAGTCTGATTACAGCGATGTTTGTTGGGTTGATAGGTGATTTGTGATCACTTGAGTGTCGGGGTTAAGACGGGGCTGCCATACATATGGCACAGCAAGGCGAGCAACCCGTTTGTGAACCTGAAGAAAGAATACAAAGGGATATACTGGCAGGAAGAGATCATCCCCTTCTTCCAATCCGCGGCCCTCCCCAAGGAGTGCACCACCGTGCAGAGCTGCTACCTCCACCTCTCCAAGATGGTCAACGACAAGCTCGGCCACATTGATCCTTACTTCCAGAAGCTCTCCGACGCCATGGTCACCTGGATCGAGGCCTGGGACGAGCTCAGCAAGCCAAATGCTCCTGCCAAGGCCAATGGCACTGTCAAGGCCATTTGAGACTCCACTTCCATGCTCTCAATCTTAAATATGTGTGTCTTGTCTTGTCTTGTCTTGTCTTGTGTTGAATTGTTGATGTTTTTTTGTGTTGAATAAGCTTTATGCTGCATTTTGCATTCTGTGATTTCTATATTGAGATAAACCAGTGTTATATAGAGTTGTTTTGGATTGCTTTGTTTTTGTTGGAAGAAAATGAAAGGAATAAGGTGGCACCACCAAAGGATCTTCACTAATTACTCAACAAAAAGATATCACAGGTCATGAACTCTGAAACCTATGTCTCAGGACTATGCACATGTTATGTTACAGTCCATACCCTCTGATCAGACCTTCCTAATTTTAAGGCTACAACCATTTGGTGTCTTCTTCATGTTGAAGGTCATTTGTGTAATTATTGCCTAGTTCAATAGATGTTAATGACAGATTAGCAGGTTAGGCTATCCCCTATGGACCCATTTCTGCATGATTAACTGAAATGATCAGTGCTAATGACAACAAGACATTAATTTGAGGATGAAACTGAGCAGAAGCTTGGAGTATTTTTTGGTTTCACTAAGAGTATGTAATGTTAATGACAACACTTTTATATTTAGGGGTGAGCATTTTGCACATGGAGCCGTTCACAAATAGAGAATCAAATAATCAAAAACCATAAATAATAGTTCGGTCTAGAACCTAAACATTGAGATAATCATTAATTTTAATTTGGTTCCAGTTTTTACACACTGACAATCGCGGTTAACCAGTTCACTTGTCGCTCTGTCAACATGTCACTTGTTGCTGTGTGTCCTGCTTTGTGTTGTATTAGTTAAATCTTAACATTCATTTTTGTTATGCTTGTAAATATAAAGTTTTTTGGCTATAAATCATGCTCATATTCGTCTCATTTGACATACAAATCAAACTTAAATTAAAAATAAAAAAATCAACCGACTTTCTTACAGAGTAAAATTGAGTACCGAATCGGAGAACCATAACAATTTTATGTATTCTAATAATTGACGAATCGAAAATTTTAAAATTCGGTCATGTTCCAAAACATGCACACCCCTACTTATATTTATATAATAATCTCTGTTTGGGATGGCCGGGCTCGTAAGAAAGACAAAATTATACAAGTCAATTTTAATACCACCATAAATCATTCATATAGTTCATTATCTCCCCCAGAAAAGTGCTCTTGCCTTTATCAGCATATGTGAATTACCTTCTTTATGTAGCAATTTAGGTTTGATCAAGTGACAACAAATATAAAACTCCTTTTTCTATAAAGAAAATGTTGAGCCCAAATCATGATATAATTGAAATTAAATATAAAATAATGTTTAGCTTTGCCGGTAGAAATAAAGATATATATAAAGTTTAAGTTGCGTACGATTTTCTGATGCTTTTGGAGTGAAAGGAACAAGCACCATATATGCTAGTAGCCAATATGTTGAAAAGCCAGAGAGATGACCAACTTGTTGCCCTGTGGAACAAGAAATATGCTAAATTTGACCGTTAACAATCTCACCACTCCCACAAAAGTCTATTTATTATACTTTATCTTGTTTTTGGGATAAGGCGATGCGAGTAACAAATAATTCAGGTGCCTCAGCCTTACCATCATTATGGTATCTTTACACTTTAGAAGAACAAGACAACAATCTAGGAGAATCACATGATATTTACTACAAAGAATAAATAGTGAATTTAGATAGACACAAGTCTTCATGATATAAGTATCCAATTTAATCATATTCAGGTTATCATATTCTATCAAATAAATATAAAATTAAGTGACATGCAAAACCTAGTTTAGCAGGTTATAAATCTATGTTCAAGAGGAGTCAGTCCGATGTGATGTGACGCAGTGTAAAAGAGAAATTGTTATATCCGCATGTGAATTCAAAGCTTTTGATACATGTCTTTTGGATTTTATTTGTTTTGGGCTCTTAATGGGATTTAGTCATTTGTGTTTTTATTCCTGTTTTGAGCCTGAGGCTTTTTAAACCTTAGTAGCTAGTTGTTGTGAATTGTTCTAATTTGTTGGGAGAATTATCTGGAATGCAATTTTGGAGTATTTCCTGAGTTCATACAAATATTCTCCTCTCTCTAAAATCCTCTTCTCTTCTACCTACTTTTGCCTTTGGGCCACTACTGGTTCAGAACTCATCAGTCTTGCATCGAAAGAGTACGGGAGTTAAGGAGGAATTATATACACACTAGACCATAGACTCAATAGACTAGTCATCTGTGTCGAATGTGGGTTTCTTTGGGTGCACCAATCTCCCCAACAGTGATATCAAAACCTCTTCTATTAAACTTCACGTAAAATGGAAAAAAAATCTTCAAACTCCAAAACCGAGATGGTTTTAGCATCCCACAATAAATTATTTGTCTTGATGAGTAATCAGATCAGTCTGAAGTTAAAAATAATTTTCTTTATTCATCTCCTTAAACAAGATGATAATTTCTAATTCATTACCTCTAAATTTAAACCAAGAGAGAGTTTTGTAGTACTCCCATCTTCTGTTATAATATTACTAGTCCAATACTTGAACCCTCGAAACCAAATGTTAATTAATAACACTTATTAATGAGTACAACTTATTTGAACAACAAGAACCTCACATTCTTTTTGGAGAATTCGAAATGGACAGTAAATTCATCCACTGAGGCAGTTCCAGATAGCCACAAACGTATCCGACTCAAACAAAATGTTCTCTCCAATCCAATCTCTAGTACTGTTTACTTTTTCTTATAATTCTCTTTTATACGAGTAACATATATGCAAATTCAACACACACTTGACACTTGTGCTATATCATAAAGTGTCACAACCTTCCACATTCGTATCCAGAAAAGATATTCGCGATCATGATGATAAAAGTGGCACAAGATATTTAAACCACCACAAGCTACTATATAAATACACACAACTTACAGAATCAACTAAATCACAGCAACACAATAGTTAATTTGGGATCAAAATGTCTCTGTATGGTTCAGCAGCAAAGAAGCCGTGGAGTGGTGTGCAATACCTGAGCTGCAACTACAAGGTTCAGCCCAGTACAGCTTCTACTAGGACCGTGCCTTCTTCGTCGACGACTCTACACAAGACGTCGTACTTCAGGTCCGATGATTCTGGTCGTGCTCTCGCTGACAGCGTCGACGAGAGGGCCGCGAGTTACATCTCGACCGTGCAAGAGCGTTTTAGGCTCGCTAGTTAATTATGATGGGGTTCATAGTGGTTTCGTTGTTTAGTGTAACATATATGTAGCAACATCTGTAAGAATCTTGAATTAATATTGCAGTAATAGCAGAAAATTTGGAACTCATGAGTGATGTTGGTAATTGTTTGGTGCTGAAACAGAGCCAGCAAGTGTCTCATCCACATCACAAAGACCATTAATTACAACATGCCTGTTAAAGTATAAGGGCTATGAGCTCATGACTTTGGTCCTTGTATGTATCACCAAATTAGGGTCTATATATAGTAGAAATCATCTATTGAAGTCATAATATTCACTACTCTTATCATGATATCAGAGCGTTAATCTTGATCTCACGCTTCTGCAAACAGACTTTCTATTCGATCTATTTTCTTTGCTCAGCGTTAGCTTCTGACGTTTTTGTGTATCATTTTTTATTGTTCTGTATTGGATTTAGTTACATGTTGCGTGTTCAAGAGATGTTTAATTTCTTGGTGGTAAGAAATTTTGACGATATGTGACAAACAAGATATATCAGTGCTCCCGTTAGAAAAAATAAAGAGACCAAGATAACGATCAAGCAAGATCAGTACCGATCAAGTATTTCCTTCAATATTTCATTTGTCTCAATTTTTTCGGGTGCATAAACCAGATTCAGTGTGTGAATACCCTAGTTCAACTACAGTCCTCATCAACTTGACGATCGAGTATACATCTTCTTCAAGAAATATGAGCTCAGTCGTCTCGTCTTCATATGTATACGACAATCATATTCACCCTTGAAGCTCCCACTGTGATGAACTTCAAAGATCATTTTCACATGTAAACTATTCGGTATGTACACATTAATTTGGTAAATAATATTGCACCTTATTAGAGATCACACAATCGTATCTATAAAACTAATTAAAATATGTTAATCAATACACCGATGCATCTTCTTAACTACATTTAATCATTGATTTTAGTGCATCATAATAGATTTCAAATATTTTCTTTAATTACATCATCATATCCTGAAGCTATCCTCTAACCCTTTTTCACCTTGATCACAATTGGTTTAAAATCCTGACATCTTCACAATAGTGTAAAATCATTGTGGTGTCTTCTTAGGCACTGAAATTGAATTTTTTTATTCGTATAAGATAATAAATTCTAGTAAATCACTCTGGTTCACTTGTTTGTCACGAGGTCAAAGGTTTAATCTTGGAGAGTTGATGTGAGACATTTATGTTCCTTTTCGAGCCCAAATACCCCATTCTTAGCACGTTTTCCCCTTCGTTTCGGTCATTTAAGGGTCATTTAGTGCGGAGATCCACCGTGGGCTTGAATTGTGTGCATGGACAACTTTGGAAGGTGTTAGAGGCAAAAACGAAGCAAAAGAGGAGGTAGCTTGTAGCTCAAGAAACCAGGAGCGGGAAGAAAGGAGGATGCCACGATCGTGACTCTCACCGTCACGATCGTGACACTACAAAGTTGGGACGACAAAGGCTTTGTCACGATCACCAGAACGATCGTGACGATTCATCGTGGCAAAAGCAAAATTGGGTTGTCATGGACCGGCCACGATCGTAACAATTTCGTGACAAGAAGACGACAAAGGCATGAGTCACGATCGTGACACCTTTAGGCACGATCGTGACCAATGCAATCAAGAGCAATGACGATCGTGACACCTTTGGGAGCGATCGTGACCAAGCCAAAGTGAAGAGCAGCGACGATCGTGTCAGCAAGCGCAACGGTCTTGAAATTTCAAACGATGTCACGATCGTGACACCTTTTGAGACGATCGTGACATAGGCAAAATCTGTGTTTTTATAAATAGTCAAGAGCTAGGTTGACCTAGAGCGACATTTTTTACACACCACTCAAGACTTTCAGCCTCTCTACATGGCTTGCCACCAACTCTTTCTCAAGAACACTATTTCATTGAAGAAGCCAAACAACTTCAAATCCACCAAGACCAAGCATTGAAGCAAGGAGATTCCCCAAGAAGAGCAACAAAACTACACTTTGAAGACCTCAAGCCCAACATGGGCCATAGTTTGCTCTTTCTTGTTCCCTTAGCTTCTTTTATTTGTTTTCCCTTGCATTTCACTCTTAGCACCATGGTTGTAGGCTAAACACTAACAACCATGGGTGTTAGACCATTGTATGAAGATTGAAACTTTTCAAGTTTGAGTTATATATTCATGTTTGAGCATATATGTGTGAGTTTACTTATTTGAATGCTTGATGACGAGTTATATTATTATGGGTGAGAATTTGTGATAATATATGTTTTAATCTTGCACTTGAGTGTAGCTAGATGTTTACATGTGAGAATGTGCGATATTTTGGGTATACGAAAGTTAACTTGAAACTTGTCCGAGAGGAAGGTTGAGCAGAGACATAAGTAGATTCAAAGTGTAGAAGCCTAGCTTCTTACTTCGACTCGAAAATAATTGCACTTATTGCTTCCTAACGTCAATATAACATCCCGAGAGGGTAATTGACGTCAGGAAAGGCTTACCCGAGAGGATAAGCATTTAAGGCTTAGATCGCTCACATTGTTCTTGCATGTTTATTCAACTTGAAATGTTTCATTGACATCGGTCTAGCACCCGTGGTGGCTAGCATATTTAAAGGAAATTCGTGGATTGTTGCTTGTTAAGACTTCTCGATTAGTGTGTTTCTTGTGTTTAAGTTCGTTTTCATTGCAAATTGTCAGTATAATCGATGACCCAACAACTTAAAACTTACGTAATTTCAATACATTTTACAACACGCCGAACAATCAACTAGATCACTTAAAACATCCATAAGTCGATCCTCGAGAGTTCGACTCGACAAACCCGGAAACACAAATACTTGAACGATTAAAGGGTGACCTTTTCTCGCCTTTCAAGGGTACGTTGTTAAATATTAAAGCAGAGAACATAAATTTGGAGTTTTAAGTACATGTTTTTGTTAATCATATCCAGAAGAGGGGCACTGTAAACCCACAACCAAACAAACCACTTCCTTTCCGGTGTATATCCACGATTTGGGGTCTACATTTATTGTTGTAAGGGATCAACGAAATTAGAAAAATAATAACGCACGTTTCATAAATTGATATTAGTCGCCAACTTTACAAAAATAACAGTTTTCTTAAAATAATAATTTAAAGTGAGAGTCTCAAACCGTCGATCACGACCGAGGCGTGGGTGGTGACGATCACAGATGGGCCCACCATAGCGCCTCCCAGCCGTCCATTTTCGTGTATTGATGATTAAGTATCTCATTAATTATTTGATTCCGACCCTTCTATAGTTCCAACTTCCAAATCTATTCGAACCAAAATGACATTCTTGGCCCTCGACTCGTCCACATTTGTTTGACGTAATGTTCGCAATCAAAAAGGTCAAAACCGTAAAAGCAGAAAAGGTAAACGCATTTATTTATTTTCACCTGTGAAACCGGAACAAATTCTTGGCGTGAAGATTGTGTACGTGGAAGCGTGTGATTGGTTTCCGGGTTCTTCCTCTCTCCTTGAAAGTCTCGTGTCTCCAGTTTTTAGGTTTTCCATTTCTTCTACTTTTCTCCGGTCGGTGTTTTTTTCCGGGAAAATTCTACTTTTCCGTCAGAATTTCCCGACCGCTTTCCCTGAAAATTCTCAATCCAATCTTATCTGATCCGTTTCGTTGCGCTTCAATCCGTTGAGCTTGGGTTGGTTATGATTGAGCTGCGACTGGTCGAGAATCTCTGGTTGCGTCTATCTGGATAGTCGCGAATCTATATCTTTTTTTTGTTTATAGAAGATACGATTCAGGTTTGTTTGTTGAGATTGTATAGGAAGTTTTGTGGGAAATTGCAGTTTTAATAGAAACAATGGAATGGAACAGGAGATTTTTTAGGAATTTTATTTTCTGATTTTACTTCCATAGCAAAAAAGGTTTGAATTGTGAAATTATAATATTTTCTTGGGCGATTTGTGAATTGGTTTTGTTTTGTTTTGTTTTGTTTCAGGGAGAGGGAGATGGCGAGTAATGGAGGTTCTTCCCGGAAAAGCTTGTCGTTGACTTCCGCATCTTCGCTGGGGAGGAAGAAGACGTCTGAGAATGGAGGACCCGATTCTGGGCGAAGATCTATGACATCTTCACGTCCCATGTACGTTCTCGTCTAGGGTTGTGTTAATTCTCTGTTTTGTGGCTGCTTGATTGGTGAATGAACAAGTTGATGATCATCACTGTTATGGGTTCTCTTTGTTCTGGGAAGTGGTAAATGTTTTTATAACCCAATTTGTGAATTAATATAGCTGACCAAGTCAGAAGGCTTTGAGCATTAAGGCAGCACCTCCTTGGTGTAACTAACCAGTCTGTATCATCTTTCCGGGGATTTATGTATTTAGGATGTATGCTAGCAGCTGGTTTTAATTGAAAATGTAATTGCTTTTCAAATTGTCATAATGATATCGCATTGGGTTCTTGTTTGTGTTGAGGAATGAGGGTCTTGGTGGTGCCTGTATAATTTGTAATTATAGTATGATAAGTTGATTGAATGCGAACACCTGCATAACCATGAACATGAGGGGATAATGGGAATGAAAAGGATTATTTCAATACATTAAGGTTTTAGTGGTTGTATATTTCATAACCATCATTATTTGGAACAGGGGATTGACTGGAGAGCGTACTGTGAAGCGATTGCGGTTGTCTAAGGCCCTCACAATTCCTGAAAGTACTAGCATTGCTGATGCATGTCGCCGGATGGCGGCTAGGAAAGTTGATGCTTTATTGCTTACAGACTCAAATGCATTACTTTGTGGAATCTTGACTGACAAGGTATAAACTGAAATCTAACTGTGGCACTTGGTTAACTCACTTTTGTTTGCATTTTTTGTTTTGTTTCTCTCATGCTTCCATTGTAGGATATTGCAACAAGAGTTATTGCCCGTGAGCTTGATCTCGAGGATACACCTGTTTCCAAAGCTATGACGAGAAACCCGGTATTTGTTCTTTCTGACACTCTTGCTGTAGAGGCACTGCAGAAAATGGTGCAAGGTTGGTTATCACTTCAAATCACACCCACTATATCTGTAATGCTTTTTACCTCACTTTACTTATCTGCATTTATGGTATCTGTTTGTGCAGGAAAATTTAGACATTTGCCCGTTGTCGAGAATGGCGAGGTCATTGCTTTACTCGATATAGCAAAGTGTTTATATGATGCTATTGCTCGTATGGAAAGGGCAGCTGAAAAAGGAAAAGCCATTGCTGCAGCGGTTGAAGGTGTTGAAAAACATTGGGGGGCAGGTAGGTGGAGACTGGAGATAGTTATATACATAACTGATTTTTGTAATCCTCTAGCAACTGTTCCTATATTACTACTTCACACTTCTTCTTTGTTGGTTAACATGCAGGTCCTAATACATTTGTTGAGACTCTACGAGAACGGATGTTTAAGCCTTCGTTGTCTACAATCATCGCAGAGAATTCAAAGTAGGTAATATTTTCTTTGTTTCTATGGGCATATATATGCTTTTTTGCTTAGAATATTTGAATAACAATTGAAGTGTTCATTATGTCATCCTTCAGGATTGCAACAGTTTTACCAACTGACTCAGTTCTAATTGCGTGCAAGAAGATGCTTGAATTGCGAATAAGCTCTGCCATCGTAACAATTGAAAATAAACCACTAGGAATTCTAACGTGAGTCTGCTTGTCTCCACTCCTTAGCCAAAGGAAATTTTATACCTCACCCATCTGGTTTTACATCCAAGTGAACGAGTTATACATTAATGATTTTAGATTGGAATGGATTAAAATTTAATCCCCTTTATTTTTTTATATATTGCTTACAGTTCAAAAGACATCTTGATGCGGGTCATAGCACATAATCTTTCCCCCGAGTCAACTCTTGTAGAGAAGGTATTTGTCTCCTTGAGGCATGAATGGTTTACTTTGGGCGACCGTCATGATAACTATGCTTTTTGTTAATTGGAAATTGTAATATCTAATCTCATGATCTTATTGCATCTCTAATAAATTGAAGAACACTGATTACCATGTTTTGTTTTTGCTTTCTAGATCATGACCCCAAATCCAGAATGTGCAACAGTTGATACACCCATTGTTGATGCTCTGCACACCATGCACGATGGGAAATTTTTGCACCTTCCCGTAGTAGATAGAGGTAATATATGGCTGCATTAACTGAAAGTTGTATGAAATCCATAAATTCTTATGATTATGATTATGGCTGTTGGATGCAGATGGAAATATAGTTGCTGTAGTAGATGTGATCAATATTACTCATGCTGCTGTGGCCACAGTAAGTCAAGTCCGTACCTTCCTAAATGCTAACTGTTTAAACATCTTTCATTTATTTTGTAAAAGTATTTTCTTCTGTTGTATGCATATGGTCACTCTGTAAGCAGTTCAAACTTGTTAGATATATGTGTAGCATCTTTAGTTTGTATTTATATGTTAAACACAAAAAAGAAAGACAGCTCCATGCAAGGAAACATTTATTGGTATTTTGCTTCGCTTCAACGCTTAATGCTTCATTTTTTTCTTAAAATGAGTTTTTAGTGGTATCCTTGCAGTCTGATTTTTTTGTTGGATTATGCTGTTACATGTTGATTGTTCAAAAAATATATTAGTTGAGTGACTTTGTTTATCTTTTCTAGTATGTTTGTTACTCTAAAACTGATTTAAGTATGGATATAAGTGATTGTTGTTTATTAACATTATATAACTTGATTGATGCATCGCTGTGTTTTACCTATTCAGTATTTCCATCTTTTTGGTTTATTATGTGCTTCTCTTTCCTTCGCTGCTATTAAGTTTGGATGTCATGCTTAAAATAGAAAATAATTCACTTATATGATTTTTTTCCAGTTTACATTTGTGAGAAGATATTTTGGAATTTTTTATGACCTCATTTCAACTAAGCTTTTATAAATAACTACTGTGTTGTTTTTCTTTCATTTTGAGGTAACAAGATGCATTTACAGACATACGTTTTTCAAAATGTATCTGAATACTGCTATTGATGTATTATTCTCTTGAAAATATGTGGTGCTGTTCTTTGACAACGATAACTTTAGGTTGTAAAGAATCATCTCATCATTTTTCTTCATTAACTAGGTTGGAAATACAGCAGGAAGTAATAATGAGGCCACAAGCACTATGATGCAAAAGTTTTGGGATTCTGCAATGGCATTAACTCCCAATGATGATGATGACGAAACACGAAGGTTATAAGCTTTTACATATATATGTTTTGTGTTTGTATTTTAGCTATATATTTACTCATTGTTAGTGATATTTCAGTGAATCCTCCCTGAAGGTTCCCTCTGAAGGGACAGAGACCAGATCAACACTTCCAGGTCCTTCACCAGGGATGCCAAACACATTTTCTTTCAAAATCCAAGATAAAAAGGGACGAATGCATAGATTTAATTGTGGTATGCTACGTTCTGCAATTCTCAATAGATAAATGACTTTGATTTTACACTTGCAGTGAAAGAATGGGATTTTCTTTTTTCCAGATTCCAATATCAGACTTCCTTAGATCTTGCAATGTCAGTCTTCATCTGCTTGGGTTGTTTATAGTCACTATGGTTGCTTTGAAGTAGCCTAGCAAGCCACTTCATTTTATTTTATTTTTAATATATTTAACGTTTAGTTAGGTTTAGTTTAGGAGACCTGTAAAATCCACTTAAATTTTTGTTTATTTGTCTCCATACATGAGAATGCACGTATCTATACTGATCAATTTTGAGTTTGTTTTAGATACTCGGAGTTTGGCAGAACTTATAACTGCAATTCTTCAGAGGTTGGGGGATGATATTGACCGCACCAACCTTCCTCAAATTATGGTATCTCCTAACAAGATCATATATCTTTGTTGGTTGATATGTTCCTTTATTTTTTCCTTGCTCCTAGTTTTGTGCTTAATTGATTATATCTATAGTATGAAGATGAAGACAAAGACAAATGTGTCCTAGCAACCGATAATGATCTCATAGTGGCTGTGGAACATGCAAGATCAGCCAGCTGGAAGGTATAACTATTAGAGTGTTCTGGTCCATACTGCTTATTTAAGAAGAGAAATGTCTGCTGGTATCTGTTTGTTAGAACTGTATATTTGATGCACTGCTTTAGATTTTTAAACCACGAGTGACCTCATGATTCTGCCACACCACTTTACCACCCATGAAAATGTCAAAGAGCAGCAGTTTAAAATGAAATGCACCTGCAGAGTGTAAACACATCTCCTACGCACTACTTTAGTTTTTAGAACCCCCGAGTGACCTCATGATTCTGCCATGTCACTTTCCCACCCATGAATATGTCAAAAGAGGAGCAGTTTAAAATGAAATGCACCTGTAGCGTAAATGCATCACATACAGTGTACCGAACAATCAAGGGTCAGTTCTTAGGTATCTGCTGAAATTGATAGAAGTAGCTGGTTTGATTGTAGTTTCTGTTGTTGAGTTTCACCAAGGATACACAATCGATTTTGTTGGAATACAAGAGTGTTTTTTTTTATTATGAGAAATATGGTCGCAGTATAGCTGTATAGTTGTTGATCCATCATAACCAGGATTAATAAAAATCTGACATGTAAGTGATGATGCCATTTGACAGGGTTTACGATTGCATCTAGATTACTCGAAAGGCGGGAACAGGAGAAGGAAGGGTTCTGATTCGGGAGGTATGGAATACGCCAATGCAGATGCATGGAATTCTGCATACAGTGCAGTTGCAGCAGGGGCTGCTCTAGTTGCTGGGTTAGGCGTACTAACCTTCTTGAGGAGAGCTGGTAATTAGTGTTATAGATTGCCAGATACAGCTGATTTGCTCGACGAGGTACACAAACTAAGTTTCTCCTGAACTTGAAAGTCCAGAATTTGGTGTTATCTGATAGGGAATTGCTCTTGCTCTCTCACACACAAGTAAAAAAAGGTCATTGTGTTTTTTGGGTTCTGGTTGTGTTGCATTGATGATTGTGTGCAGCTGAGCTGTGTATTGTTTAATCAGTGAGTTGTGCAGATCCATTTAGCTTCCAAGAACTTGCACTTTGTAAGATCTCCATTGATTCCTAAAGTTCATAAATGTGAATTCTCCAACCTCAGGAAAATAATATTTGCAGAAGAACTTATTCACTTTGCTAATTGCTCACTGTTTTTGTCTATTGAAAATCCTATCCCAGCACACTGTTAATAATGTCATGTCCCATGTTTTAATGTGAAATGATTTTGTTAAACAGTCCCCAGCTACGATTTGGGCCCTCTGGCCCATCTCGAGTGCTGCATTGTCGGACTGTGGGCCTCATTTGGCCCAATTCAATCAACCAAAGCTCTCTTTCTCCTTTAAAAGTGACAAATAGCAATATTTCCTTGGCTCCTAAGTTGAGAATTTCTTCACCTCTTAACTCACCTTTGTTTATCTTTTTCTTTTTCAAAGTAAGATATTATGAACAGTGAAAGAGAAAGCTTTTGAATTTTGATGATTGTTGTCTAATGTCTTTGAAGTGGATGGGAAATGAGTTTTGGATCCATCTTAGCTCTGCTTGAATCAGCTTCACCTTTTATCCTCACCCTGCATCATTTGTTACATATCCTACCTCTTGCATTAAAAATGTTCAGCAATTATTTTCTTGTAAATAAAAAAATTGTAACTTTTTACTCACCATGGTAAACATGTATGTGTTTGTGAAATAGCAAACATCTTTTATGCTATGTTAGACTCATAACATAATTTTTTTTGTACTTTACAGATTTACTGCAGTTATTATAATTTAACAATTAGATTTCTTATACAAAGTAAAGAGCTATGTTATTTAAATTCAAATATTAAGCATAAAAAATATTCTTTTTGAAGAATTTATCATTGCACAATTATCACAAATAAGGCACATAAAATGGAAGAGTGGAGATCAACTTTTATCTAGATAATATGAACAAGTAACTCGCTTTACTGGCCCTACAATTATTATTACAGGCAAAGTGAAAGTAAAGTGATTAGATACTGATTAGATAATTATAGTAAAACAACATATAGTGGAGATGGATTGGTGCAGCTGAATGGGAATGTTAGCAGGTCTATAATTACGGCGGTACCCCTATTTATTAGCATCTAAAATCTGATTATAAAACATTATCACACGGGACTAAATCGGGTTTATGGTATTTAAACACAAACACATTAAACCCAGAAAATGAATTATTTAATTAATAAGTGCCTTAATATAAACAAGTGACTTTGCATGTATTCCGCCAAATGTTCTCGTTATTTGACCACGTTCACTCCCCACTTATTTTCCATCAAATTTATTTATTTATTTATTTATATTTTGTAATAATTATTATCGTTTTCCATTTTTGCCCTTTTTATTGACATCCATCAATATCATTGGGTCTCGATAAAAGCCAGAAGCTTCTTCTCTGTTCTCACTCTCACTCCCTATGCTCTGTTTTGTGTACTCACTGTGAAAACAGAGCTCCTTCACCTTCTTTTTTGCAGAAAATAAAAGGTCAGAAGAAACTCCCCAATTTCTCTTTCCTCCTCCAAACCCAAATCACAATCGCTTCCATTTCCTACTGAGCTCCTACACTGTCCTCTGTTTCTTTCTGCCATGGCCAAACCCAGAAACAGAGCTGTGGCAGCTTTCTGTTTCCTTCTCCTGCTCATTTTCTTATGTGAGGCCCAGAAAAATGAACAACCCATCAAGACCATTGTGGTTCTGGTTCTGGAGAACCGTTCCTTCGACCACATGCTTGGCTGGATGAAGGAATCAATCAACCCTTCCATCAATGGCGTCACCGGCGCCGAATGCAACCCAGTCTCCACCAATCTCCCCAACCCCGGATCGATCTGCTTCTCCAAAGACGCCGAGTTCGTGGATCCAGATCCGGGCCACTCCTTCGAGGCCGTCCAGCGCCAGGTCTTTGGCTCCGGTGCGGTCCCCTCCATGACTGGCTTCGTCGAGCAGGCTCTCTCCATGTCCCCCAACCTCTCCCACACCGTCATGAAAGGCTTCAGACCCGACTCCGTCCCCGTCTATGCCTCTCTGGTCCGTGAATTCGCAGTCTTTGACCGGTGGTTCTCCTCCATCCCCGGCCCGACCCAGCCGAACCGCCTCTTCGTCTACTCCGCCACCTCCCACGGCTCCACCAGCCACGTCAAGAAGCTCCTCGCCAGGGGCTACCCTCAGAAGACCATCTTCGACTCCCTCCACGAGAACGGCAAGAGCTTCGGAATTTACTTCCAGAACATACCCACCACGCTCTTCTACAGAAACTTGAGGAAATTGAAGTACATCTTCAAGTTCCACCAATTCGATGTCAAGTTCAGGAAGGACGCAAGGAACGGGAAGCTGCCAAACCTGGCGGTGATCGAGCCTCGCTACTTCGATCTCAAGGGCATGCCTGGGAACGATGACCATCCCTCGCACGATGTCGCCAATGGCCAGAAGCTGGTGAAGGAGGTCTATGAGGCATTGAGGTCTGGTCCTCAGTGGAACGAGACCCTTCTGGTGATTACTTATGATGAGCATGGTGGCTTCTTCGATCATGTCGATACTCCTTATGTCAATGTGCCAAATCCTGATGGCAATACTGGTCCTGCTCCATTTTTCTTCAAGTTCGATCGGCTCGGAGTTCGGGTTCCCACCATCATGATCTCTCCCTGGATCAAGAAAGGAACTGGTTCGTGCATTTCAAACCTTGAATTAGTACAATACAACAATTATGTGTTTAATGTTGTTGTTTGATGTTTGGGCAGTGATGAGTAGCCCGAGAGGACCTACGCCCAACTCGGAATTTGAGCACTCTTCGATCCCAGCTACCATCAAGAAAATGTTCAACCTTACCTCTAATTTCTTGACTCACAGAGACGCTTGGGCCGGAACATTTGAGGATGTCGTTGCCGGGTTGAGCTCACCAAGAACCGATTGCCCAGGTATCGTGTCAATTCAACTCAATGCAATCAGTTTCATTGTTGATCGATACTCAATTCTGTGGATTTGTGGCAGTGACATTGCCGGAGGCAGCACCTTTGAGGAAGACAGAAGCGAGAGAAGACGCCGAGCTATCAGAGTTTCAGGGAGAGGTGGTGCAGTTGGCGGCGGTTCTGAACGGGGACCAGTTCTTGAGTAGCTTCCCTGACGAGATGAGCAAGAAGATGAGCGTGAGAGATGCTAATCAGTACGTGAGAGGAGCGGTTGCAAGGTTCATCAGAGCGAGTAAAGAGGCCGTCAGTTTAGGGGCCGACGAGTCTGCCATTGTAGATATGAGATCATCCCTCACCACCAGATCATCTGTTCATCATTGACACACAAGTCTAGGATAATCCATATAGATTTACTCATTCTTGTTAGGTATTGGTGTGGCCAAAGCAAGCTTAGGCATTGTAGCCTAAGCCAGTTTTGGGTAATATCATGTAGCCATTATCATTTACTTATTCGATTAGAAGTTCAAACCAAGTTTACAGAAATCTAACCTTGTGGCATCGAGCTGTGTTGGGATGACAGTTGTGTAGACTTGTCAGTTTCATGGCATTTCTGATTTCTAAGTTCTTTTGTAGGGTTGGTAGCAAACAAAAATAAGATGGACATAAATGAAGATGGAAGCTTCCTGACTTGTCAACCTCCATACAATACTTCCAATTTCAGGCATACAGCAAACAGACACAAGTCATGTGTGAAACAGTATGTGCCAATACTTTCTACAAATATGCAACTAACTAATCCTCAAACAAGTTAAAGATTTGGCATAATGGATGTATACGTAAATGAATGTGTTAATCTACTTTGACTAATTAAAATGAAAAATCTTCATGTTCAATGTTTCTCATGCATCAGTTTCTAAAACATTTCTAAAATCAGTCTACCTGTAATTTAACAGAAGAACCTAGATCAATCAAGAGAATCAGGTTGTACAAGAAGTTTGCCATGTAGATACGTCGGTGATAAGATCACGAAGCTTGTCTATGAGAAGATTGAGATGTGTATTCTTGTCCATAAGCTCCTATGGTGGAGAAAGAAAGGTCAACATTTAAGCATAATCAGTTGAAATTTGAAGACAGTATAGCTATTAGGTGTGGGTGGAGCCTTGAAATGACAAACCTAGATCCACTACAATACAATACGATACAAGAGATCAAAGAGGAACGTTTTTGGATACCCATCTCAAGCTAGTGTACAATACCTTTCTTAGAGTAGAGACTTGTGCTTCCAACTGCTCAATTTCTGCTTCATCTCCTAAGGACGCCAAAGTGGCATAAGCTGATCCAGTTTCAAATGTTGTTGCCTAGTTTAAGATGAACTCATAATGTTAGCTTCGGCAGATTAGGGAGGTGGAAAACTTACAATACAATGAAGATACAAATATAGTACCATATTCGCACAAACAGATACACATCCATACAGAAAATACCAACTATGTATTAGACTAGGTATTTTGAGCAATTCAGAACCCCTTTTGGATACTTCATATCATTTTCTCATTTCCACTGGAAGAAATAGATGAGATGATCCAAAAATGCATTGCATCGGCCATACTTTGGGTAGGTAGAGCACCTTTGAGTTGAGATCCATGTGAATCACTGGTTAGCCCCGTGGGTTTGAAACTTTACATAGATACTCAAAGATTGATATGGATACCCTGTTGGTATATTTTTAGTTTAGTTGGATACTTGGATGGAAGGATGATAAATATTTATACTGTTCAACTTCTGTTTCTCTGATTTGAATATGATTGTTAATTTGCCAGTGATATGGATTTGGCAACATATCAAATGCATATTCGTTAAGGAGACTGTCATTCCTGAATCGAGAGGAACATATCAAACACAAATCAGTCAAAAAACACTGTGGCATCGTCTCTCAAATTCAATTACTTTCCACTTTCATCAAACATCTCAAGTATTCATTCAAGAATGAGACTAGTCCCTCAAAACTACATATGATCCTTCACGTTTTATCCTGTGTGTGCCACTTGGATCCTTAAACCCTGAAAAGGACAGGAGTTAGAAGTAGTATCACCAACACCAAGTTTACTTGAGTGAATCCCACAACATTAACTAGAACCCTAGTGACTATTTGTATGGTTGATAAGATTAATTCATTGTTACCAATGACCGAGTTTGCAAGTGACGGTCCAATCAAGACAAACCTTGATTTCTTCTTGTTTATTTGAAAATAAATAAACTAGCAACAAAATAACTCCATTGATCACTTCATCATCACTTGATCACTGCCTATGGATTGAGCCGAAATTCATTCCTCCAGTTTTCAGGCAAGCTCTATTTCCTACATTCAGGTGCTGCCATTTGTAGTAAATAAGTCCCTCTACCCAAAATAAGTGCCCCTTTTCGATTGAACAAATATATATTCGAAATTGTGACTTTGTAAATAGTCAAGTGTGACTCAGTGTGAGTATTTCACATAAAAAACCTGGCCTAACTCAAGCTTCACATGCCATTCTACAAGATAAATTCGTGATTGTGATTCATCACTATTCACTAACAATTGTTACCAACATTAATATGAAGCACAACTCTACAACCACACACACAATACTAAAGATGAACATTCTGATCAAAAAGTCACATAAACATGGAAAAAAACAGCATCAATCATCAAGCAAGACAAAGAGCAAGCCACTCAAAGTACTGTAAAATACCAATCTAACAAACCCTAATGTACCTTCTGAGAATCGGGAATTGCGACGAGAACTGCCCGAAAGGCGGCTACAGAGCTCTCGAAGCGAAGCCGAGCTTCGTGAAGAGCCGCGGCTCCGTCGCCGCCGGTAACCTCGTCGCCATTGGAGGAGAGGATTTGGGAGGCGGCTTCAATGGTCTCTTCCAGGCGCTTTTGTCCATCGGTTGCTAGCTCTTGCGTCGTCTTCGGCGACTCAACCTCCATTTTTCAATCTCGACAGAGCTTTGACGGCGGAGAGCGGTTAATTGGGTCAATTCTCAATTTTGCGTGCCCTCAATATCTATCTATCTATGTTGTGAATATAAATGTATGACGGTACAAATATGTGGAAAAGGAAATAATAAGATCGGAGAGCATTTCCTCTGATAACATATGGTGTATACATTATAGGAAAAAGCCCGTCCACCCGGTTGGAAATCCGACTCGCCCGATCATATACGGATGGTAGCTTGGAGAACCGAACTCGACCCACCAGCACGAAAGTTAACTCGACCCACCAGCACGAAAGTTAGCTGAATTTCCACCCGATTGAGTGGTTAATTCCACTGTTTAAAAAGGCATCGTGAGGCGCGCCTCGTGGCGAGGCGGTCAAAAAAGTTGATGAGGCTTTCGCCTCTCTCGTGTACGGCAAGGCTTGCGCCTCGAGTCTTGTAAGGCGTACGCCTCTTGTCTCATGCGACTCAAGGCATGAGGCTTACGCCTCTGAAATTGTATTCAGATTGAGACTAATTTTAAAGCTCACACATTTAAAAACTAATCATTTTAATAATATATGAGATTTTCATATTGAGTCATAACAAAACCCCTAAATCTATCTCTATAAGCAAACATTTCATCTATCCCTCTCAATAGCCACACATCTCTTTCTCTCACTCTCCAACCTTCACTCTTCCTGTTGCCAATTGCTCCGGCCAACGCCACCGTCTCCAGCCGAAGGCGCCGGCGTAGAAAAATGAACGAGAATGACGAGTTTGAAGAAAGTGTTTATGAGAATGAAGATCGATATGATGATGGAGCTGTGCAATTAAATGATGATAATAATGTTGGAGATGAAAGTTGGAATTGACTTTTAGATCTGTAACATGCTTTGTTCTGCGAAATGTGTTTGAAGACTTTTTAAAAATAAAATCCTAGGAATATGTTTCTTTTCTGGAATTTGGAACATGTTTGAAAACTTGTTAAAATTGAACCCTTTGCATTTTTTATAATATTATAAGTCATTTGACATAAAATTAATATATTAATATTTATGATATTTTATTATATTTTGGTCTTTCAGTGAGGCTTACGCCTCTCAGTGCTATGGAAAAACGCTTCAAAGCTCATTTCGCTTTTTAAACATTGGTTAATTTGAGAAAATCGATTTTAGTGGGGCCGATTTTTAACGAGTTTAAAGGAATTAACTTGATGTCTTTAAACTTTTGGTTATTAGATCTAGTTTGTTATTGATTAATATTGCATAATCAATTTAGACAACTCTCATGTAGGTCAGTTTCAAATCGCGTTGAGTCAAAAATTTATACGTCAATTGTTACTGTTATACATCAAGTTTTGTACCCTCTTAATTGTTGATTGATTATCACAATCGACACACATTATAAGATCAACCTTTTGTTATTCAATAACATCTTTCAAGACGTTCTATAGCCACTCAGGTTTATTGATTTTATCTCATGGTACAAAATTAAATTATATGGTGGATCTAGTTATGATCGTTTATTTCAAAAAAATTCACGTTCCTACTAGAGTAAGGGTGTGTCATTGTAGTACAACATGTTCTCACGTACAATGTAATACGCTATAAAACCAAGTAGAATTTAGTCCCCAGTTATGGAGATATTTTTCATTTTCTTTGGTAACAAAGTCATCAACTTAACAAAAAATACCCCACATTCTTAAGTAATTTTTGGAGCATTTAGTAATTCATGTGGCGTCTTGTCTACTTATTTATGAGTTTATCATAATTAAAAAGTGATTAGCTGATACACGATTTTCCCACACACGTTTCGTGACAATTCATTATTTATCAAAATCAAACAATTCGTATTTTTTACGACGTTAGGAAATAATACCTCATAATTTTAACTCATCACAAATTTACATTGTAACTTTTTGGATTCGAAGTTTATTAACCTATACTACACTGCGTTTCAGCAACACAAAAACAAGGCTTTCGCTCGTTATAGGACTTACATCTCACGACAAAAGCTAAGTAATTGGACGATAAAGATGGGAGAATCAAAATAAAAGAAACAGGAGCAATAACACCATGCTTCTATTTCCATGTTTAAAATTCATATACACCATGTTTTCGCTCTTTTTCCTAACAAGTAGATCACGAAAACGGTCAGGACCAAGTCTCTTTGTGAACATGTATGTGAGTTGATGCATACTCGAACCTAGTTTAGGATGAATTATTTTTGCTCGAAGTTGTTCACGAACAAAATGACAATCAATTTCTATAAAGTTTGTACGCTCTTGAAAATAAAATATATGAAGTAATGTGGAAATTATCGGAGAACAGTAATAGTGGTTCGAGTTGGAGAGCCTAAAGGTCAAAAAGAAGCTAGAGGAGCCAAACAATCTCTTCATTAGTAGCTGTCATGGCTTGATATTCTACATAGACTGAGGAATATGAAACAACATTATGTTTCTTAGACCGCCACAAAAACAGGGAAGATCCAAAAAAAAAAGAATGTCTCATGTGGTGAGCATGTGTGTGCTTGGACAGCTTGTCCATTCAACATCATGGTAAACATATATAGAGAGCTTTAGAAGGAGCAAGAGTCTAATAAACCGACTTAGAATGTGTACCGCGTAGCTAATATCTATGCGAGTGATGGTGAAACACAACAATCTTCACACAATACAACAACATTGTCTATTAATTTCGCACGAGTCTCCGAGTCTCCGATTTCAGATGATAATCTATTTTCAAAGTCGTTACGCGCGATGCCAAGTGACGTGACACAACTTTAGATCCTTGTGCAATTCGTGTTTGCTTTACAAGACAAGTCACACAAATTTTAAGGTAAATCTTTTTCCATTAAATGTGTATACATTACAGAAGTGGATTGGGACTAAAGTATAGGTAAGCAAAACATGTCATGTCACATGTTGAAGATCCGTTAAAGATAAAAAAAAAATAGAAACAAATAAGCAGCACCAGCTGTGCATGAAGCTGTAACTGTCATGAATCTTGTGTATGAAACTTGCACGATACTGACGTGCGGCTTGATAAGCTCTGCATAGGCAAAAGCCACGTTCTCTTATCATCATAAAATTCCTCATGAACATTATTGGACTGTCATATATATTATATAGTTTCAGATTTCAACACATGTTCACCATTCCAACGTTAACAACATATATACCAAGCTTCATATAAACCAAACAGTCAAGAAAATAAATTCACAATATATAAATCGACTCTGCTTCTTATACTATAATTGATTGAACGAACAATCAATCCATGGAGGGATTGGGGAGCAAGGTGGAGGCTTTTTGCAAGAACCGATGGCTGGTGCTGGTGTGCTCAATGTGGGTGCAATCCTGCGCCGGGATCGGCTACTTGTTCGGGAGCATATCGCCGGTGATCAAGAGCAGCTTAGGGTACAACCAGCGCCAGGTGGCTCTGCTCGGAGTGGCCAAGGATTTGGGTGATGTAAAACTAGGTCGTATATATCGGGCCGAGCTCCCCAACTAATTAACAGCTCAACAAGCTTATTAGTTGGGGTTGACTCTTCCGTTTATATACACCACTTTCATTTCATATTCCTTTTTGCGGGACTTTATACTCACAACACTTTCGTTGACGCTGTACAGGAGACAGCGTCGGCTTCCTTGCAGGAAGTTTGTGCGATGTACTGCCGATTTGGGCGATTCTGCTGATTGGGTCGGTACAGAACTTTGTTGGGTATGGTCTGGTTTGGCTCATCATTACCGGTGGATTGGCTACTCCGCCTCTCTGGGTGGTCAGTACTCTCTACTCTTATACGATGAAATCGATTTGATCCCAGTTTTGTGTTTCTTTGATTGTTGATTTTCGTCGCCAATGGGAACGTTGACTTTTTTAATTATTTGGATGGTATTATTGTTGCCAGCAAGATTTTTAGATTGGAAGATGAATAATGTGTTTGGCTTAAAGTTTTCTTCTTTGATTTTGACCTTAAGAAGCTCAATTTGTTTAATCTTTTTGGTGGGGCACAAAAACCTCATTTTTGGATATTAACAGAGAAAATTGACATAAATGCCCAAAAAATTTAGATTTTGGAGATAATTGCTAAAATTGAGATTTGAGAGTGCAGTGTATATTATTGGGATAATTCCAGATGGCTACACTAAGATTTTGCTGTTTTTCACCTGACTACACCTAAAAATTTTTTTTCCAGCTGACTACGCCTAGAATGTGCAAAATTTTCACTTTGCACTTTCCGTCCAATTCTGTTAATTTTTACCGTTTTCTTCATGTGAAATGACTAAAATGCCCTTCAGGTTTAAAGAGTTATTATAGTTGGATTGAAAAGACTAAAATGCCCTCACCTATTCATCTAATTTTCAAACACATGTCATTCTTCACCCTAAAATACCATTGATTCAATTGAAAAAATAGAATTGAACTAATAGTCAAATCAAACTGGTTCAAATTGGGTCGGTTCAAATTAGATTCATTTACCCAATCAGGGGTATTTTAGGTATATTAGGCATTTTAGAGGTAGGTTGTCACAAAAAAAATAGTTAGGGTACTAAAAAAGAGAGAAAAATAGTTAGGATATGAAAGTGTCATTTCGCTATAGTTAAGTGTAACAAAGTGTCATTATCACTATAGTTAATTGTAAAAATATCAGTGGTGTAAAATCGCTAGGCGCTAGTTAGTCGGCAAAGGCTTTCTAGAGACTAATTGGGAATTAGTCAAAAATTAATCGAAAAATAAACCGGTTTAAATTATTAATTAGTAATTATAGAGAATTAATCGAGAACTAGTCAGATTAATCTGAGACTACTCAGACAAGTCAGAGACTTTTACAACATTAAAAAATATTTAATTTCAAGTATATTTTTGTAATGTCAATAACATTTTTTAAATAAAAGAAAAAGTATACGTAGTTACTCTCAATTAAACACACGGTTTTTGACGTGGTCATCCTCAATTAATATTACCTTGAAAGTAAAAAGACAACTTTATATAAGTTGAAATGTAAATTTTATCACTGCTTGATACGTCGTCTCCAACTATATATACAGTGATAAAAACTTTTTTGTCAATTTTGTTGTTTTTGTTGTTGTAGTTGTGTATTTGCATTTTTGTGGGAACGAACGGCGAGACCTACTTCAACACTGCCGCGCTCGTCTCGTGCGTCCAAAACTTCCCGAAAAGCCGAGGCCCCGTCGTCGGCATCCTCAAAGGCTTCGCCGGCCTGAGCGGCGCCATCCTCACCCAAATCTACGCCATGATCAACGCCCCAAATGAGTCCTCCCTGATCTTCACCGTCGCCGTCGGGCCCTCCATGGTCGTCATTGCCCTCATGTTCATCGTCCGCCCCGTCAAGGGCCACAAGCAACTCCGCCCCTCCGACCCCTCCAGCTTCCTCTTCACCTACTCCGTCTGCCTCGTCCTCGCCGCCTACATGATGGGAGTCTTGCTCCTCCAAGACCTCCTCGGCCTCACCCAGACCTTGATCACAATCCTCGCGCTCGTCTTGATCTTTCTAATAATTCTTCCCGTTATAATTCCCGTTCTCCTGGTTTTTTTCTCGGGGCCCGTTTCGACTGCTCAGGTGGAGGAGAGGCTGCTGAGTGAGTCGGACGGGGAGGTGATCATGAGCGAGGTGGAGGAGGAGAGGGAGAGGGAGATAGACTCGCTCCCGAGGTCGGAGAGGCGGAAGCGGATAGCTCAGCTTCAGTCTAAGCTGTTCCAGGCCGCGGCCGGGGGAGCGGTCAGGGTGAAGAGGAGGAGAGGTCCGCATCGGGGCGAGGACTTCACTTTCGCGCAGGCGCTGGTGAAGGCTGATCTCTGGCTCATGTTTGTGTCTCTCATGCTCGCTGCCGGATCGGGTGTCACGGTTATTGATAACATGGGGCAGATTTGTGAGTCGCTTGGGTACGAGAGCTCGAGTGTTTTTGTGTCGTTGATCAGCATTTGGAACTTCCTCGGCCGAGTTGGTGGTGGATACTTCTCGGAGATAATAGTAAGGTGAAACTTCTCAAACTTCATCTCAAATTTAGTATATTACATTTGATATATTTTAATTTTATATTTCTGCTCGAATATGTTCTAACTCAAAACTGAACCTATTTCGATAAAGGTAAAGGGTAACACCTCCCTTGTATAGGGTTTAGGTGCAAAGTGGACCCGAAACTATATGTTATGTTCAAATTTTGGTTATTTGATGTTTGAGCCTCATTTTTGGTGGGTTTTCCGTGAGATTTAGTTTCTTGCTTTTGGGTGATTTTATGTTTCAGTAAAGAGCAGTGCGTTAAGAAAATCGACTAGCCCTATTAATTATATTAAGAAAAAAAATGACATTTTGCTACATTTAAATATGGTTGTTTCACATTTTGCTACTATGAAACGGCCATAATTAGGTACAATAAAATGCCCTTTTCTCTTATATTAACATTAACATACGAAAATTTATGAAACTTGTGTATAGTTTGGTGCATTTATCTATATTTTTCCCTAATTTTATTAATCCATGATTATTCCAATTAATCTCTAGCTAGTCCCAATCAATTCTTGATTAGTTCCCATATGACAAATTCGCCCGATCAGGGCCTAACATTTTGGAGAACACCAATAGAGTTGTTTTCTTTGTTTGTGGATGTAGTCGATACATCATTGGCGAATACAGATTAAAAAATCTGATTGTTTTTATATTTTCATAATTTAAAATCTTTCTCTTTATAACAATTTCGTTTAACAGAGAATATGCCCTCCCGAGGCCTATTTCAATGGCGATCGTTCAAGTGATCATGGCGATCGGGCTATTATACTATGCCCTTGGGTGGCCTGGGGAAATCTATGTCGTGACTATGCTGGTCGGGCTGGGATACGGCGCTCACTGGGCGATTGTGCCAGCTTCGGCCTCAGAGCTATTCGGGCTCAAGAGTTTCGGCGCATTGTATAACTTCCTCACCATGGCACTGCCTGCAGGCTCTCTCATCTTCTCCGGGGTCATTGCCAGCGGCATATATGACTATTATGCAGAGAAACAAGCTGCGATTCGGCTATCAGAGCCCGCGATTCGCGCTGAGGTCTCGCTCACTTGTGTTGGGAACATATGCTACTCCCTCACATGTGGGATCTTGTCAGCATTGTGCATAGTCGCAATGGTTTTGAGTTTGATTGTAGTTTACAGGACTAAGAGGGTCTACACCCAGCTCTATGGGAGGCCTCTCGGGTTTAACTGATCGCGGATTTAACTATATTTCACTTCTCATCTCTAGTTGATGTGCAGAAGCTATTTTACCATTAAATTTGTTTATAAGTAAAGGCCTTTATGGGCACATTCTTATGCAGAACAGATTGGAGATCTCTCTTACAGTTCTGATTGTTACATAAACATGTTAATTAGTTTCTTGTTTTTTCCATTTACATGAGTTACATTAACTATCTAACATCACATTTCTGGTATGAGTAACAAATGTAACAGTGGTCTGTACTGTACCTGGAAGAAACATGATACATGCATGAAACACAGTTCTTGACAAAGCTGATCATGCCACAAAAAGGGTATGATCAAAATTCTGATGGCAATTAGTCAATTGCTTCTCTGTGATTCATTTTTTTGGAGACAGATATATACAGTTTATGTACTCTGAATGTGCTTTTATGTACTCTCTCATTGTACTGTGTATGGTGATTTTTTTTCTTTCTGGGATTGCTTGTTTAGATTGTTTAATTGATGATGAAGACTGTTTGGGCATTTCTTAAAATTACTGAAATTGACAACCTAAAATGCTTGCGTTGTGTCATGGAAATCACATTATTAATTTATGGGTTTTGCTTATCTGAACAAGGTATTATTATTTGGTTTCTGCATTTCGAGTACAGTGAAAATTTCATGTTACAGTGTTTGATCAAGCAAAAAAAATCAAATAACATCGGTTTATTTTTCAAACCGATCAAATGACAACAGTTTTTTTTGTTTAAACTGAAAGACTGTAAAATTGGATGGAAAGTGGTGATATTTTTAGTACCAAACCTTAGGTTCAATACTAAATGCCGGTTTTTTAATTTCCTCGCCCGTATCAGAACCACCGGTGACTTTTCCTCTTGCCCGGTCTTCGTTTAAGTATATGTCTGCTACCAAATCTTCTTATTCCATAACATATTCCTCATAATCTCGTTCGACAATGAAATCATATTCCTTAATTTTATTGTTTGAATGGAAAATGACAGTTTACTACACTCGTAGTCAATTTGCACTTTATCACACTAACTGTTTATTCGTCTCTTTTTTGGTATCCAAACTTTCATTTTTTCTCATTCTATTAGTATCGTTAAATCATATAGAATGACCCCAAATTTTCATTAAACTTATAAACTTATGTCGTTAGGTCAAGTGTGCTATCTCCGGTGATGCACTCCGGTGGCACTTCTGTCTCCGTCTATACTCTCTCTCCAATTATTGTTGATTTGTTTCGGTTTAAGATTATGGTTTGTTTTTGTTTTTGGATTTGAGATTATTGTTTGTTTTTTTTAGGTTTGAAATTTCATATTGTTCTTCATTCCTTATTAGATCTTGTACGATGTCCACCTTTATTTTACTTTCGTCTTCTTGTACATCGTTCGTATCATATTTCACATCTATCAAACACTCCATTTTGAACAAAGTGCAAAAATATAAATTCTCCGTCTTTTTTCTGAGTACTACTTTTAGGCTATTCTTCGAATTTAAACACAAAATTGTCCCACTATCCACCATATGTTATAAATGATTATTATGAATTAACAGAAGTGTAAATTTTGATAGAGAATGTCCCTACTTTCATACGCGAAATTACCACTTCTAAATCCCATCAAACATAATTAGTTTACTAGATGCAACTTCAAATTGAAGGTTCAAAAACAAAAACACAAATCCTATTTTCATATTCAAATAACTTTTTTCTATAAATTGTCAATTCAAAAAATTTCATATTTAAGATGCAGAACGTCCTACCACGCCTAACACTTCAGTTCCTCGCCGAAATCTTCACAAACTTGTTAACTCCTCACAACAATCTCAAACGACGAGTACACTGTCTAAATCCTTCATGTCAAAGATGTGAACGATTCAATCGCAACTACACAACTTTTCTTTTGAGCTAAAGGGCACTATAGTCATTTTATTTTGTGTTAATGTAGGTTAAACTTATCAATTTTTAAAAAAAGACCGTTGTCATTTGGCGGCTTAGAAGTAAACCAGTTTCATTTGATTTTTTAGCATAATTCAACGATGAAACATAATCGTTATTATAAATAAATCCATACATGATTATGTTACTAAGAAAATATTTTTTTTTGAAAACGGTAAATATTTTAGAGAAAATGACACCTAACTATCTACAACTAAAGGTTAATGTTTTCACTTAGGGGGGTGTATTCAATCATGATTTTAATGGATTTAAGAAGTCTTTCAAAGTCTTGTGGTATTCAATCATGATTTTAGAAATATTTTTAAAGTCATGTGGTATTCAATCATGACTTTAAAAATACTTTTGAAGTCTTGTGGTATTCAATCATGACTTTAAAAATACTTGTAAAATCTAAAGGTATTGTAAATGTCAATGACTTTAAATGAGTTTGAGAAATGGATGACTTTGAATGACTTTGAAAGTCTTTGTAGGCATAAAAAAGTCTTTAGAAGTATCATCTCAAATCATGAGATTTGCAAAGTCATTCCATTAAAATCATCAAGACTCTTTCAAGACTTGAAAGAGTCTTGTAAACTTTAAGAATCCATGGACTTTTAAAAGTAATTCAAAATCCATTAAAATCCTAATTGAATACACCCCCCCTAGTTAAAAAAATTGATAAAGTGAAAAATGCATAACATCCTCATCGTTGACTACATGTTTCTTTATACCGCGCTCCACACCCCAATCACATTTTTCTTCTCCTGACGACACCGAATTAATAAACGACACCACCAATAACATGTTTTAAAAAGTAGAGAAATGATCAAGCACATTTTAGACTTTTCACTTTTACGTCGTTGATTAAAAGTGGCTTTTAGTTGGGAGGGATGGTTAGTGTCTTTTTCCAAATATTTTATTTGGGCTTGTATCTAATCTGAAGCCCATATTCTTGTTTTTTGGGGCTTTAGCCTTTACCAGATATTATCGTGGGCTTTGGAGAGGAATGTTTGGAATTCTCTTTCAATCGAGGGGCATTATCGTCATATGGAAAACAGCCCCCAATTCAGACCCGAACCACCAGAAAAGGCCAATTCATAAGTAACGCGTCCACAAGCTTAAACCAAATTCGTCTGAAACTGTCTCTTCTACACAGAAGCTCAGATCTAGGGTTTCAAGGTTTCACTCTCGATTTTGCTACATGGATGCTCTAGACTCAGTCATCGACCCTCTCAGAGAATTCTCCAAGGACAGTGTCCGCCTCGTCAAGCGCTGCCACAAACCCGATCGCAAAGGTGCGCTTCCGATTCTTCCCGCATTTTCGTTGCTCCTGGTTTCGCGATCGGAGTGTGTTTGATTCTGTGTTTGGCTCGTGAATTTACTGATTTTGAGTGAATTTTGTGTAGAATTCACCAAGGTGGCTTTCCGTACGGCTATCGGATTCGTGGTCATGGGATTCGTCGGATTTTTCGTGAAGCTGATCTTCATCCCTATCAATAACATCATCGTCGGCGCTGCTTAGGTAAATTTTGGATTTTGATTTTGTAAATCGTTGGTGATGTGCTGTGCATTTAGGATTTTGGATGATTTTCTAATTGTTGCGCGATTGGATTTGTTTTTTCCTTTCTTGCAAGGAGATTGCCTGCATTTGTCAATCTTTTGATGATGTTTCACTGTTTCTGCTTTTGCTAATTATTCAACATAATTTTGGGTTTACTGCTATGGAATAATTTATTTGTTTGAAGCTGAATCCAACCAAGACGCTTAGGCTCCCTTTGTATAGATATTTTAGAATAGGAACAAGAATCATCAGTAATTTAGATTCATTTTGATTCTCATTCCCATTCTTAACAATGAGGGTGATGTACGTAAAATTACAAAAGTTTTCATATCCTCATTTACAAAAAGAAGCTAGGTTGACTCCCATTCCCACACATAAACCGTCTAGATGTAGGGTTATCTCTTTAAAAAAAAACATAGTTATGTTTGTTTCATACCCCTGAAATCGGGTTAGTATTAAATGGTTGTTTTGTTCATGCTAGAATTGATGTTATGTTATCTTTCAGAATACCAAGTTTTTTATTTTTTGTGATTAGTTGAATGCACAATCTAATTTTTTGGTGATTGTCTTCTATCTCGGTGATGCGGAGATGAAATTTATATGATAGTTATGGATATTGTTTCCTGTATGTGAATTATAAATGGGATATATATTGTTCAACGAATTTCTGCATGTTTTATTATTAATTCCATATGTTATGGTCATTGAATATCATATGGTTATTCACAGCATTTGTTAGTTTGGAAGGGATTGAATTTTAGAGGAAGATTAAACTGTATATATTATTAGTTATGATGATACATATGTGACTAGATTATTATATTATTTTCTATGCTGAAACATCACACCATCCTAAATCTTATCTCTCGGTGATTTAGGTTCTCTTAGGCATTAGATTAGACTTGTACTTCTTTTTTTGTTTGTCAGTGAGCAAAATGTCTATCAGCCGATACATGATTAGTCAAGGGTCTATTGAATGTCGTTTAACACGAATTTTCTTCCAAGCTGTGATGTCTCTTCTTAGTTGAAGATATTGCTTGCTTTTGCTGTCAATACATTTTGGCAAATTGGTTAGGCCACTCTTAATACCATAATGTATTTGATCTACTATGTTGTATTTCAAAGCTGGTTGTTGGACAATATAGTTATATTCTAAGATCTGTGTGCTTGGACTCTCACTCAGACATAAGCAATCAATGTGTGTCTATATGTTGTTTGTTGAACTCTATCTTTTGTTATTTCCCAGCATTATGTCTGTTGAATTTGATTCATGTACTTCAATTATCAGTAGTTGTTCACGACGCCTGGAGCAGAACAGGAACTTACTATGTTATATGTATGTTAAATGCAGATAGTGAGGCATCTACAAACAGCGAGAGGATGGTATGCAGTTGAGTGCAAATCGTGTTTAAGAGGCATTGCATTTGACTTCCTTTCTGTCTTTCTTGGAGATGTAATGTTTTACTTTAGTGCACTGAAATATACTCTTTACTTTCCAATTAGCTGTCTTTTGCCCAAGATCCCGTAATTTATAGTCTCTACTTATGGACAATGTGAATTAATAAAGAAAATGACATGATATCTTCACAAACAAAAAAATTCTTTCCTTGCTCATAAATTACGCAGGATTTATCACAGAACAAGTATTACATTTCGATTAGTATAAGCTAGGAAAAAACATTTGCGTCTTATAAGATTGGGCACATCACGTCCAGAAAGACACATGCCTACGTCATAGTTTAGTTCTCTTTGCAATTTTTTTAGGAAGGTGTATTCAATCATGATTTTAGCGGATTTAAAAAATCTTTACAAGTCTTGTGATATTCAATCATGATTTTAAAAATACCTTTAAACTCTTGTCGTATTTAATCATGACTTTAAAAATATTTTTAAAATCTAAAGCTATTTTAAAAGTCAATGACTTTGATCATTTTTAATCATGAAATTTTTAAAATCATTTAATTAAAATCATCAAGATTTCGTAAATTTTAAAAATTCATGAACCAAAATTCTAATTGAATATACCCCATTAGTTAAGAGTTAAGTATTTAAATCATGACAAATTTAGCGTCTATACCATGATTGGCTAAAGCATGAGGTGTGTCCTTTCTAAGAATTGCTTTTATCTCTTGGTGACTGTTACCTTACGTAGGTGCTTAAAAATAGTATAAATATGCCACAATATAAGGTCGTTTGTAAATCATCAATCTAAATATTCTACTGTTGTTTAGTGATGCAGCGTACGTGGCTAGGAAGAACTCTTTATCAAAATTCGTTAATTCTTGCGAATACCGAAGGTGATAGATTTGAAGGAAACCTCGATTTTTTATTAACTTCAAAAACTAATTAACAAGAAAAGTATAAGAATGCTTAAATAGCCAAAAACTAGTCAAACTCTAATTGTAGAAAAGAAAATCCTAAACTTATTGGAAAATGAAACAAATTATTAAAATTGAAAAAGCTGCCCGAAACTTAAGAAACTGCGATTTTGACCCTCTAGACGATCTCCGATGGCCAAATTTCATCGTACGTCATGGCATAGCCATGTGTTTGGCTCAGATCGTCGTTTCTGCCCGAAAAACACTAGTTTTTTTGTCCAAATCTGACACTTTCATGATAATTTCGGGTGTTCCAGCTTTTGTATATCGACTTCTTCGGCCACACCACATCATTTAGGCTTATTTAGATTCTTTCAAGTGCCTTATCCCTGAGTCTAAGTGTCGAATCTACTGTATAATTCTAAATTAGAGTTTATGGTCATTTCCATTGTTATTAGAGATGGTCAATTCATGTTTTAGCGAAATAGCAACAACATGAGTGATGCTATGCCATATGAATTGCCAAAAAGGCTTCCACCATATTGAGTTAGAACCATGTTCCAAAGCACTGCATCGTAAGACCCCTCATGAATTGGAAAAGTTTTGTCTACATCTCAAGAAGTAGTTGGATATCGTGTTTATCCGTCTATATAAAACACCTTATGGTACCCCATTCTATTTAAGTGAAGAAAGACGGGTCAATTCGTTTGTGAATTGACTATCGAGCACTAAACGAGATAATGATAAAAAAATAAGTACACAATTTACATAAGCACGAGTGATTTAGTGTTAGAATAGTACCTTGCCATGGTACATACCTGAGATTGATTCTCGGCTGGTGCAATTTATTTTTCAGCCATAAATCATTATGTTTTAAAAAATGCGGACAAAATCACCATCGTGTTGTTTGGAAAGAGTCATTTCGATGGTGCGCAAATAAAAAATGTGAAAGGGTTGCAATAGATTGCTTCGACACCGGAACTTGAAATCGGAGAAATAGGACGGCGAGATATGCTCTATAACCCACAAATTGTTTTCCCGAATTTGTCAATCTTCTCCATAAAAACCCATTATTCATTTCAATATTAATAAAATGTGTATACAACCAGAGAGAGAGGAGAGAGATGATAGTAGTATTTTATAAAAATATATCATTTACAAGTACAGAACAAAGGTCGACCAGTAACATCGCTAGATTGAACTCCCGATCATGGCCTGACTGGGTTGCGATTGCCATAATATGTGTTGCACAATGTCCAAAATTCTATTTACCAGAGAGAACTGAAATTTACAATAATTTTTAAGAGAAAAAAATACAGTTCTGGAGGATCACATCGATGGGAGAGCGCATCAGAAGGTTTTGCTGGAGACAGTTCATAGTGGCAGGCATTCTAACTAAAAAACAATGTCTCGGTAGCCTCTTTCCCTCACCCATTTTACCCCTTGGAGGATAACTAAATCCTCCGTCAAAACCTCCTTCAACACTGTAAGTGATGGTGATGTGACCAAACTCCTGCTACCCGAAGAAGAAGGCGGTACACCGATTTAACAGAAAACTTCACAGACAATCCCTCTCTCTAGAATCACTGATATGAAGATAAGGAATATATGATTGGCATAGCCAGGATAACAAAACTGACCCCATCTGAGAACCAACTCTCTATTCCAGGTTCTCTTCTCATGCACGAAAAAATTCCCAAATGTTAGAGAGGTCATACGCGGCGAGATGCCCACAGAGACTAGAGAAGAACCCTCCAACCACGGTAACTCCGTGATGTCGAACAGTCCCGGGCCAATAGTCAGACGGCAGCCCTGTCGGAAGAGCTCATGAGTCACTATCAGGCTTCGCCAAACACAGCTTGGGTTAACCCTGATTTGAGCCAAAAGAAAGGAAGTTCTCAAAAAATACCGAGGTTTAAAGACTCGAGAGGCAAGGGCGTTCAGATTCTTAGTCTTTTAACAATAAAATTCATCTGAAATACTAATGATAATAAACCTAAGTGAAACTTTTTCTTATAAATGTAGTTTTGAAAAAATCAAATAATTTTAAGGTATAAAATTAGCGATAATTACATAAAGCACCTCTTAAAATAGGTTAAATATCACCTAACAGCCCTTAAAATTATTTGTCTCAGATGCACTCTCTTAAATTGGTAATTTATCTCACTTACATATTTTCGTTAACTTTCGTTAAAATTCGTTAAAAATGAATGTTAAAAAGACTAAATTACCCTTGAATGAATTTTAAATTTTCAAATCATGTCATTTTGATCCTATCTCTCATAATCCACTCTTCTCTCTCCTCCTTAGTCACTTTCTCTTGGGCAACAAGGCACAATCAATAAATCCCATTTTAAGAATTTTGACATCCTGTATCTATATAGAAAATACAAAGAGGCAATATCCATAATCAAAATACATGCCCAACAACACAATTAATAAATTCAATTGGTTTCAAATTAAACAAGATAAATAAAACAAAATCAAAACAATAATTCAAAATTAAAAAGGCAAAGGGATATATTGCTCTAAAACAAAAGTAAAAAATAGTAGAATATAACAGTTAAAAAAAATGGGTAAAGAGAAGATCAATCTTCAGATTAGCAATTTTGACATCGCAACGATGAACACTGCCTTCGAGTACTCATCAATCTTCCCAGTTCAACCGTCGATTTCCAGATTTCCTCTTCTCTGGACGGAAACGGAGTGAGTTCATCTTCACCATAACTTAACTATTCATGCGTATTTTGTTCATGTTCGTGTTCATGATATGCACTCATATTGATCGATCGCTGATGTGTTTGATGGTAATCGCAATCAATTTAGGTAGGGTTTGGATACTGTTTGCTTACAAAAAATGGAATCAATAATGAACGGAGAATGTGAATGAGATTCATAATTGATGTTTGGATTAAATTAAATCATTGCATTTCTCTTTAAATTGAATGTTTGGATCTAAACTTATCCAAAAGGCAGTCTCAGATTGTTTAGATTTATAACAGTGCTCTGCAAGGCGACAGATTGCACAAAAACAACACATAATGGACACCAGAGATTTGCGTGATTTGTCTACCTTACATAACAAGGTAGAAAAAAACATAAGACGTGTTACAGGGAACTCTTCACATATCCAAAAGACCATTAGCTTAGTTCCAACCCAGTAGCCATTTCCGCCTCTGAAACTTATTCAAAAGCCCATGTGTGACAAGTCGATATTAGGAACTTGGTGGTTTTCATGCTTTTAATTTCTCTCACGGCTCTCACACATCTAACTTCCCTAGTTGTTCAACGTTGTGAGCCCTACCCTATGGCCCTACTACTTCCTTTTAGCTCCTCTCTGAAGTGATTACTTTATATGGCCAAATGGGTAAAGCATTGCTCCCTTTAATCTGTAACTTAGTTCTCCATATGGAGGTAAATCATCGCAGGCTAATGTGAAGATCACACAAATATCTTCTGTTAGGTGGTAAATTATTTTCCTCAATAGGGAGATTATTCTGTTAGTCTTGAATCCTACGATAGCGTGGGACTAGTGCAGTGGGTGACCCTTTTAGTACAATTCTTAGTCAAATCTTACAATGCCTAATTCTCTGGTGTTATCTAAAATTTCACATGGTATGACTGCAAAACTTGAGTCCCACAGTGATCTGTTATTGTCCTTCTTTGTAAAGCTCTCTGCCTTTTTTTCTTGATTGGTTTAGAAATGATGACTGAAAAATCCCAAAATCTCTATAATTCAACTTCTTTTGCCTTTTTTGTTACTTGACAAAGATGGCCTACAGTAGAATTGTTTTCGGAATTTTCTTATAATCACTATTGAAACTCAACTCAACCAATCCACCACTAACTGCGCAATGAAGCTCCAACTATTTTGATTTTGATTGCTTTTACTAGAACCTGTTATTGGCATATTCTCCGTTTACATGGAAGTGGAATCTCAACTCCTAATATCCTTGTGATTGAAACCTGTGGTAAAAGAAAACTTTACGGGATCTTTTCACATATAGCTACTTCTTATACAGTGTGTAGAAGGCATCATATATTTCTATATCCCTTGTCTCTGTCAAATAGACCACCATTTGTCAGTTTCAGTGGTTAGTGACATGAGAAAACATGATATGTCAACTCGTCTTCTATTCACCACTGTATGGTGGCGGGACAGATTGTTTTTACCCGTACAGTTAATTGTGAAGTTTATGGTCGGACATATATACTATCTACGTCAAAGTCATCTAGAAATATAGCATAACTTGACAATCATATGCGGACAAATGCGAAAAGACAAAGATGTTAAGGTTTTGTCATAATGACTGTCTCGATGATTGCTCACCGAGCATGTCCTACACCTTTAATGCCCTTCAACTTTCGCACTGAATTCATGGTTATTGTATTCCTCCGAGCGTATCCATATAAAAGATAAAAGACAAATTACCCATAATGCAAGTGTCTATATATTGGGGTATGGTTCAACATCAATGTGATAACAAGGTAATCGTTCGACTATGATGCAAATTTCCAATCAATGAAAATAGCAGTAATAAGGTGTATATTTCCATGACTCATGTTTATGTTGCTATTTTGTTTGATGCCTTCTATTTTGTCTTTTTGAAGATTTTGATTCTCACTCTGTGCTTGGAAAAAGAAAAATTAGGATGTTATAATTCTGAAAAACTGTTTTATTTACCAAATCCTGAATGTGGAAATTGGCCATGACAAGATAAAGGCAGGATCGATCTCATTGAAAGCGCTAGCCTTTTAATTAGATCCCTTTTCAAGTTATGTTAGCAAGATTTGATTTTGATGGTTTAAAATGGAAAGATTAGTGGTTAGGGAGGTTTCTTTGTGTCCTTAATTAGGCTGAGGACTGTGCAAACCAGGTAAAGATTGAGCTTTAATTATTGATAACTGACATTACCTTTTTTTCCCTTCCCATGCTTTTTTTGCTCTTTGCCAATGTACTTTCCAGAGGGACCTAGTCTTTTGAAACTTCACGATTCTTTGCCCCCACTAGATTATGTCTTGACTTGTTAAAGTATCAATTCCTTGTATTATTGAAGCCAACTATGACTGATGGACTGTCTTTGAGTAATATGTTTGGAGGTTGCTGACAAATGAAGTTAATTCCATTCTCGCGACATCTAGATCACTATGTACTGTGCACTGGCCTTTGGTGGTGCTTTCAATGGAGTGATCCTATCCAAAAATATGTTTCTTTTGGGATGGATCCCAGACAAGGGTAGTGGGTGTTTGGTTTCTGATGAGCAAAAGCTAACAAGTTGAATACAAACGAGTACAGAGCTACCCTGTCTTCTTCTTGATCAATCTACTTGCTTTTTGTTTCGATTCATTTGCCTTTCCATCGGTATCAAGGGTTTGTTCTAAACACGACCCTGGTTGAGCCAGGATTTGATTCCTTTAGGTCTCAAGGAAAGGAGTAGCTCTTTTTTATAGTAAAATTTACCATCTGTGATGAGTTAAGAATTTGAACACAACAACTCTCTGATAAATTAATCTGTGTTCATATATGTTTAATCATCATTCTCCTTGCTTGTAATGATCTTGAGACCTTGGTTGTTTTGTGTCATATATTTGTTTAGTAAAGTCCAATTCCATGAAATTATTTGGTCAGCTTCTTACACCTGCGACTGTCTGGAACTTTGAATGTTCTTGCATGAGAATCCAGTTCATAACTGTTTAATCAGATGAATGATTCTGTAAATCTGACATTTATGCAATCTTGTTGAGGTAGAGTGTGTTTATCGTGCATCATTAGGAAAGTGATATTTGATTAACAATAAGTTGGTTTCTTTCGCATGCTGTCTTTTGACCGGCACTTAATTTTTCAGAACTTCTGTTAGCATGAAATGCTACTGCTCGTGATAATTATACCTAAAGTATATACTATCATGATTAGTACAACAAGATAAGCCCATATATTCAATCATACTTGCTGAAAAAGTAAATGATTGAGTTGCATTCAGTGGCACAAAGAGTGACTGATTATGATTTTGTTAATTATCTGTCTGATCATATATAAACTGCAATTTGATGATTATATATGATGACAACATTTCAGTTTATTGATCTCTAAATATTCTAGTTTTATGATACTTGTGTTGATTTGCAGGAATGGATGGAACACCCAAATGTGATGAACAACTTAGGCATTGAAAAGGAACAGTACAGCACTCAAATTCTGAACTTGAGAGGCTATTTAGAGAAGATATATGTATGTGTAATCATTTAAGGTCGGAAGCTTTGGCGGCAAGAGTGGCAAGTGATCTCCATGCACGTAGCGGTAGTAGAGGGATCATGAATCCTGCGAGTGGCGATCTCCTTGAGCCTCTCGGCCCTGTGGACCTCTTCTGTTGCGGTCTCCCAGACGTGCCTTGCGCAGGCGAACTCGGACTGAGCTAGCTCCATCTCCCTCCTCGTCAGCTCCCTCACACGCTCCGCGTAGTCCTTCTCCAATGCAGCCAGCCGGATCTGCTCCGCGGCCTGCCACTTCAACGCCTGCACGCACTCCGCGTCTCTGGAGCTGTGATCGTGATCTTGTCGCCTCGTGGAGAGTTGCAGGTCCAGCGATGGTCTTGTTGATCTGTGCTTGATCGCGAAGGGAGAGTCGGAGGATGGACGGACGGAGGAGGAGGGGAGGAGCTGAAGCTCTGTATGGTGGTGGTTCTCCATGTGTCAACTGTTGAGTGAAGTGAGGGACGAGCGAGGTTGTGGGGGTGGCAATGGCATTGCTGGTTCCTTCCTATATATATTACTTGGATCACTCTATTTACAATATTGCCCCTGCTCTTGCACAACACCTGAGTAAAATTGTGTCAACTCGGTCTAAATCTAATCATTTGTACTGCTATACTTAGGCGTGTTAAAAAAACCGAACCGACCGAACCAAACCGAATCGAAAAATGTTCGGTTCTGGTTGGTTTCGGTTCAATTAACCAAAAACTGATCAAAAACCGAATCGATCGACTCCAGTTCAAATTATGATGAATCCTCTGGTTTATGTTTCAATTTAGGGTGTTTTTTTATTTTAATTAACGTAAAATTATTATACATAATTCTTCTAAAAACCGATCGAAATCTAATCATTTTTTGTTTGATTTATGAATTTTTTTGGCTGTGGCTAATTTTCGGTTCAATTTGGTTCAAACTGAAAACTAATTAAACCGGTGAGTTCGGTTTCAGTTTGATTTCTTCGAGAACCAAACCGGTCGATTTAGTTTGATTTTGATCGGTTCAGTTCAAAAACCGAACCGTGAAGACCCGTAGCTATACTCTACTGTAATTCATGTGTTCCAAACTTGTGTTACAATTTACATGTTAGAAAGACAAAAATTGAAAATGAGTAATATGTTTTTTTTTTAAGCTACGTAAATTATGAGTGAATCTATCCGATCTAGATCACTTATTGCTATCAAGGTTAATTAGAGAAAAAAAACTGGTATGTAATGATCCTCTTTTATCACGTGTATGTGAAATAAGGAACTAATTATTTCTTATCCGTGTTCTATACGATGAACACTAATAACATATTATGTTCATCATTTCTATTCACGAGTCATTGATCAACGTTTGTTGTGTGTTAAATACGAGATTGTTGGTGAAATTCGTGATTAATCTGATTGTTGCAAAATGACTTACATCATATTTAGGATTGTTATATTTCTTATTATTAGAGTTTATTGTTAGAATCACAACTAAAACGTCAAAGATATTTAATATTCAAATATGAGGACAAATCATGTACATGAGACGAAAGAGAATATTCTATATTAATTGATATTTGTTATAAAATTTATAAGTAAGTATCATGGGATGAATTATTTATGCAAGTATATATTATAAAAAAAATCAGATAAATATATGAAAATGAACACTTTCATGTGGGTAATTCTTAACAATTAATTTGTTTTTGGCCTCTATCTTTAAACACAACTCAAAGCTCCCCTACTTTCTATCATATTAAATTTTCAGTCACAAATTTATTTGGACTGTGATTCATGAACAAATTGGTGTATATAATTTATCATATTTTCACGACTTTTTTATCACAGTAATTATATTGAATACAAAATAAAATATTGAATATTCCTTTTTGTTTATAAATCACAACTGATCCAAAATTTTGAATAATTGTAAGCCTTACAAAAATTAAGACAATGAATAATACTTCACTTAAAATTGTATCAAATCGAAATTAAAAGTTTACTCCATAAAATTTAAATCCATTGAAAAACTAGCACATTACAGTATTACACTACACATGAAGGACGTCAAATGACCAGTATACCCCTATGCTGTCGATCAAGTCAAGTGCCTCTCTCCCATCTTCTCATCATTGGAGTTTGACAATTTCTTACGGTAGATGGTGAACAGCGGATCAAGGGCGTTATGGTAAATTCAGCTGTTGTTCATATTTCAACGGTGGGAGATTCCCTTGTACTCGTATAGGCAAAAAGGGTAGGAAATAACGGTTCCCGTTAACGACTTTTCGGGTTGGTAGTGACTCTGAATTAAACAGATAAAAAGTGCTTATATTTTCTTATTAAAATTTGGCTCTTTATTTTATTTTATTTATTTAATTTAATCTGAGAGGTGCCATAATAATAATTAAAGTCGCACGTGCATAGTGTGTACGTTGAGAGGGTGTTCTGAGGTTACTTTACTGGTAGGCCCAGCTTGTCGGCCCATACTATTAAATATTAAATAATTTATTTAATTACTTAAAAGTTCCCTTTTATTTAAAGCACCCCAACCCCATGCTCTCCCCAGTCTCGCACGACAATCACTATTATTGTGTACTCGCTCTTTCAATCGGACCGTTCATCGTGTGGACCCCTCTCTCTTTCCACATCAGGTTCGTTAAAACATTCACCTACCATAATACCGTGAGATTAGGGATAATTTCACGTACATTCCCCGTAATGAATTAGACGGACCGAATGAATCGAGGCGATCTCGAGTTGCCTCATTTAATATTTAATGAATTATTATATATATTTATTTAATTTTAATGAATTTTTGAATTGAATATTAAGCGAATCGAATTGAGTCGAACTTGAGTTTAGTTATACAAACTCGTTAGAGCCGAGCTCGAACTAAATATTTTTTTCACGAGTCGAGCCCTGCCAAATAAAAACTTGATTCAGCTCGTTTACACCCTTACTTAAGCACTTGATCTTGGGGCCAAAGGTTATGAGTTCGAGTCACGCTGTGATATCTTGCATTTATTTTGTTGTAACTCTCTCCCAACTTCTGTTGAGACTCTCTCTCCCGGTGGGAATCAAGTGGCAATATTGGGCTCCCTTCTATATAAGGGTGTGTCTTGAGCCCGTCATTGATACAATAATTTTAAGAATTCTTAAAAATCAAAAGTTTAGTGTTGTCTTGCTTCACAATAGCATAATCGAGTCCAAAACTTAATACAATTTTCCGATAAAAAAAAATCACATGTATTTAGGGGAGGTACATGGAATTATCCGTAAAATTAATATCAATTTTAATTTTGGGCCCAAAACATGATGAGCCTTGAGGCCCATGGGCTCAAAGCTAACGAGCAAGTTTCAGAGTCACTTTCACCTTCTTCAGTTTCCTGCGCCAATTTCTTCATCTCCCACCATTTTCCCGCCCTTTTTGTTCTATCTTCAATCGATTACAGTCTTTGGTCTCTGTAGCGTTGTTGGTGAAACCCTAATTGATGAACAGTCGAGAGCTGGTTTTGGTCTCGACGGCCACTGTGGTCGGCGCTTGGGCCTCTGCTCTCGCCATCAGATTCTTCTTCAGCCCTAAAAAGCGCTTGTCCCAAATCGATTCGCCCCAAAACGGAAGCGCCAGCGACAAGGTCTCTTTGCAGAGCCCATTTGATCCCTCCAAGAGGAAAAGGTCAGTTCAATTTCAACTCCTCGCGATGTTTTTTTTCTTCCTAATTTTTGTCTCAAATTTGGCATGTTTTGGGTCAAGTTCTTATTTATTCTTCAGGCAAATGGGAGATTTGCATAAAATAAAAAATAAATCAGATTGCTGAACCAGACTCAACTAAAAGTTTTAACCTTTTGGGTTGATGATATTTCTCAAGGCTCAGTGTATTGTCTTGTCTTGCTGTATATAGTAATTTACCATGAAATTTTTTGTTGTTCATGTAAGATGACTTAGGTGGTGTTTACACACATATATCAAGAGATCAAAGCATGAGTAATTCATGTCTACTTAGTTCAAGTGGTCCCTAAGGGGACACGACGCCCCTGGTGGTTTCAGCCTCACACTCGCAATGGCGAGGTTGTGGGTTTGAACCCCGTAGGGAGGGATGGAAGAGTTGTATGGGTGGATAGGAAATGGTGTAATTTTAATGATAATAAAAAGTTTCATGTTCCAAATAGGTCAAAAAACTTAGTTCAAGCGTTATTTTTGGATTTTGATATGTGATAATATGTCATTCTTACAAGAACAATTGTTCATTTCGTCAATGGTAACTTGATCTGGTTGCCTTTTTCTCGTTTATAACAACCATCACACTCGGAAATAATTACCTGCATCGTAGTCTTACTACGCCATTTTGCGATGTTAGGTGTGTAAAATCATACCAAAGTAGGTTTGGTTTGTTGGGCCTAAAGAAAAATATAACTGACCAATATCCAATACCAGAGAAGTTTTTTTATACTTCGGATTTGGAGGGCTTACATGTAAGTGTTCATTTTAAATTTGGGAACAAAGAGATCAATATCATTAGCTGGTCTTGGAATTTACCATGATATGCAGCCTAACTTTTCTCCCATCCATGTGGGACAAGTAATGCTTTACTTTCCAACAATTATGTTTAATTTAGTGGTGTTTACTTAACATTTAACATTTTATGTCTTCTTTTTTGCACATTAGCATAGTCTGTACTGTCCATTTATTTATTATTTTAGATGTGAATTTTTTTATTTTATATCAATGCAGGTATTTGTCATGGGATGATTACTTTATGTCAATTGCATTTTTATCCGCAGAGCGGTCCAAGGATCCTAACAGGCAGGTCATATATTGTTTTCTGTACTTTTCTAATGTGTGTACTACAGTAATTTAGTGTCTAATGGCTATATGGGTGATTAATAGCTTTGGAGAGTGTCTGCTGAAATGTGTTAGTAATGTTTTCGGATAATAATTGTATGTTCAAGTTCAATGGGGTAATTTGCCAGTTAATCTGTTGGATGTTAACTAATATTTGCTCTCTTTATTGTTTTGTAGGTAGGAGCATGCTTGGTGAGTCAAGATGGTATTATACTTGGTAAGGACAGTACAAAAACAAGTGTTTCCTTCCCTTCTGCTTTTCTCTTCAGGGATTCTAGTATTTGCTGTTTCATTGACATATTTCAAAGGGAACACGATGAAATTAAAGATGCAGTGTGTATATCTATGTGGCTTAAATTGGTTAAGATTTTCACATTAATGTTTTGATTGACCTTAACTCCAAGCTATGCTTGCTCAACATATGAATGATACCATGATCTGTATGATCGCAATAAAGTCTTATATAGTATGATGTATATAATCATGAGATTTTCTTGTCAGGCATTGGATACAATGGGTTTCCAAGAGGTTGTTCAGATGACAAGCTCCCTTGGGCAAAGGTGGTCTTTAATTTTAATCAAATTTCTGAAAGCTTCTAAGGAATAAATAGACTGAAGCTTTTCCTCTCTTGTTTCAGAAATCCAAAACTGGGGATCCTCTAGAGACAAAATATCCGTAAGTGCTACATCCTAATAAACGTGGATCGCCTGTTGATTTTGAAGCTATTATTCTACCTCTGCAATATGGGTTCCTCATTAATTTTGTTCATTTATGATTTAATCCATTGGGATTTCCATTCACCAAAACTAGCTGCATATGTTTTCGTCTGGCATCTCTTCCAGTGCGTTGATGTAGTCTTACTTCCCACCAAGATGACACCTCATTAAACATTAGTTTTTACTTGGCTAATCCTTACTTAATATATACAATTTCCCTACTTATCATTTACATGTCTGATTTTCTACTGTAGTTATGTTTGTCATGCTGAAGTCAATGCTATTCTAAACACAAATCACGCCTCTGCTGCTGGACAGGTTCTTTCTAGCCTTCTTGAATTGGTTAAAAATCACCCTGTGATTAAATGACTAAGAGAACATCGTTTTATCCTGATTTTTCAGAGGCTTTACGTAACCATGTTCCCCTGCAACGAGTGTGCCAAGATAATTATTCAGGTTTGAACTATGTCCTCTTTGATATATATTTTAGTAAAACTACCTTGATAATATGCACATTATGCTTATTAGCATGCAAATAGAATTACCGGGTATAAATGCAAGAAGTGACAACTAATTGCCCTCGTTTAATGACACCATAAGTGAAGGTATAGCTTAGAATTTTAAATAGCTAAAGGCACGTCAGGTTCATTCATAGGTTGTTGGGTTAGAATAATTCAATGTTTGAGTATGGCATTGGTAAAATTACAATATGCCTCGGCACATATTCATCGAATCTGTTTCTGAATTGCACCGAGTACTAATCTTCAGCCCTTTCTTTCTTAACCTTTGCCACGACATTTCATAGCTCGAGAACTTAAATAATGTAAGTCATCTTCTAATCTATGTTGGTTGCAGTCAGGTGTGTCTGAAGTTGTTTACTTTGTGGAAAAGAGGTTTAAAAAGTCAGACATGGCATATGCTGCATCTCACAAGTTATTGTCGATGGCGGGTGTAAAAGTAAGCTGTTTTATTATGCGATTGAGAAACCTCATCATTTCCAGATCTCAATTAGTAGCCGTCTGTCGTCATCACAAACTTGTATATGTCCATATAATATTTTCCGCGTGTTGTACTGCAGGTCAGGAAACATCAACCACGGATGAACCAGATTTTGATTAAGTTTGAGGAGCCATAGAGTTTAATCCTTGTACTGATTTGTTTGGTTGAACCTGCATGACATGACGCGTTATTTCATTAAATGAGCGATAAGCTCATTGCTAACTGTATCTTTATCCTGTTGTAATCTTGTCTCAGCTTCCTGTGCTGTAGCATACACAGCTTTACTTGCTGTTTGGTTTCTGGTTAAAATTAACACTTCAGTACTATAAAAATATACAAATGCAACAGTTTCCTGAGTTGGGAGTTCTGTAATGATATGTTTATTAGCCACTAATGCTTCTTATATAATGTCCTATTTTATGTTTGTTATGTTTTCATTTTTTTCTGGAATAATTAACCTAGAGTTAGATCACCTTGTTCATTTTTGGTGCTTCTGTTATATTTGCTCAGGCTGTGAATTTTTTTGTATCTAATTCCAAGGGACAAATAACTTATTACTCCACTTAGGTTTCTTTTTCCTAAAAAAAATGCACATCTCCTGAATTGAAGTGAAGTTCCAAATTAAAATGTATGGTTGGGACACCAGGAAAAGGTTATATCAGCCCAGGTTTAGAAAACTATATTCTTCTATTGCAGTGATTGAATCCCCACAACAACAAATATTCGTTTATTAGCAAATAATTACCTGTAGCCTAAGTTTGGTTTGACCAAAGTCGAATAATATTACCACACAATAAGATGAGAATGAGTGAACAAGAAAGAGTTGACATGAGAGTAAAAACACATTGATGTCAAACAAAAGAAACCATTGTTGGATTGGATTGTGTCGGGCTGGTATTCTAAAAACCTATTTCATAATCATGGGGCATTTAAGTGTATGGAACATGTTTATGTTTTGGTGTTACTGCTTTCGCTATATCAGTATTTATACAAACTCAATCAGCATTAAGGGGTTCGAGTTGCCTCCGGAATTCTTCAAGGTCATCCACAGATGTAGCTGATGTTTCAACAGCAGGGGGCTTCTCTAACTCATCCGCGCTTGGGAGCTCGTGAGTAAGACCCTCTGGAAGAGTGTCTGCAGCAAAGGGTATATTAGGCAAAAATAATTTGCATTTATGCAAAACCAGAATCATCCAACACTAACAATAGTGTATGGGTTATATAATATCAGTATACCAATACAAACAGTAGTATTGGCAATGCCTAAAGAATATGGAACATTCTTCTATAAATTCGGGAGAGCATGGAGAAACTTATTATATGCATCAAGACTGGGATGTTTGCAAAGCTCTAGGCTTCACAAGCCTTGTGTCAGACACTGAAATGATCCGAACTTTTGAAGCTATCGAGACAGGGCGTCTGTCCAAGCTTCATTTCAAACCGCTGATCTCTCGGGGTTTCTACTGTATTTCCCCTTTTTTCATGTCTCCTTTCTTTGTTCTCTTTTTGTATTTTTCTAGTTTTGTTGATGTAATTGTTGCTGGTTTCATCAATAAAATTTCTTCACTTTGCTGATAAAAAAAATAATATGCATCCATAAACCAGAACAATGTGTCAAGACATTGATAAAAAAATTCTGCATATTTAGACTTGAGGGATCCGGAATGATATGAAATCATAGGATAAGAGATAAAGATCACCTGAACTTGTTGCAGCTGTAATCGCAGGCTCACAATCATCAACGATACTAGCAGAAAAAATTGGAATCAACTTATCAGCTCACCATGAAACCCAATTAATTGGCTTATGTATAACAGAATAGTTACAAGACGCAATCTGTTCCATGTCACACAATCCACCAGTTCCATGACTTGTGAGTTTTATAATGATATGTTTGTTAGACACTTTCTTTTTAGTTTCATTTAGTAATTAGTATACATTCATAAGTAGTGATACAAAAATATTGGACGATAAAAATACATGAGTCTTTACTATTAACATATGTGGTTATATGAGTCAATAGGTATGTGTAATGTTATAAAAGTACCTTATGTTCCATTCATAATCATCATGAAGTGGGGTTTCAGACACTAACAAATGCTTCTGCCTTTTGTAAGCATATATTCTTTCTGCACAAATTATGGGTTCTCATCAACATGGTAATCGAATGACCTGAAATACATAGGTTTGATGAGGTGAATGCCTAGGAAATCAATGTTACAGATAAGCAAATTACCTGCCGCTCCAGAGTCCAGACGAGCTGTATTAGAACATTGAGGGTTTGGCCTCATTTCCATGGTCGGGAAGAAGTCCTTGAGAGAATTATATCCCTAAATGTAAACAAAGAAGGCAATTTCAGAAGAAAACAAATCAGAAACTATGTGCAAACACTGACATTCTAAGTTCTAACAGAACTGATGTCTGTGTCTTTGAAGCAACATTATGAACATACCAAGTAGGGGGAGACATGCCCAAACTTTAGGAGGAACTGTAGTGTATTTTGAACAAGAAGTCCAGCAACAACTCCCTGAAATTTTGATTGAACATTATCAAATACTAAAAAAATAGTTATTGGGGATTAGTGCACATACTACACCGTGGTACCTTACAAACTCAATTAAACATTCAAATCATATGTAACTGCATATGCATAATGATGATGCAAATATAGATTCTTTTTGTTGTTAAACCTGTTAGTCTGTATACATTATCTAGAAGAGAATTGTACTGAAGTAAACATATGTAAATCCTCTGTCGAAGAGAGCAGCCAAAAAAAAGAGACCTGACAAGACAAATCCGTACCAATGTAGTAGGTAAAGATGCAGCAAAAACTCCTCTCTTCAGTGTTCGTTCATCAATCCCAGATGCTACTACCTATGAAGAAAAAATGTTTTCACATCATTCCTAACTTACAACTTAAAAGCAGAGTAATGATTTAAACTAGTAACAACACAAGATAATTGTTTAGTTCATCAACGTCTCCTATATAGATACAATTTAGCAAATCTCAGCTACATTGAGACTACTGAACCTAGATTCTAAAACAATCCACCTCATCATCTGAATAAGAAAAAATAATTGAGCATACCAGTGGAGGCGCACAAACGAAACAAGCAGTTTCCCCAGGAATCAACAGCTGTATGTGACCTGAAACGGCATCCTCAGGTACGCCTGGCAAAACAATTTTGAAATTAACTTCACAACCATTCTTGCTTCATAATTATCCACGCAGCTTAAAACAAGATCCACTCCACTGCCCTCTTTACTCGGGCAAAATGATTTATTTTTTAAGCTTGACATAAAGGTTTCAAACCTTCCACAGTTCTGATGTTCAGCGTGTAGCTCTAAACAATAGCAAACTGATCATTGTCAGGGGATGCAGTTAAAAAATGGCAATGCCAAATTGCACTGGAATAACCATAAGTTGCTATGTGCTAATCCTAAGTTGTATGCCTGTTAAAGAATTCCAGAATTTAAAATCTTTGCATGGAAAAAGTAATAATTGTGTAACATAACCAGTCAGATATTACAATGAAAAGGGAATACGAGACTATCATTTCCAACATCCCTAGAGTCTAGACAAGAGACCAATAGGAGGACTCCTTACTGGTATCAAGAAAATATGTTATTTATTAACTCAGAAAATATATATGGTAAGGGCATTGCTGAAAATAAATTCTCAGACATATAACATCTATTAGTATAGACTAACCTCAAGCACAACATCAGGAATTATGTCTGAAGGGTCTGAACGGCTGCATCTGTCGTTGTCATACCAGCCTAACACAAGCACGACTACACAGATTAATGAGTAAGGATACTCGAATGTAAGCGATAATAAGCAAGTTGATATCTGGTCCACATCAAAGAAAAAATATGTATACTATTTATTGCCAGTTTGGCAACCAAGATAATATTAATGAGGTTTCTGGAATTATTTGAAAATTGCTGGAATTTATGTCTGAAAGCTGGTAATGAAAAGTTACAATATGCAAACGAATACCTGCTCAGGACGAAAAAATAACCTATTCATGTTAGCTATTTCCACTTTATCATAATCATACAACAAAAGACGACCCATGCCACATCTTGTTAACATCTCAGCTGCAACACTGCCTACACCACCAATTCCATGTAAATTCACAAGGATAACCACATGAAACAGCATCATGAAGTGAGAAAGAAAACTAATCATTCACAGCATGAGATCACTGCCAAGACACTCTCACATGTCCTATGAATCTTTAAGAAATGCTACACTTGTAGTTTAAAGGAAGAGTACCAAGTGGTTAAGTAGCTTTCTTCATTTCCCTTACATCATTATGCAGGCCTAGTTGCCTACTGGGGGAGCCACATGTTATACTCTTGTTATGCTTAGCTACGTAAAGGAAACTTCATTTTGACTAATGTCCAATACTATAGCCAACTTTGTGGGGCTTCCCCAAAATAATAAAGCAGGTCACTTTGCATCATCTTTCTTGACCATAGTATAAAACAATACAACTGAAATTTATATTGCGACAACGATGACAATAATTAGGGTCTGTGCAATGCCATTTGGAAGATATCACGACAAACATGAAAAATGCATAATACCCTTGAAAATTGTAAAATTGCAGTATCTATAGTTTTCGTCAAATTGAATAGTGTTTTATTGCTGAAGAATGGAACATAGCAGGAGACGAATACATACAACAATTGCAACTGAGAATTCCCGTATTCTCTCATAGTTCTCCACGATGTCCATCCTTTGAAGTACCATAAGCCTACTGTAAGGGTTTCTATCTACCACCTCAGCACTCATATCCTGCCATCATGGCATTGAAAGCATGCCACAGTAACCTTATCATGAACCAAAACGAAGATGCGATCGTAATAAGCTAAAGAAACAACAAACAGCTAAGATGGATACCTTGACTTTAGAATGTCGAACAGGGGCGCATTTGGAAAGACCAATGAGATGTTCCTCACGCGATTGCAGCTATATAGAACATGATTTACAAATACACTGGTTAGAATTTAGATAAATGATTCCAATTTCATTACTGAAAATTTAAATTCAATCAGTAACTAGACAGTTAAGTTAACAAGATGCACAATCCCATCCTTATTAAGTCCTCAAGTTAATGAAGTAAACATAAACCACACAGTTTTAGGCCTTTGGATTTCCATTACTTTGCAATCAACTAAAAAAAGGAAACAACAGAAATGAAGCAATGAGCAACCACAGTTCCACTTGAACAAATTCAATAAAATGAAGTGCACTTTCAGTGACTGAATTACAAAAATTGATCCACCATTTTACATCCATTTCTAGTATCAGTTCAATAGATCATCCATACAAAAAGAATATCAAAGTACTGAGAGCTCAAGCTACGGCAATTGCGAAATTTGGTATTAGATCCAAAATTACTTGGATAGTAACGATGAACTGTACATACATGAACAATGCGTACATGCAGAGCTCGTAGAGTGAAAATTACCTTATTTGATCGAAGCTTGATCAGTAGCATCGGCGATCAATCGCTTCAAGGATTGAAGATCGTCCAGTAGCTCTTTGAGTTCCACTTCTATGGCTGCTTCTCTCGATCAAACCCTCGAATCTGTGGGTTTCTGAGATGGAAATCGAAAACACTTGCTGAGACGAGTTTCGCTTCTTTATTCGTTTCGTTGCTCGGAAGCAAAACGGAAATGTTTTCTTCAGTAACAGAAACTGACTCTCATATGGGCCTCAAGACGAGCCCAAATACCTGAATGTGGGCCACGGGATGTCCTCCTTGGCCCATCTGGTCCGGCCATTCCGTCTTCTCCGGCGAGTTTCTGAAATCACCGCCGAGCATTTCTCTGTGTGATTGATTGTGTGTGTACAAATTCAAAGCACAAACAAATTTAAATAAACAAAATAATTAGAATATTTGTAGTATGATGATACCAAGGGGTGGTGGCGCAGTTGGCTAGCGCGTAGGTCTCATAGCTTAGAGTGATCCTGAGGTCGAGAGTTCGAGCCTCTCTCACCCCATAAACCTTTTTCTCACTATTCCTTATCCAAACACTGTTATGGTTTGTGAAATTGATCAACCCCTCCACTTTTATGTCTCTTTCAAGTGTTTTCAATTCATAATCGAACTTTAATGTTTTAAAAGTTCGATTATATTTTGCATTGTTCATAGGGAAGTGTGTACATATCAAAACTACCCTATCATAATTTGTTCAAATACCTTATGGTTACATTCCATGAAAGTTCTTTAAGGTAATTACGTCAATTTTGAGAGATATGGAGTCAGCTACGTCAATTTTAAGGTGTTGTGGATGATATTGGTTGTATTTGTGGGCTGGTAACATAATAGATGTGTGTGGGAGATGTTGAATATAACTAGATACTGAAGTATTGTAGGGTGACATAATTAGAGTTATGGTAATAGTAACAAGCATTGCAACATAATGATGAAAGTAAATTAAGACACGATGAGTCGGGCTTCTTCGTCTCGGATGTGCAAGTCGCAGGTGCGGATGTTGTGGGGGACTTCCCGCATAAACTCGACCAGCTTGTGATTATCTTGGACATCGAAAGCACTATTGTAAACTATGGTCACTGTCATCGGAAAGTTGTCTATCTTCTTGGCGCCGAGATGTTCTTTGTTGTTTTCACTGATTATTTTTATTTGGAAAGTTGAACGATCTAATGAAATCTGATGGCAACCATAGTTTTTCTCATCTTGTAACCCAAAACTTTTTTTTTTGAAATAACTATTAATGTTAAAGGCAATTTCATCATTTTTGTTCAAATATACACATTTTGCGAAAAAAAATCAAAGTTGCACCTTTTTACCATTGACAAAGTACACGAACACTCGACACTCTTTTACAAAAGTGCGATAGTATACGACAGACTTTTACCGTTCCCATCAATCTACATGGTTATCTCATGGATGTAGTCATTCCACATGTGAGTCGCTATCGAATCCCGCACCCTTGCCGCCATTTCCAGCTCCTCTTCATCAAAGGTCGCATCCAAAGCCTGGTTCTCCACCACATGCCCAACCTTCTGTTCCGTCTCCAATGGCTGTTGCACACCTTCATTTTTGAAATGACAGCAGTCTCCTGGCTTCTCCCTGCGTATGTAATTGTGAAGCGCACATGTGGCCACTACCAACTTCACCTGCGTTTGTAATGGATATGGAGGCGGCGCCATCAGTATAGGGAACCGCTCTATCAATGCTCCAAAGATACGACAGGTGGCGTTTCGTAACAATGAGTGTCGTTGATTGAATAGCTCTTTAGGATCTTGAGGATGGTAACCGGCAGGAAATTCACTAGGAACATCTGGGTATGGAGCAAGGAATCCTGGTATATTCGCGTATCTGTGGTCCACGAGGTAGTATTTACCTGGATCATGGAGTTTTAATCCAACAATACAAAACTATAAACCTCGGGCATTGATACACAGAAATTAAGTCAACTCGCATTAAGTCATCAAAGATGCAGAGGTACAAGCCTACACGACAGATCATGTCCAAGTAAGGTCATAGTTTACTCTATTTTTTAACATATATAATATAAGCATGAAAATAACTACACTAATGATCCCTAACCATCAGAACAAAACCAATTGAGTCCCTCAACTATAGATATGCCAATTAACAAAATAAATTGGTGGAATTTTGCAAGTTAGGAAGGGAACCAAATCAGTGTACTTTTGAAAATTGAAATAAATTGGGGAATTCTGTAAGTTGGGAGACTAAATAAGCATATATTTAATTGAGACTAAATTGGTCATTTTCTAATACTTGGACTATCTTGGTAATTCTTCCTGCAAAAGAAAACTATATACTATTATAGCATACAATCTAATGTAAAGCTTACTAAGATAGATTCATTGCAGTCAGGGATTAAAACATAATTCTTTGGGGAAAACCCATTTCTTGTTTAAGATGCAAAATACCTTCTTGGACATGGAGCTTGTTACGTCTTGTGAGAGCAGAATTCAAAACCCGTAAATCTGATGCCGATCCTTCCCACCCAGCTAGAACATAATGGAACTTCAAATCAAACGAACAGGCTGCCAAAACATTTTGTGAAAGTAAACCATCCTTGTTCCGAAAAGGTCCCTGCTCATCAACTCCCACCATTACTGGAATGTGTATGCCATCAACTGCTCCAACACAGTCCTAACAGAAAAATGTTTTGAATATGAGATATAAGCCACACAGATAAAGATATTCATAATCACTGTTTACCTTGAAATACGGACAAAATCTAGGGTCTTCTAAGACTTCTGGAGGAACATCTGAACCCGGAGGCTGGAAAAAATCTAATGAAACTGCCATGACAGCATTCAGAACATTGTTGAAATGGCGACTAATGGTTTCTCCTGAATATCGAAATAGCTCCTGCACAGCTCGAGTTCGGAAATTATGGCCAACAATAAACAAGAATATGGCTAATTGCTCCTCAATCTTGATTCTATTTGTATGGCGCAGTAAACCTCTGGCTTGCAAAATATCACACAACTTGTAAAATATCTGCTTGTCCATGCGGAATTTGTCCAAACAGAGCTCATTTTGACCATTAAGCACTTCATCTACAAATTTAACTTTAGGCGCACAATTCCCCATAACTGCGTACTTTTCATCATCACAGCTTTCCATGGAAAAACTAGCTCCTACACTCAGCAACCGGAAAATTGAAATCAGAAGGGAAACAGTGGCAGGACAAGTAGCATGCACGAAATGCACAATGAAGTAATCATGACAAATAAAGTAAAATAAAACACCATTATTCAATATGACAAAACATGCCATTGTATTTCTTTAGAAGCATCAAATTGTAGCACATATTTCTCTTGTACCATATGATATGAAGATAACCCACCTAGTAAAATAAGTGTATGCAAGGACAGAAACAAAGCTAAGAAATTTCACGAGGGGAAGTGGATTTTCTCTAAGCACGGAGTACAAAATATTTGGCTAATGTTTCAAAAGTCAGTAAACATATAAAGCTACCAGAAAATTATGACAATGTATACAAGAAAGATACAATTTACACAGGCCCACACATCAGTTTAAGCAGAGTGCAAATAGACATTTACTACAATTGAGAATATTACATAATCCAGCATTAAAGATCACACATTAGAAATTTATAATTACTTTAAGTTCCATGTAACTTTATTGCAATAACTAACAAGGTAGAAACCAACATTCAAAGAAAGCACAAAAACTAGACACTGATACTAGATACAACTGAATCTCATTTGAGCATTTAAAGAATAAAAACAGGACTCCTGATGCTAACAAATACATCAGTCACCGACTCACCAATAGCAATCTGCCTCAGCCTAAACGTAACAGGAATTCAGCATAAATTCTTGAGAAATTTGCATGTGTGCTGCAGTTAACTATTGCCGCATAAGTAAAACATTCTCTCTTACGTTCCCTACTTCCAGTAGGCAATTCCATAACGTTATTGACTCTCTTCTACAGTGTGTAATATATTGTGGCTACAAAAACAGTCCTTAGAATTGCACTGGCAGTTCTCTTCCCGATATTTCAACACTACCCGATCCACTGAAGTTCAGCATCCTAAATGAACTGAAATGTACAACAGGAATAACAGAAGTAGAGATGGTGATAAGTTCCATTACAAGCAAATGAGATCCAATAATACAGATTCCAAATTAACAGCATTGTTGAGCTTGGATTGCATGTTGTCAACAAAGTGTCAACTGTCACGGATATACATATATCTATGGAAAAATAATTAATAAGCCTACGCAAATGACTTCTGATTTTCACTCTTCTAAATCTAATTTCCTTATCATGTCTTCCATTTGTCTCACAGTATTTCCCTTTCAATGCTGAGAAAAACAATATGTAGGAAAGAAACCACAAAATTTAGGTCCTACAAGCAACTACCAAATTAGTTTTGCAGCCAAGGGCATGAATACATCCATCAAGAAATTCCTACGCAAAGAGAATGTAATGAAAGATCTCTAGACAGACAATATCAGTAACCTACAGAAAAATAATGTCAATATATAAGACCTAATTGCAACTGAAAGACAAGTTTTGCTGGAAAGGGCCCTAACTCCTCCATGACAAAGTTCATGTGCAAGGAAAACAGAACGACTGACTATTATCAAGACTAGTAACTTCCATAATGGTTAAATGTGGGTCTTCATCTTTAAAACTGTCAGCACATGTAAAATCATTAAAAATCCTATCGTGAATGAATCTTCAATATCCCTACAATATTATTTATCAAGAAAGATCTTTGATGTCATGTCCTACAACAATCAAGCAGATATGCTCGGTCTAGCCTCTAGGAGCACAAGTGGCTTCAAACCCCCACCAAAGTTCAATATGGGTTTCTTCCTCAGACCTACTGATACATAAATGATCATTAACAGTTCTAATATAAGCACCAAAATCATAGCCCCTCAATAAGTGTGCTCAAGGCCATAACCATTTGAGTGACTGGATATCTCCCCAAAATTTGTTGGAATTTTCAATGGAGAGGTCAACTATTATAAATATATGGGTTTAGTTCAACAAAGAATTTACTTCACTTTTTAATCACACGTTAGTGAACATCAAGACAGTAATGACCCAGCTGGTTTATTTTCATGGCACTGAAAATTTCACATATACGCATTCATACAAGTTCTGCAATGATACGATAGCATTCATGTCCGCTCTTCTGATTCCACCAAGAGCTTCAAAACTAATGGCTGTACCAAATCCAAACAAAATAAGCAGTTTCAATTTGATTCTCAGGAGACACTCATCATATCAACCCAACTTGAAAAACTAAACACTGCCCAACTCTTCCAATCCCACCTCATATTTCCAGCTTGTTCTGTGATCCCAAACTTAAGGAGTAGCCATCATCTAAATGCAACCTCATAAACTAGCAATCACACTCAAAGCATAGAGAAAACAACAGAATAATAAACGTAATCGTAAACTAAAACCCTAAGCTACATACCAAGAATCAAATTGAGAACCAAAAGGCTGAGAACGAGAGAGACGGAGAAGACATACGGAGTAATGGAGGAGAAGGCTGGAGAAGTAGATTCGAGTTATGTAGCAGCGGAGAGAGCTTTCTTCAATTCTTCGTCCATGGAGGCCCTATCAGGATTGGGATTTTTTGGGTCGGTACAAGAGGAGTTGCTCGAGGTTCTGGATTGGAGATGAGGTAAGGGCATGGATCAGAGAGCTGTCGAATCCGAAATGGCTGCTCTGTGGAGTTGAGAGAGAGAGAGAGAGAGAGAGAGAGAGAGATAGAGAAGAGGTGTTGTGTGAATGATTCTGGAGTTCAGAGAGCGAAAATTGACGGTTTGGACACAGAGCTTCAAATCAGGAGAAGAAAGAAGAAGATGGGCTTCTGATACGGGCCATATTAGGTGATTCTTTACAATGGGTTATGTAATTTTTTGGGCTTTTATGTGAAGGAAGCCTAAGCCCATATCTAGAATGGGTTATGTATATTGAACCTAAAACTAAGTATATAATGGATTGATTGAGATGGGATCAGTTACAGTGGATGCACGGTAGTCCACTTTTCTTAGGACCCCGCATAAACAACAAGTCTCCCATAATCTCATTTTACAACGAAAAATATTAGCAAACATCAATTATGTGTAGAGAGTAAATAGAGAGCAACAAATTTGACAGAAAGAACGGTTAGAGTTTTCGGTGTGTATGATTCTGGTGATTTAATCCTCAACTTATAGGAAAAAGAATTTCTTTTAGGAAAGTGAATCCCTGTAGGGAGAAAATTTGAAAATAAGAGAAAAAAAAATGAATGAAAAACTTATTGATTCATTGTTTTGGAAAGACATTGTATACTAGTTTAAGACTATGGATTGATTCCATCTTAAATAAGAAAATACAATGTTTAAGGCTATGAGAAAGATTCAATTTAGTTCTCATAGTCTTAAATAGTTCTTCCCAAAACCTAGTAAAAATAACATCTATATCATCAAATACTATATTATGCGAGAGACCGTACAACTTAAACACATTACCCATACAAATTCGGAGGAGAAACAAAAGGTGGTTGTTCTTAATTTGTCCACATACATAAATATTGAGTCAAAACCAAAATAATTACGAATTCTATTAATAAAATGATTAACTTTAATACACAACATAAATTTTAATAGACTTAACATAGTTAAAGAACATTGTATTTGGTACCGCACGACGGTTGATGTTTAACATACTTTAAAAATATTGTATTTTCAAAAAAAAAAATTGTGAACAACCCGAAAAAGGTGTTTGTGTCAATTTGAGTTAAGGCACTGTCAAATTGAAAAATAAATAAATAAACAAATAGTATGATAATGCAACTCTTGCTTGTGATCATGGTTAATACAATCTTGATATTTATACTTGTCGTCATGATGATCTTCACGTATATAATATTATATATATCACATTATAAACTATACATAAGTAATTGATATTAATAATTAATTAATAACTCTTGTAATGTACAAGTAAATTACTAGTTAATCAATGGTGGGACAGTAATTAACTGAGTTCGTGATTCACGAGTTTGATTTTTGGAATTATATATGATTAACGCAAAGAATGGGAGGTACTAAAACTACAAGTAGCACGCAACAATTATGTAAGAAAAATCAATTGAATAATTAATGATCTCTCTGCCCCCAAAAATAATTATTATAATGAGCTAACTTGCAAGAAATGATTCACAACATAGCTATAGCCTATACTCGTAATGACTTTATTTAGTACTATGTTCATGATGCCAATTACAGTGTCTCCTCGAACAAGTTTGAAAAAAAACTCGACCCAATAGAACATATGTATAAATATAAATAAAATAGTAAAAAATACAAATTTTCAATTTTAAAATATGAGCTTTATCTTAGAATCATTGGCGCATTTACTTAATTATAAGAATTTAATTCTTAGCGTTGGACTACGGTTATTTATCAGTCGATTCTGTTAGATTTTAAATCGAACCAAGATATTCAGTTTTAAGAAAATAAAAATAAAAAATAAACTGATGACATTTAATTTAATTTGATTTTGAATATGCAGTTTTTTGTTCGAATTTTTATGAACCAGATTTTATGGAGTTCTTATATTTTAAACCGCTTTTAATTTATTATTTGACTTATCGGTTAATTGCTGGATTTTCTTTGACCGATTATCATGAAATTATCACATTATTGACCGGTCTTGACTCATTATTTGATTTATTTATTATTGGACTGATATTTTTTGACGTAATTAATAAAAATCGATGACTTAAAATGAGTCATATGTTAAAATTGACTGGCTTTCAATTTTTCATCAGTTCTTAATTCAAATCGAAACAGATAAAATAATTCGGTTCGGCTTGATTTTGAACCGAATCAGAAAATCTTAATAGTCAATACGTAGAATTGTTAGACGGATGTAATAAGTTCATTTGTAATAAAGAGGTTGTGGAGCGTATCATAGGAACGAGGAAATGGGAATCACGTGGCGTGCACGTGGTAATTGAAATTGTCACGGCTCGTGATGTTTGGCTTTAACGTTACTCCCATCCTCAATATTAATTAGCACTACCGTGAACACACAATACATATAGTATAGTCCAAATAATTAAAGGCACACATTTGTCGTGCCATTTTATGAGTTGTCTAAATGGGTGTGAATTTGACGCTTTACCATTTCTTAAACCATTCCATTTTTATTTCATTGTATATATGCTTTCTTAAACCATTCCATTATATATGCATTTTATGAATTGTGTGATGCATCGGCCAGGGTTCGAGTATTGTTGCGTCATAGTAGATTTATGAGTTGAGATAGAAATTAAGTGGTAGGTTAGTAGTTACATAATTAAGTTTGTTGGGTGAGCTTTAGATCAGAAGGGTAGGTTTCAAAAAAATAAAATAAAATAAAGATGTGATATATAAGATCAATTTAATAACTATTTTGAATATTTTACATATTATTTTAAAGTTTTAAGGGAGATTGACTTTAAACTTGCATTATAATTGATTTAGATCTATTTAAATTCATGTCGTAAAATTTTAAGTTTGTTTTTTATAACATGGACAAATATTATTGATTGCCTGTAAAGTACATCGGAGGTAACATGATATCAAGATCCATATCTACCTCAAGCCATAGTCTTAATAGAGCAAAATGGTCTTTTAAGTAAACCATTTTATAACATGGCCAACGTAACACTATACATGATGGCCACATATAAACTACAAGATAGATGACAAAATAGTAAACACTCTTAAGTAATACATAGAGACAGTTGTGATGAAACAATAGTTCGACCATCCTCCCGCTCTTCTTATCAATCTGATCATCTACCAGAACTGTTGCTTCTCAATTCTGACCACCGACTCCAAGCTCTATGTCACAAACGTTCGCAAGATTTGACAACCCCTCTCAACTCATTCCCATTCCGAAGTATATCCAGTCTAGGGCCAAGTGAGCGCTTCTCCCGAAATTCCTCACCAAGGTTTTACGGGACTGGATACCCGTGAGGCTTGGATCACTGGGTCACACCCCTCGGGGGTCCTCTTGCGCCGGATAAAGGGAAAGTCGGTATCGGTTCTCCAACCAAAACTTATCCACTTATCCATAAATAAACTAAAATCATGTCGATCACCTCCCGAAACCTCTGTCGACACCGACAACCATTGTCGGCCACATGACCCCAAGGAGGCTACACACTCGAGTTTATCTCTCACTTCCAACAATCTCTCTGTTCCACCAAAGAACATAAATCGCCCAAATCGATACGCAAATCGCATAAAGCGATACAAAATACGATTAAAGCAATACATAATTAAACAACACCTCCACTTTATTAATCGCCCTCCGACCTCTCCACCACCGACGAGATCAAGAAGCAGGAAGTCGCCAGCCTATTGCCACGATGCTTCCAAGCGCCAAACGCTCCATCTTTGTCACTACTCACACCTCTAGATATTATATTCTAAATCTACAAGCTCTTTTCTATATAGTTTGAGGTTCAAACTATTGCAGTGTTTTATGAAGAACAATACAAATTTAGACACGTTAGGTTAGTCACATGTGACATATATTAATTCTTTATACTTTTATTTATTTATAATTTACTTTTAGGATGCACTCTTTCACTAACTAGCCTAATATTTTTTAACTCTGATTTGAATATGTGTGAGAGAAAACATTATTTTCTCGTATTGATTGATTAAAAGATTAAAACACTTTTCCATTATTTCAATCTCTTAAGTATATTCTAACGTGATAGAAAATGTGGCTTTCATATGAGGGGACTTGAGTGGAGTTTCTCTGCAATTTTCGACATGAACCAGTCAGCGAGACTTATCTATATTGACCAAATTTACATATTAAGCCCAATAGATAAATTTGTAATTATTATAGTATTACTTAAATTATATTAATAAAAAATATACAATTAAATAGTCCTTATTTTACTAATAATTATAAATTATGATCCTAAAAAATACATCATTTGTGTACTCGTACATCTCTCTTAATCAAAGGATAAAACTTTCAATTTCAGTACAAACAATGCTACGCTCAACTGCTATAAATATACATAAATATTTTTTAAGGATAAAACCAAATTTATTAATTAAATAGCAACTAACTCGACATAAAGCTGGACAGCTGAAACTACAAATGGTGCGACATATTCTTTACCATAATCTCAGGTACTGTTAGTTATAATAAATTTGGTCAATCTGTGAGGCATTTTTTTTGAAGGAATCTGTGAGGCATTTGATACCGAGTAAAGAAAAGATGAACACATATTCCAATAGTGAATAGTACGCAACACCTTTCGCTAGTGATTCGGCCAAAGTTGTTCAGCTCTGCCCGTCTAACATCATGTAGAGTCACGACCTCCATCTCATACGAATGGAAAAACCCCGTGATCTCGGTACATAATGTTTAAATCAGGCATCCATCATAACCCCGAAGACCAACCGACACGAATATAATTTAACTTGATATGGAGCCTGTCAGTGATTTTCATTCAAACTGCTTAACACGATTATGTTCAAAGTGCACTTAATAACCAGTGGAAAAGTCATAACCTGATATCATTTTTCCTGTATCGATCCTCTCATTTTCTTGGAAGAGTCACGGTGTCAAAAGAAGATTACAATCATTGACCCAAACATGTTCCATATGTTTATGTTGGACAAATTATGCAATTTTGCTAAATTAATAATTGTATTAACTTGTGATTACATCAATTTATGTCTCATTTTGAATATGTTTTTATCGTGCAATATGCCACTTTCTTAAACACTAAATTTTAAAGTTTCTTATATTTATAAGTGAACAGTAATATAGTTAACGCTCGTGTCAATTATGAAACTTAGAATTAAGTCATTTATTGGTGATCCGTATATTTTTTTAGAGAAAAATATTGATAACTATTTCTAAATATACAACGTTTTCACGTAGCCATCTTCAACCAAAATTTGGGTCACTTTGCTACATTTATAGATATAAATTCTCATGTGTTAAAGTTTTGGATGAAAAATGTTAATTTTAAAAGGGAAAAGACAAAAGAAACCCTTGATCACTCTCAAAATTGACCGAATAGAATGATTTGAAATTTTGGTGTTTGACCAACAACATTTTCGTAGTTTTACCTACAAAATTAATATTTTCCATACAGATTTTTGACACATGGGAATTTATGATTTTTCATGGCTGAGTGAACCAAATCTTGATTAGAGTTAATAATATAAAACTCATGTTTTACCAAAAGAAAACTCATAAATTAAATTAAATTTATATGGTATTATGGTTAATACTAAACCTTAATCCTTGGACAATGTCAGTAAATTAATGTTTTAAGATAGGGTAAATATTTGTAACTATGAACAAAATAAATTGCATGCGGTGTTTTTATTTCACCCATAAATATATTTTTTTTCTTACCTAAATCTGATTGATAAAATAATTCTTAAAATATTATTACCATATAAATCACAAGAGGCGGGTGGTGGGCCCAGCCGTGGTGTATTTAAGCCCGTCCTTTGATTTCTCCTTTTTATAACAAAGAGAAGCAAAACGACACAATCGAGAACAACAACAACAACAAAGGCACCACCATCACCACCACCACACCCACTCTCTCTTCCCATAAACAATAGATTCTCTCTCTCCGCCATGGCTCACACCAGGTTAAAGCTCCCCAGAATCACAGAAAAGCCCGATCTATTCGACTCCTTGCCCGACGATCTCGTCCTCTCCATCCTCCGCAGCCTCGCCGCCTCCTCCTCCTCTCCCGCCGACCTCTTCGCCGCCGCCACTACGTACCCGTCTCTCCATCGTTTGTTGAAATCAGTTTAACCGTGAATTTATTGTTTGATCGTCGATTGATTGATTACAGATGCAAGAGACTGAACCGGCTTGTCATGCATCCTCTGGTTTTGTCCCGAGCCGGTCCGAAAGCTCTGTCGGTGAAGGCCAAGAGCTGGTCCCGATCGGCTCACCGGTTCTTGTTCCAGTGCGCCGCCGCCGGAAACGCCGAAGCGAGCTACAGTCTCGGAATGGTTTGTTTATTTGTTAAATTGTTATCATCAATTTGTTTATTTTTGTAATGATTTTTGTTTTGTGGTTTTTGTAGATCCGATTTTATTGCTTACAGAGCAGAGACAGCGGGCTCTCGCTGATGGCGAAGGCGGCGATGAAGTCCCACGCGCCGTCGCTGTACTCGCTCGCCGTGATACAGTTCAACGGCAGCGGCGCGTCGAGGAAGAATCTGGAGGCGGGGGTGGCGCTGGCCCACAGGGCCGCGTCACTCGGACACGTCCACGCGCTCCGCGAGCTCGGCCACTGCCTCCAGGACGGCTTCGGGGTCCCCAGAAACGTCCCCGAGGGGCGGAGGCTGCTCGTCCAGGCCAACGCGCGCGAGCTCGCGTCCGTCCTACGCGCCGCCGCTCCCCGCCTCAAGTCGCGCTTCCTCGACCATTGCCTCCTCGCCCGCGCCGAGCTCGCACTGCTCTGCGACGACGCGCCGGCGCCGGAGTCTCAGTCTCACCCGGTGCACCGGTTCTTGAAGGAGTGGTTCGAGTCGGGCCGGGGAGGGCTCGAGCCGGGCCTCCGGATCTGCTCGCACGGCGGGTGCGGGCGGCCGGAGACACGTGTCCACGAGTTCAGGCGGTGCTCGGTGTGCGGGAAGGTGAACTATTGCTCTCGGGGGTGTCAGGCGCTGGACTGGAAGGTCAGTCACAGGGCGGAGTGCGCGGCGGTGGACGGGTAGCTTGCGGCGGAGGGGACAGTGTCGGCGAAATTTGAATAGGTCTGTACATAAAGTTGGTAAATTTACATTTGGGTTCTCATTTTGTGCTGAATTCAAGTTATTTTATTTTATTTTATTTGATTGAATCGGTACAGACATAAATGAATTTTGAATTTGTCGACAACGAAGCTAATTTTGGGAAATGGCCAAGTCATTTCTTGGAATGTGTATCGGAAATTAAGAATCGAAAGGAAATCAGAGGACTAAATTGGTTGGTGAGTGACGTCAACTAACGTGCCCTTTCTCTATTATATGGTTACAGTCTCTAAATCACGTTCCTTTATAAAATGTATATTTTAAATTCCCAACCCTTAATACGGCTCCATGTTGTTTTATATACTTTGGGGTGTTAAAAAAATAATAGAACCGATTCAATAAATAGTTAAATTTGTTCGATTCAAATTGAACCGTACAAATATTCTATAAATTTAATTTCCATCTGTAAAATAAGAATCGATAAAAACTAAAATCGACGATTTGGACATATAAGTCATATTAAATTAACGATTTTTATTAATTGAGCCTATAAGTATTGGGGTAACAAATAATAAGTCTAAATCAGTCTAAAAATGTAGAATTTCATGAAAATTAATCTAAAAAATCTAACTGAAAATCGTTTAGTCAAATAATAGGTCAAAAAGGTCTAAAATATGAGAATTTCATAAAATTTGGTTCATATCAAACCAAACCTAATCGAAATCTGTCATATTCAAAATCGAACCGAACATAAACAAGCTGTATATTATGTCATGTATTTTCAAATATGTGTTTCCAATGACATGTATTTACATATCTGTGTTTCCAATGACATGTATTTCCATTACAATATTATAACAAACCAAAAAATTTAAAAATTGTTCCAATCCCTCGTAACACCCATCCCTTCGGCGAGTAACATTTTCCCTTCTAGGTTATAGAAAAATACACTTCCCCTCGTTACATTTGGGTGGTTCTCACGAGTTCTCACGCAACTCTTGATTCTCAATTGAGTGCATATATATAGGAGATATCAACTACAAACCAATTAAAAATGTCAAAACGTCCAAATTGTATAATATGGAGTGCAATGTTGTATAACATGTTGGATCTCGCCAAGTGTCGCAATCTGAGATAACGCGCGTCTCAAATCCGACGGTTCTACATGGTTTGGACGTTTTATATATGTTTGTAGTCGAGTGTGCCCATATATATATATATATAGGGGCACGCTCTGGTATGAAATACAATAACGTCCAAATTGTCTGAATGTAGAATGTTTGGGCACATAAGTAGAATATTTGGGCAAAAGCGCAATTTCAACAGTCCACCAACAGTCAACTTTCTATTTCTGTGCCCAAACATTCTATTGTTCAGAAGGCGTGTGTGTGTGAATTAAAAGTTGTGTGCGAACCGCGAGAACTAGTTGCTCGAACGTATTTCCATTATTTCGTTATGTGTTTCCATAAACAACCAGTCGGTGTTCCAATTATTATGACATGTATTCCCTTTGAATAAGATTTGATAAGAACCTGAATCGAAAACCTCTCGATTTGTACATGTGATTCATATTAAGTTAACGATCTTTATTAATTAGGCCTATAAATATTGGGCCAACATATGATAAGTCAAAATCAGTCCAAAATGTAAGAATTTCATGAAAATTGATTTTTTAACAACCACAAATACTTTAATCAAATAGTAAGTTAAAACG